>JBBPCW010000106.1:15847017-15859746 GCA_037974425.1 Phenacogrammus interruptus
TCAAGTGATTCGCAGATCCGGATCACTTTACTGAGTGACTCAGAGGGAGTCGAATCCGAAAAAGGATCCGAGTATCCAGCTCTATGTGCTATTATAACGAAGAAGACGCAACTGCACGCAGCAGGAACCGGGTTTACCGGTACCGTAACCTGGTACCGTAACATTTTATTTTTTTAGTACCGTACTTGGTATCGAAGTACCGGGTCTTTTGACAACACTACTGTGCTGATAACTTCTTGTAACCTCGTTTGGCTTTGGTGGAGTTTTCCTGTGGAGTAATTAATACTGTGATTATCATCTCTTGCACTCTTCATTGTTGTCTTTGTTATCCATTTTCCACTGTTAATATTCAAAACTCAAGCTGATTGTATTTATATCATTTGATGGTGAACATTGCCGAGCAAGATTGAGCTTTGTGCATGAATACAATGCTGCATGGATGAAATAGTTACATAAGTACATAGCTCAGTAACCTATGTGCCTTTGCTTTTATTTCTCCATTTGGATGTTACATAATGCATGTGCTGATTTTATTTATTGTTAATTTGTTTGTGTCTCGTGTATCTGCTTTAAATCGGTAGAATTTCTCACTTAATGTATCGTCATTTGCTTGTGCAAATTTGAGAGTTGGTATCAGGCCATGTAGTAAATGACCTAAGCATGTTCTAAACCCTGTACATTTGTGTTGTGTGTAGGGCCTGTGCGCTAATGTTTAACTGGGCAGGATAAGTGTCAGCTCTTAGTACTGCAGCTGACCGCAAAACTCGCTGAGTCATTGTCCAGCTTCTGTTTGGCAGTTCGCCATGTTTTCTCCCTCTCTCCACAATACCTTGTGACCTCCAGTAATTGACTTTTTTCTCTTTCTTTTTATCTGCTGATCTATGTGTCTTCATATCTGTCTGTTGTATGCCTTGTTCTCTGAATTCTTGATTAGTTTTTTTCTTTTGTATTTACCACACAGCACATCATGACACATGATTGCAAATCAGTCTCAATGGTGCTGGGATGACTGGCGCAGCATTCACTCATATTTATGGAATATGCTACAGTATTTATTGATATTTCCAGAATGAAATCCCTTGTCTTTCTCCAGGAAATTATGTGCCATTCAGCTAACCTCTGCATACATGGTTAAGCACCTGGCTTTTGTGTTCGCGCACACGTACAGCATAATACTGTGGTGCTGGCCAAATTCTCAATTTCCTACAAAAATGTTGACCGAAGTTGTGCAAATAACATATCCAATGACTTGTGATATCAAGGGTAAAGGTAGGAAACACAAGATGTTCTTGAATACTATCAGAACATGGTGTCTGGGCTCTGACCCAGTGTATCAGGTGATACTATCAACAGTGTCCTACCTTACATTTGGCTTGTTACAGTAGCTCTGTTCAGACACAGTAAATGAAGTGCAGTAATTTGAGTAGAGACATCAAAGTGTGTGTTTTTGGCAACTGTTGTAGAGAATGGCTCCAACTACCAGGATCTGCTGGTAGAGATGACTGGACAGAAAACCGTCCCCAGCGTCTTCATCAACAAGACCCACGTCGGAGGCTGTGACAAGACCATGCAGGTAATCGCGCATGACTTGGGCTTTTTAGTGCTTTGTGTTTTACTTCTAATAAAACATTTATTACATTATAAAAATAAATGGTAGATATAAAATAATAGGATCTCATTTGTTGAATAATGTGGTATTTAGCATTTTGGTTGGTGGAAGTTGGTAATACTCCATAACCCTAACACCCCTTCCTTTCAATTTAAATTGTGCATTTCCACCTCATTTTAATGTTTTGTATATACTGCAAGTGTTTGAATATATTGTAAGACCTTTTGTAGCAATCAATCAATGATTTTGATTGCCGTATAATTAAAAGTAAAACCAAATCAGAAAACATGCTAATTGTTAATGGGCAGTACTTTAGAGAGACCCATTTTCCACCCTTTTATCTCAGTTGTCTGTCCAACAGCTTTACCAGCCAACAGTGCAGATATGTGCCCTTTCATAATACTATTTTCTGAAGAAAGACCATTGTGATAGGAATGAATGATACATGAGTGCCTTTATTATGATTACCTCTTATCACCATGTTTTGTGTCTATGGTAATTATGTCCCTGGTTGTCATGGTAACAGGCGCATAAAGATGGCCTCCTCCAGCAGCTGCTGGGAGCGGACAGTGAGGTGTACGATTATGACCTGATTGTCATAGGAGGTGGCTCCGGAGGCCTTGCCTGCTCAAAGGTGAGAAACTTGGTCCCACATAAAAGTGCTTACAGAAAACAAACGTATAGCAACGTTTTCTTTACAAAACCATATGCTAGCTTTATTGGAGACATTTGATGCATCTAAATGGCTTGTATTTATTATATTCTTGACAATCTGTTCAATAGGAAGCAGCTCTCTTGGGAAAGAAAGTCATGGTTCTGGATTATGTCGTCCCCACACCGAAGGGCACAACCTGGGGTTAGTATTCCTGGCCAAAATTGGTCAGAGCTTAAATACAAAATGCTTTTCTTCTCTCTGTCTTTTTGCTCTTTGTATATAACAGTGTCTGATTTGTCTAGGTCTTGGTGGCACGTGTGTGAATGTAGGCTGTATTCCAAAGAAGTTAATGCATCAGACTGCTTTGCTGAGCACGGCCATGGAGGACGCTCGCAAGTTTGGCTGGGAGTTCAGTGAGCAAGGTGAGCAGTGATGCGTCGAGTGTTAAGATTGTGTGCACTTTGGTCAGTCATCTTTTATAGTAGTGGATCCAATACAGGTAGAGTTACTATCATAACATGAAAATGATCATTCTCCCCTAAATAAGAAAAAGCAAAAATCTATTTGCTTTTGGTAGTGGGTGTTATATGTACAGACCTTGTGAGCTTGAGGAAATAAAGGACGCTGTGTTTTTTGTTAATACGTATAACTACACAACCAGCTAATGTTTGCTGAATTGTATGTCCCCACTTAAATCATATCACGTTATGTCTACTGAGTGTTTTGCTTCATCCTGACATGAAAAATTGTGTAGCAATAAGCTGATGTGTCTGCGGGTTAACGGTGAGCTGTTTGCTCCTGAAATTATTCAAATCTCAGTTGTGTTAAGCTCAAGAAAAACTTGCTGTGCTTATTGTGCAATATAAACATTAGCTATTCCAGTACTATGTATGGGTGTTCTTGGTCTGTAACACTGTTTAGATAGAAGGTATGAATCAAAGTAACCGCTACATGCATGCCAGGTCCCAGGGTTTTCCAGAACAGCATTGCTTAAATTTTCACATTCAGAAATGTAATATTTAAAACCAGGAGAAAATACAAAACTTTATTATTCCCTTTAGTGACTCACAACTGGGAGACAATGAGGACTGCAGTGAATAACTACATTGGTTCTTTGAACTGGGGCTACAGGGTATCTCTACGAGACAAGAACGTCAACTATGTCAATGCTTATGCAGAGTTTGTGGAACCTCACAAAATTAAGGTTAGTGTGTTGGTTTTCAACTAAGCATGCCAGTATTTCCATTTTATTTCAACTCTACCCTTGACACATTTAAACTGGATGAAGTACAGGTCAGAACTGTTAATATTCGTGGGCAATAATTTTACATCTTGTTTAAACCTGACTGCCTCTGAAGCTTTGACGGTATTGAATTATAGAAAAAGTACAGATGTAATATTGTGGTAAAAGCTTTTAGAGCGAATTTTGCAACTTTAATAATGTAATTATTTGTCTTTCACCCTTTTCTGAATATTTTAAATGTTTATTAAACATTCTTTATGGCATTACCCCCACACACAACAGGCCACAAACAAACGTGGAAAGGAGACATTTTACACAGCAGCCAGGTTTGTGCTGGCAACAGGAGAAAGGCCACGGTACCTGGGCATCCCTGGAGATAAAGAGTACTGCATCACCAGGTGAGCGTTTCTTGTTAAATAGCAGAAACTGCAGGAGGAGTCTCATTTGCACACACAGATAAACTGCTGTCTCTGGGGAACCTAGCTTAGAATGGAACCTCAAAGCCCAGAGCTTAGTTAAACTGTCCTGGCCTTAGGGAGATTGACTATGGGAGCCCCAGGCCCTACAGATGAACCTGACTGGGCTTAGTTCTCACACACACACACTTATTGATGGCTTTATGTGTAAAAGTGTACAGATACATGAGAGCAGTACATAATTGTCTTAACAGCACACAAACAGATCAGTATGCTTCTTCAGGACATGATGAAATGGACAAGATTTGTACTTGAGACAGGATTTGTGATCTCATAAGAGTAATCTCTCGTGGTGTCATTGGAATGCCAGTCATCTGAAATGTGCTGTCATGTTGCTGAAGCTCAAGTTTAACCGATAAATTTCTCAAGGTCTGTCTGCAGTCAAGCTTCTGGGCATGCCCTTAATTCAATTATTTTGTTCCCTCAGTAAAGATAAGGGGACAAAATGAGTGTGCATAGCTTGTATGCACATTCCATTGTTTAAGTCTTTTGTGAGCTTGTGTACTAAATGTTTGTCTTTCTATCTCATTTCTTTATAGTGATGACTTATTCTACTTACAATACTGTCCTGGCAAGACCCTAGTGGTCGGAGCATCCTATGTTGCTCTTGAATGTGGGGGGTTCCTTGCTGGTCTGGGGCTGGATGTGACTGTAATGGTACGGTCCATTCTGCTGAGAGGATTTGACCAGGATATGGCCAACCGTGCAGGGGACCACATGGAGACACATGGGGTCAAGTTCCTCAGGAAATTTGTTCCTATTAAGGTGTGTCAATTTTAAGCCATAAGTCAACACGACTGTAATTATGTAATAAATGGGGTTTGGACCATCCAGAGATACAGTGCTGATGTGTTGTTTCAGGTGGAAGAACTTGAAGCAGGCACTCCAGGTAGACTGAAGGTGACTGCCAAGTCTACAGAAACTGATGAGATCTTTGAAGGAGAATACAATACTGTAAGTATGGAAGGAGGGAGATATATATAAAAATTCTATTTTGAAAGTTCAGTGCATTCACTGAAGTAATGCAAGCGTTGGGCTATTTAATGTTTACAAAATTAATGGGACGCCTGACCCCCATGCTCTGTGCTTTTGAGGGTATGATAAGGCTAGATAAATTGTGGTAAATAGCTTTGGTTTTATATTAGTTTTTATTACGTTAATGTTTAAGTTGAGATTTACAGAAATATTTTAACTGCACCTGTGTGACTGTGTTAAAAGGAACACTGCTGTTAAGCCCCTTATTTGTTGCATAAATATATGTATGTATACGTGTAAGATTGTGTAAGTTGACCATATTGACTGTCATTAATAAACACAAATCTGCACAAATCTTAAAAACAATGTTTAGGACAGACTTAAAGGTGTGATTTAATCGCAAGTTAACTATGGCAAACATGAGATGAATCATCTCAAATTATATTGTAATTTTTGTGGGTGGAAACCTCCTCCCTCTTTCTTTTAGGTGTTGATAGCTGTTGGTCGTGATGCCTGCACTGGAAATATTGGTCTGGATAAAGTTGGGGTGAAGGTCAACCCAAAGTATGTCTTCCTCTCTGTTATCTGTATGTTACTTCCCTTTACTAGCTGTTTTGTTTTTATACCCCTTCCTTTCCTCTGTTCATTCATAAGGGTTTTGTTGCCATGGTTATTTGTGCAGGGGGGTTGAAACCTTGCAACTGGGGCACTTGGAGCAACATGGTCATTGTGATTCAGCACTATTGCTGTGGGATATATGGGATACCATGTGGGAAGAAGTGAAATATGCTGTGTTTTAAAGTGATTTGCTGAATTAAATTGTTTATGTTGGGTGGAGATAGGTGGCCGAAACTGGGTCAGTTTTCTGAAATACCACATACACTTACTCAGCTGACTGGGTACAGTGCTTATGTTTTAAGTGTAAGTGTGTGTATGTGTGTTTTGAATTCCTCAAGAGTGTTTAAGTGCATGACTCAGACATCTGACAGACAGTTCAGCGTGCTTCCATGGTGAGATTTGTTGGTGAGCACATGAGGCTTAAGATTCTGCTTGAGCTGTCATGTGACTCCATATGACCACTCAAGTCTGTCTGAGTCCAGTACTTAATGTACATACACAAATAGACATGAGAACTTACCCCACACCTGTTTTTCAGTTTTGCCTCTTGTATGATTTGGAGTAGGTTAAGTAGGTTAAATACATATTATTCTAGGTGTTGTTGCTATGTCATTTGCATTGTTGTGTGTGTGTGTGTCTGTTAATTTTCTTTTGTGGTTTCTTGAGGACTGGGAAGATACCAGTGAATGATGAGGAGCAGACCAACATTCCACACATCTATGCTATTGGGGACATCCTGGAGGGCAAGTGGGAGCTGACACCTGTAGCTATTCAGGCGGGGAAACTGCTGGCTCGAAGGCTGTACGCAGGCTCCACTGTAAAGGTGATTACACACAAACATGGTATTAAGCTGTTATAAGCATTCATAAATCTGCCACAGCAATGCTTTTTGCATGACTGATACCCCAGAAGGCTACCAATAGCATTAAACTTGTTTTTGAATTTCACATTCTCAGTGTGACTACGTGAATGTTCCGACCACTGTGTTCACGCCTCTGGAGTATGGCAGCTGCGGTTACCCTGAGGAAAAAGCTATAGAGCTGTATGGGCAGGAAAACCTGGAGGTGTGTATGCTAATTTTTTTTCTTTTTGTCTGTAAGATGGTTCATGTTGTTCATCTTTAAGATGGAGATTTTTTTTGTGTATGTGTTTAGATTTATCACAGCCAGTTTTGGCCTCTGGAGTACACCGTGCCAGGCAGGGACAACAATAGATGCTATGCTAAGATCATGTGCAACAAGTTAGACAACGTAAGTCATCACCATTACTATTTGTTTTTCGATCATCATTATTGTGTGTTGGCAAGCATGTGTTGGTACATTTCTACAGTACTTCAGTGGTTGTTCCAAGGTCTCGTGCTAAACATGTGTCCTAATGAGAGAGAAACTGAAAATGTATTTTTTTCAGAATTAATTTTGTGCTTTAACTCTCCTACAGGGTTTAGATGTTTTTAGAACAGCATTTATCACTGACAATATTTGACCATTCTACAAACAGATCTGTAAAGGAAAACCCAGTGGTCAGTGAACAGTGCAACTTTATTTGCCTGAATACAACATTCAAGAGTTAATTTTTTCACATAGTTATACATGTACAATTTGCAGTGACATGTAACCCTGAATCGCTCCTGAGTAATTAGATAATATATTTCATTGACAAATATAAACCAAGATGAATATAACCATAGACTAAATGTATCTATGAATATTTACTATGGAAAATAAATACATGAAAATGTGCAAATGGTCTTGTGCTCAGTACTGTTTAACGAACAAAAAAACCTTGAAAGACTTGTGTAGGTGGAATTATGGTATAAGGTGTGCTGTTGAGTGCAAAAAAATGTGAGACATATCCTTTATCCCCTGAGGATAAAGGCTCCTTTTGAGTCACTTGAGTCAGTCATTTCAGTGTCTATCCTTTCAGAATTACTCATTTTCTGCTTCAAAATGTCAGTTGTTGCAGACTGATTAGTGTTTGAGTGCAATTTGCTGATGCTATGTTTGTAAGCTGCGCCCCCCCCCCCCCTTTCTTGCCTGTGGGTGTTTGTGTAGGACCGTGTGATAGGGTTTCATTATCTTGGCCCCAACGCTGGTGAGGTCACTCAGGGTTTCGGTACTGCCATGAAGTGTGGGGTCACCAAGGAGCAGTTGGACAGTACCATCGGTATTCACCCTACCTGCGCTGAGGTGAGTGTATGTGGTTGGTAATAAATCTCAAAAATGTAATGTTGGTGTATGTTATTGTAGAGGATAAATTTGATGGACATGGCAACTAAATTCCTTTCCTCTTTCTTTTCAGATCTTCACCACATTGGAGGTGACCAAGCGGTCAGGTGGTGACATTACTCAGTCTGGTTGCTGAGGTTAAACCCTGCTTGTTTAATAGGCTGTCATAACACCATATAAACTGGTAAATGCTAGTTTATACTGGTTATACTGGTCCCAACCATCCTTTGGCCAGTCATTCAGCTCTTCTCTCTGTTATACAAAATAATAATCACTTGGCTTCCTGTAGCCAGCCAATAAACTCTCCACTTGAGCTCAAGACTTAACCGCTTCTCCAGACCAAAAAGCAAAAAATGACAATTGGATTAGAGCATTTGTGGAGTGGCCATCTGGTCTTGGAGGCTTATATCTGTATTTTTCCTGTATGTTTATCTACTAAATACTACTTGATGCTTTTTTGGAGATAGTAGTTTTAGTGGCTGACTTCAGGAGAACGATCAGTGGGTTTGTCAAGACCAGGCTAAGGCCTGTTAAATAGAGAGCAGGAAAAGCTGAATATTGTAGGACAGCCTGTTAAATAGCGGGGTTACTCTGCTTCTCCAAATCCTCTAAGTTTTTGTCAGAAGTGTGCTAGGAGTGGATGTTTCACACACATACACAAACATTCATAGTCCTAGTGCTATGTGACGTTTTAGCTCTTAACCCAAACACTGAGGTGGGCTCAAACTGATGTTCTCTGCATAGACTTGAGGTAAACACTTTATCGTCCACACACACAATCTCCAGTCCAACATACTCAATTCAAGGCTCACAACCAGGGCCTTTATAGAGCCCAGCGATTTCCCAGGAATATTGTAGTGTGGAAGTTCTGACTACTAGATGGTGGTTCTTCTGAATATAATTTATAATCCAACACTTGCCTTCTATGTGTGCCCTTAACCACCCTTTCACTTTCTTGTTGAAATGCCATGTTTGCGGCATTAATCTCTACAAACTGCAATATTTTTGGGAACCCGGGCCACACTTTTATACGTTTTACTATATAATGTAATGATAAAAGTATATATTTTGTTCTCTAGGTGTGCATTACCTTTGCATTGTCATTAGCTCTTTTCTCATCATCTACATTCCAGCCTTGGATTATTTTCACAAAGTTAGATTGTTGTGTTTTCTGTTTGTCATTTGAATGTCCATTTGGAAGCACTTGACCGAACAGGCATTTGTCTCTACCAAAGTTTAAACCAAAAGTGGCATGTAGATATGAGCATTTAAAAGAATAATCTGATGTCCTCAGTACATATTCATGGAAAATTACAAATATTCATGTATTTTAAGTTCCCTGGTTTGTGATGCCTTTCAATGCACTTATTTCCCAATTTTTGTCCGCATGAGTGTTCCTATTTAAAATTGAGTTTGTAGACAAATGCTTGTATGTATCTGTTTGATCTCTCCATTTACTTGCTCGCTGAAGCATGTACATTGTAGACCCCTCTGGTTGCTATGGACTTTATTAAGTCTGAAATCCTGCAGATGTGCTGTCACTAAGCAACAGTGCCAGGCAAATGTACAAGCCAGGGTTTCCATGGTATTTGTTTTTCTGAGTAATTACAAGAACTTTAATAAAGCTGTATACACAACCTTATCTTGTGCAGAGTGAGTGTATGTGACAGGTATTTACAGGTAATATCTGTGGTGTGTACATGTCTTAAAATACACCAATTTAAGTAATTCTCTTCTTAAAGCCTTTCTTTATAAAAGGTAACTGGTAAGAGAGCAGGGGGGGATTATAACTATGGTGAAACTTGGGGTTTAACCCACAGCAGAAATCACTGGTGTTTAGTAATGCAATATTTCTGCTTCTGTTCCTGATGGGAAGCAGAAGTTAACGGTTAAAACTGATTTTCTACTGTTCCTGAAACTAGACAATCTGAATAAGGCATTAGTCACGATACATAATATGTCTGTATACGAAATGTATTTATTGCAGAATCATGGACTTTTTTTTTTTTAAAAAACCACAGACTCTTTTTCACAGATTGGAGAACTTACCCTGCAGTATTTAAGAGACTGGTTTTCATCCTAAATAAGGGCCTTATCTTGATAATGAATATTAATGTATATCCAATTATATTTCCAGATTTCAAACACTTTATTCAATTCCAGGACAGTAACAAAGCCTCGTGCACCTGTCCCTGTGAAGTAGATCTGTGTTCATTTATACACATCAGAGGAGACCTGGCAGTCTAATAATGTCACGCCTCCTTTTAATCTGCTTCCGTTCAATGAGTTAATTGTGACGGTGCTCATAGGCCTGAAGATCAGACGAAGCCTGACTGGTGTGAAGCTTTTGTGTTGGTCCGTGTGTAACGCGAGGGTGTAATGTTTTGGTTTTTCTGTCTTTGTGGGTATTGGGCATCCAAATAGACTGCAAAAATCCCAGACTTTGTCATAGGGACCTTTATATCAGGTTTTAGATTGTTCTGTAATCACAAATTGTGAATAAATAAATAAATGTATATGTTTGGGTTAAGATTCTAACGTTTAAACCTGA
The DNA here is from genome assembly GCA_037974425.1 of Phenacogrammus interruptus. Lineage (NCBI taxonomy): Eukaryota > Metazoa > Chordata > Actinopteri > Characiformes > Alestidae > Phenacogrammus > Phenacogrammus interruptus. The sequence goes on from JBBPCW010000106.1 coordinate 15,857,370, forward strand.
ATTGTAAAAGGAATTACATATTAGTACAAGTGTATTATGGATAGTATAACGTTCTGTGTATGTCTAAGTGAACCAAATGATTACACAATGTTTGTCAAATTAAAAGCATAAGGTCCTAATTGGAGCTCGTTTTGTTCAATTCTGCCTAAAGCTGATTGCCTCACTGTACTTTGTAGTGATTCAAAAGATTTTCGCATTTGATGACTCACCTAAGAAGAGTCTTAAAGGGGTGCTCTTATAAAGCCTGGGGTGAAATAAAACCACATTTGTATTTCTGTGTACACCTCGTCTGCCTCACTCCATTCCAGACCTTAAGCAATGCTGCCGCCTCAGCTCACGGGTGTGTGAGAGTAATGTTAATTATAAACAGAAAGGCGATTATATTCTGTCACGTTCTTATTGGTAATTTCCTTGATGTGCTATGTCCTTGACCACTCCGCCCTCATATGATTCAGATTGCTGCATGCATGGTCATTGTGAGCAGACCATTTTAACTTCCCTGTTATTTTAGTTATCAGTCTAAGGTCTTGCACCAGCCACTGTATGTCAGAATGTATTACAATGACACTGCATTAATGTGCCAACAGTTTCGCAACCTGGACACTCCACTAATGGGAAATACAAACCCCCACTTGGGGCCCATGTTTTCTTACACCTGCAGCTGATATACAGTTGATATCAGTGCTGGAAAAGACAAAATGTGACACATTTAAATGCCCTAAAAGCATTTTTAGGCCAGTTTTTGTGAGCCATAAACAACACAATAGACTATTCAATTAATTATAGCTTCCTTTTAGCTATCGGGTTCAGGGGAATTGCACAATGACAGAGCAGTTTGAAATTTAACCAGGATGTGTGCTGAAAGAATGACTTGTTAAGATGCAGCTTTCCTGAAGATTCCCTTCGAATATTGCAGAACTTCCTTATTCACTAAGACTGCGTTAAATCACAGAATTATATGTTTATCCAATGTCCAACCCGGGCAAATATGACTGGTCCTCTATTGCCACCTGTTGACGCATATTTGTAGTGCTTTTTGAAATGAGCAGTGCGATTATTTATTTGAGTCTTCGGAAAAATCATTTTCAGTGCTACTGAGTTACACAAAAAATAAATAATATACAACCCAGCTTATGATTAAATGTTTAAAATGATTCAGGGCAGTAAGACCAGCTGCTGTCTAGGTTTTGGGAATGTTATTGCAGTACTATGGAGCAGTTGTTACCAGCTCTGAATGAAGCTGAGGTGCAGTGAGCACAAGCACAAGTTTGTTTAACACTGATATATAGTAAACCCCCGTTATTAGCTGGAGTTACGTTACAAGAGCACCTGTGTATAATGAAAAGCCACATTGTTGTGTTTTGGTAAAAAAAAAAAAAAGCCTATATTTATGGTGTAAACCTTAAATATGCGCCCAAATGTGCTCCCAGAACAATTACATTTCATTTTATACTACAGTTAAATACATTATGCATAACGAAAATGTAAAGATAAAGAGAGAGAGAGAGAGAGAGAGAGAGAGAGAGAGAGAGAGACGGTGCGTGGCAGAATTTATATTGGAATTACTGTTTAGTAACTTATATATTTTTAATAATTTAGAACTAAAATGAGTAAAACAAAACATATTGCCAAGAAAAAAGCTACAAAAAGGGGGGGGGGGGGGGCTTTATGGGAGCAGACCTGGAGATTTCTGCGTAAAACAATCACGTAAAACTGAAGGATTACTATACTGACATTGGCCATTGAAATGTAACCTGGCAAGGACTGCCCAGTGTAATCTGTACTCCTATCAGCTATAACATTAAAACCATCTGCCTAATATTGTGTAGATCCTCTTCGCTCTACCAAAACAGTCATGACTCTTCATGGGGTGAACTCCACAAAACCTCTAAAGACGTGCCACTTTATCTGACACCAAGACATTTACAGCAGATCCTTTAAATCCTGTAAACTGTGAGGTGGGGCCTCTAAAGATGAATTTGTCCAACGTCCGATACTCTGAAGCTGATTTGCAGTGTTACAGGATCCTACTGAAAGAGGCCACTGCTTTTATGGATATTGCTGCAGTGAAGGGAGGTACTTGGTCTGTAATAATGTTATTTTGGTAGAACATGTCAAAATAATATCCATGGAGCAACCCAATGAACATTAAATCTGAACCACGGAGCAATAGAAGAAGCAGGCCTGGTCTGATTAATCCCTTTTATATTATGTGGACAGCAGTGTGGCACCAGGATAGCAAGAAAGCAAGCCAGTGGATATTTTAAACTCTAGTTTTAAATGCTAGGTTGCTTGTGTGAATGTTAATGTGCATAATACACACATACAGAGAGAGAGAGAGAGAGAGAGAGAGGGAAATCAAGAAAAATAACTTGAA
>JBBPCW010000106.1:15869934-15887504 GCA_037974425.1 Phenacogrammus interruptus
CACCTGTATCTTGTCACACCAGCCAGCGAAGTATCTGAATGTCTGAATGGACATGCCGACATGAGTCTTGAGGGCCAGTGTATAGACCGCTCCAGAGTCTAAGGCCTCAATAGTGGCCAGTTCTTCCTGGTGCTGCTCCATTAAATCTGCCAGTCTGGTGGAACATAAAGAGCTATAACTTTTGCAAATTAAAGTAGACCTAACAAATAAACAGAAATGGCACACTCAAATCGCAAAAATGAACTAAATAACATCGGGCATACTGGGGTATTAAATGTGTTGCCAGTAGCAGACATGATAAAATATTATCACAGAGAAATGTATTTAGTTCAGTAATTGTAATACAACTAATGTTCTGTCTACAAATGTTTGTTCATTTTAAGGGTAGAGTTTTTCATGTTAAGTGTTTATACTCTTACTTGTAGATGAGCCTGCCTTTGTCTCTGGGGTTCATCTTGCCCCACTCCCCTTCCTCAAAAGCCTCTTTAGCTGCTGCCACAGATTTCTCTACATCTGAGATCTGAGCCAGAGATACATCACAGATTGCCTGTGGGGGAGGTGGAGTGGGAAGAGGGGGGGTGTTCAGTTATGAAATATGAACTGTGACAGTAATAATTATGTACAATGACTGTGGGAAGTGGTGGGGTGTAAATTTCTAATATGAATCATATGAAAGAAAAAGAATGTGCAAACAGCAAGGAAGAGCATGATATGATTCATTTCCTATCAAATGCTATCAGTTCAAGCCATGCCATTTGTGACTAAAAGGCCAAAGTCAGTAGACAAAGACATTTTTGCTGAATGACTGTCACTAAACTTTATCTAGAGTGAAATTGGAACTTTTATGAAGTGCAATTCAACAACATAAAAACCACAGCCTCTGTGCACAACCTCAACAGCTCCTTTGTTATGGACGTTAAATGTCAAGCAGTAAATCACACACACACACACACACACACACACACACAACCTGTCCATTGGTGGGGTTGATGGTCTTGTATGTCTTCCCTCCCTCTGCATCCACAAACTCGCCGTTTATAAAGAGCTGGTGGGGCATTCGGATAGTCATGTTGTTCACATTCATCTCCACCTGGAACATGTGGGTTTAGAATCTAAAGGTGAGCCACTTATTTAGTATTAAAAAGGTGCTTTTAAGTAGTTCTCCAGGTTCAGCACATAACACCCACAGGATAAATACAACGCAAAAACGTTTTGGGGACAAAAAATACAACGTTTTGTCCCCAGTTTTAGTCACTATACTAATGTTAAACCCTCACATAGTCAACGATGAGCTCTTCCTCAGCATCCTCTCCTCTCAGCTTTCTCACACACATCTGGATGAACTCCTGGAAGGTTGTCGCCATGTAAACATCTTCATTTTGCAACTGCAGCTGACTTGCCCTCAATTTCACCTCCTCCACCAGCCTGCAGAGAGACAGAGAGAGGGCATTAGATGTAGAACACATTGTATAACATGTAAACCTTATCAGATCTACTCTTGTTTTTCCATAACTTTTGATCAAAGTGCACTGACTTCCATTATATACCAGCAAACAGGGCAAAAAGCAATGTGTCTACTTCTTTCAGAGACTGAACCAACCTCTATCCTCACAACACACCAAAGAGTGACTATAGAGAGTAATCTGTGCCGCTGCATCACAGCCTGGTTAGGCTACTGCACCACCTAGGACTGCAAGACCCTTCAGCAGATAGTGAAGACAACTGGGTCTCTTTCCCCTCAGTCACAAACATTAATGCCACACACTGCATCCACGCCCTCTTCTTCCTCCTGCCATCTGGCAACAGATTCTGTAGCATATGCTGTTTTACTGCTAGAATGGAAAACACTTTCTTACTTCAGGTTTCTTAATCAGGAGTGAATTAGAGCTGTTCTTCAAACACAAGCATTTCTGAACTGAACACACACAAATACACAAGTACGTAATCATCCTTAAACTGCCACGTCTCTATAAACAAACACCATACAATTTCCCTTTATTTACATACTCTCACTGTTACTGCTAGTTAATTTTGCACACTGTATTATCATCATTCCTATCTCATATATCTTTGCATTTAGCTAGTTTTATGACTCTGCTGCTAGAATATAATATTTTCATAATACTGTATTCACTCACACTAGCACTTTACTGCTTTTGTCAGCTACACTGTAGGCTGTCCTGTCTTGTATTGTTTGTTCTGGTGTTTTTAAGTCTTGTACTTTCTTTTTGCACCCCTGTATAATCCTGTCTACAACCTAAGGTTATTTTTGTTCTTTGGAGCGGCATGACCCTGGAGGAACCTTGTTTTGTTCAATAAACAGTTACCTGACTTGAAAATGTACCAAAATGTCAGGTTTCACCTCCTCCCACTACTTTCACCCGTCACTGAGTGAAAACACTTAGCTGGGTTAGACATCACTCAGATTCATGCTGACAGCTTGAGGCCATTTCAGGGAAATCTGTGGTGATTTAGGGTCTCAGTTTGCATGATGGTACTTACTGGTGTTTATGCATCTACTTGTAACCTCTGTACAAAGCTGAAAAAGCAAACATGAGACGCTAATATAGACCACTTTCAAGGATTTTCTTTATGTTATATCTTTATGGAAGCAGATTCCCCTAAACAATGTCGAATCTGGAGCAGCTGTACCAATGGGGGGCAGCAGAACCTCATGGTAGCCTTAACATAACATTACATTCATTTGGCAGACTATTTAATCCACAGTGGCTTGATAATGCATTCCTCTGCACAAGTGTAGCGCATCTTTTTACTCTGACCTGCTGTTCTAAATGGTGACTGGGTTCTGCTATTGTCCTTAATTTTTTAAGGACATTATTATCTTTGTTCACTGCAAAAACTCCTGATCTAACTAAGACTGGCAATCTTATTTCTAGCCTAAAAGTCTTCTTGATCTTGTTTTGAGAATAATATACTACATAAGAGCAGACTTTGTAAGATTATTAAGATTGTTTAAGGTATTTTTTCCATAATCCAAGAAATCTTACCAAGTGTAAATATTTTACTGCACTGACAGATAATTTCACTTGTTTCTAGTCTAAAGATTTCTTTAAATAGGAAAAATATCTTGAAACAATCTTTATATACTATATAAGAACAAAATATCTGCTCTTATATAGTATATTATTCTCAAAACAAGGTCAAAAAGACTCGTAGTTAGATCAGGAGTTTTTGCAGTGTTTAATTCTGTCCTAGATCAGTCTAGTATACATTTCCCATGCTTACTGCAGTCTTTCTCTAGTTTCCCTTTCTTGTCCCCATTGTTCATATTTAGCTCCCAATTTACTTTTGAGTTTGAAATGAACATTTTAAATATTCTTATTTCTTTTTAGGTGGTTTGCTTTTTTTTTTTTCCTTCCATCATCTTGCTGGCTAGTTCTTAGTTTAAATCCTCCCTCTCTCTTAATTTTGTTTTATTAGGGAAGTAAATAAAATGTTTTGTTATATGTCAGCTGCTGCGATATGCAATTCAGAACAGGCATTTCAAAAATAAATCTAAATGTGAAAGTGTGTCTGTTTACCTCACAACATCCATAGAGGCGGCACCTGACTTAAAGAAGTCAGTAGAGTCATCAATCTTGTCCACGTTTGTCAAAATACTCTTCCACACCACCTGGATAGACACACACCTACAGTTATCTTACAAGAGACAGTGACCCACATTAAACATCCTGAAGGCAATGACTGATATACTACTACTCTTATCTCCTCCTCAAACTGGCATCTGTGGTGCCACAGAATTCCAGGCATTATACAGTGTATGTGTCAAGCATATCTAGGTCAGTGACATATTTCCCTTAATTTGATAGCATGAATGTAATGGGGAAAGATAGCACAGATGATTATACAGATCATGGTCAAGTGTGGTGTATGCACTGGATGAATTCATAATTGACAGACTATAGTTGGCCATCTAATGGTATAATCAGGACGGATTATGAACTAAAAATTATAAAACAGTTACAGATGTAGCTGAGCCACATTTGAATCCATACCAAGGTAATCAATAAATACACATAATATGTGGAAATTAATGTGCCCAGACAATATTGTGCTTGGACCATTATGCTGCTTGATGACCATGTCCTGCTATTAATAACCTACATCCCTTTGTGTTTAGAAGTGTTTACTTTGATTTATTATAACTTTATGCTAGTGTCTGTCTACACATTTTATAAACGTTTATCAAATGGCATTTATTTACTGCACTAAATGTATGAAACGTTAGACTTTCAGTACAGCTGACACGGAGTGAAGAACAATTTATTACGGAATGAGGTCAAGGTCAGTAAAATGACTGTGGTGTCTTACCCTCATCTGTTCAGCAAAATTCTTCTCCTCCTCTGTCAGCTCCACTGCAGTGCTGGAGCCGGCCTTAAAATACTGAGCAGCTGCAATCATCTTCCCATCAAACTGCAGGTTCTTCACCAGCAGCTGTACAAACACAAAGACACACACACTCAACAGTGGGAATAAAACCTGTATACTGAAGATTAGTGTGAATGTGTGCTGCATACTAAAAGGATGCTTTGTGTCTAACTAGCTGCATCCCCTGCATGAACACATAAGCCATTCAGCCAGAATGTCATTACACACACCTGACTAATAATGTGAAGGTCCCCCTCCTGCTGTTATGAGGGCTCTCACCTATCGAGGCATGAACTCCACAAGACCTGAAAGGGTCCTGTGGTATTTTGCACAAAGACTTTAGTAGCAGATCCTAAGGGTGGTGCATCCATGGATAGGCCAAGTTCATCCAACACATCCCCCAGATTTAACAGTTTATTGTGTTCCTCAAACCATTCCTGAGGTAGGAGGGTGCTGAAAAGGCCACTGTCATTAAGGAACAACTCTGTTACAATGTTTGTGACAATGTTTAGGTAGGTCTTCCATTACTTTCTGGTCCAGATCTTATGTTGACAGGGCCATTGTGTGGGGCATGAGGGTGGCGGATAGGGGTCAACATGGGGGACTTTTTTGCAGATCTTCATTAAGACATCAAGCTTTGTTGCTCAAATCCTTACATTTCAGTTTAAAGAACTGACCGTTCACTTGCTGCCTTATATAAAGTATGTAACAAGATAATCAATGTCATTCACTTCACATCTCTGTGGATTTAGTGTTATGACTGATCAGGATATAATGTATGCCTCTTTCAATAAAACAAAAACAATTTTCTTTCCAGTTTACTTATCTCTTCCCTTTCCAGCTGAGTTCTTCCATCTTTGTCCTCCCTCCTGTTTTTCATTCCTACCACTCTTTCTCTCTGCTCCTTTTCTCTATTCATAGACTGTCTGTCTATCAGTGATTATATAATCTACAGACAAAGGGTCTTTTCTGCTGAGCCAGAAGTGAAGTTGGTTGCAGCCAGTTCATGTACTTACCCCTCCACTCAGCAAAGCTGGCCAGAAAGGCCTGAATGGGGGTTTATTATGGAGAGACGCTGCGACAATTCAGTGATCTCCTCTTCACAATACTTCTCTCTCTTCTGAGTGAAACTGCATTTTAAGGTTTGAATCTGAGCCTGAATGTTGGAGAAATAGCTGTATCTGGGAAGAACTCATGTAGCATCTTAAACCTTAATTAATTCTGTAATGCATTTGTACTATGTTATCAGAAACAATGGGTGGGGGGGGGGGGGGGGGCATGAATAGGCCCACCACCCAATCACCCTGCCCAAAGGTTATTTTTTGGCATTTTGCAAGTGTAAGTGTTCAGATGCTTGATTTAGAAATGCTATCTGTATGTAGGTGTTCCTCTAGCTTGGGTTATGTGCCATTACCGTCTTGCCATCATTGCCAAACAGAATCAGGCCGTTCTTGGTTACCAGGCCTGGCTGACTTGCTCCAGGAATCTCCAGAGGCTGACCATTACCTATGGAACGATTGTCCACTAGCGTTGAACCATAAAATGTCACACTCTGTTAAAAAGGAGGGAAAAAAGACTTTTCTTAGGATTTGGGCTAGGGTTAAGTTTAACCTAACTATTCAAGTTAAAGTTGAATGGTCTTTAACTAATACACAGTGTGTTTTGTATTTGCCTTTGAGTGGCTGAGTGTTTCAATGTATGTGCATGTGTTGTGTACTCATGTATGATGAAGGGTGAAACTGTGAATAAAATTATTAATTATGCTGTAATTTTATCGAACACATGACGTTTTAGATTATCTTTCAGAAATAATTAGTCTGTAGAGCATGTAGCTGCACTGCGGCCTCAATAAAAACACAAACCTTTCCATCAACTTCTGCCCAGGCTCCAGGAACCTTATCATTTCCTCTGATCCAGTTATGGATTGCCTCTGCAGGTTGATTCCAGTCAATCTGCACATACAATCACAAACACACACACACGTCTTTGCCAGGAACCTGAGCACTCAATTGAATTCTTGTGTGAACCATTCCCAACATGTACAATTAGAGGTTCTGTTTAAAAAGCATGAGATAAATAATCATGATTAGCCAAGAGCATCCTTGAGGCCAATAGTAGCATAGGTTACTGCGATTGCTTCATAAGGACAGGTTCCAGTAGGTCACAAAAACAAAACCAACAATCAAAGTAATGCACCACACCTACCTTTGCGTTATCCTTTTTCTGAATGCACTCATATGTAGCGCCCTCTTCAGGCTGCTTGATTCTGGGAGCTTTCCCTGTCTGAATTAACCTGACTGCCTCCACCTTGAATAAACACACGAGGATCAGAATGATACAAAGAAGCCAAGTCAATGAAATGCATAATAACTAGAATTTAAGCCTCTTGCAGTGCCAGCATTAACCAGCATTGAGTGGTACTCCAGTATTCACTTTTAAAATAATAATTAAGCAAAAATCTAATGTACAGTTTTCCAATTTCCCCCAAATAGATATCAGACAAAGCTTAGGGTTCAAACTAATTTAGTGCTGGAGCTGGCTAACAAACATTAGAAATCAAAAGTCACCCTCAGTCCCCCAGTGGCTGTTTTATTTATTTTTATAGTTGACAGTACCACATTGTAGTCCTGTAGTCCATTGTAGACAGTAGTCCTGAACCACATTGATGAGTCTGTGCCACCTTAATGGGGATCTGGATGTGGTTTGAGGATGTGGAGAAAAAAAATTCTATATATTTATGGAAATGGTTTAAATGACTATTGCCTTCTCGTGATTGGATCATGAGCCTTGCAGCTCCTGTTCAACATTTGGACTCAACAAATTTTGACTGACTGCATCTTGGCTGGCAGTTGATGTTTTGATGAACCATTCCTTCAAGAATCATGCATGGTGAATGAGTGTATGCTTAGTGATATGGCCATATTGACTTCCTGCAATAATCCTCACCATCCCTTTGACTCCTTCTGGAAACAGAAAGCGCTTGTAGATGGTGTTCACTGTGTCATCTGGTTCCACATCACACTCCTTCTGCAACAGGATCGGTCCAGTGTCCAGTCCATCATCAGCCCAAAACACAGTGTATCCGCCTTTTTTGTCACCATGGATGAGAGTCCTATGAACAGTGCAATGCCAATGCAATCTTTACTCAACTTACACACTGGATTCATACAATGTATAAAAGTTATGTATAAAGTAACTGATTAATATGAACACACATGCCCACACTGACCAGTTTATGGCAGAGGCCCCTCTGTGGCGAGGCAGCAGTGAGGGGTGATAGATGATGGAGCCATGCTGTGGGTGGTCTATCACTTCCATAGGGATGAACTGAGAGCAGAAAGGCAGAATGTTCAGCTCAGCTCCCATAGACTTATATTGATTCACCACCTCTTCGATGGCCTTTCCCTTCAGCCGCCAGCGCGGGAACTTAAACACTGCCACACCATCCTTCTCTGCTTCAGCACCTAGAATTGACATTCATCCAAGTTAACATTAGCATTCAGGACTGAACAGCACTAATATTCTTTCTTAACCTCATATGAGGGCTTACAATTCACTTCCTCACTCTCATAACTACATACATTTAAAATTAGAGTACTATTGAATTCATGCATTTGCTTGTTTAAAGTAAGTTTTGACATAAATGAAACAAAAATCTATGGATTAGAATTGGATAACAAATGCAAAACGCATATTTCTACTAGTTTGTCTACTTTTTCCATTCAACAATATGAAAGCGCACTGCTCAAAATAAACACAAACCCTAATCAATTATGCTAGTAACTGAGAAAGGAAAAATAAATGGCAGAAATAGACCCCTTTCTCAGATACGTGAAAGGAGTAATCGCTTTAGGCAACCCATTACTAACAGTAACACTACAGTGGTTAGCATAGCACAGGCTCATGAGAGACAACATAGTTTTATGGATATGCTTCAAAAATTCTCCCTCTGACCACAGAAACGGGATTTTTTCTAACCGAGACTACACGGCCAATAGCTTACGCTGACCTTCAGGCTATCAACAGACCAAGGCTCTGCAAACAACACACAGTACATTTTTTGCTTCTATCTGCAATCCTAAGGCACTGGATCCAAGTCCAAGTCTGAAGTCAAAATTATTGCTTAAGACATCACAAAAGGCATGACGAAGAATACAAGAGGAATCAAGTGATCACCTAGTGGGTCGGCTTTGCCATCTTTGTCAGGGATAGTGAACACACCAACAATTGTGTGCCCCTCCTTCTTCAGCTCTTTATACACCTCCTGTCCAAAAAGGCTCTGGCCAATCACAGCAATCTTCATCCTGGATGATCACTGAACAGGACAGACAAGAGGGGCTTAATACGGGTTACAATATGCAAGTTAATGTAGCTTGGTGAATGGCAGAGACAAAAAAATATTCACCTTCCTGTTACAAATGACTTTATTATAACAGGGCAGGTTACAATATTCCCTTTTGCTCGTTTACAAAGAATAAGCTATTTTTAGTGTCTTCTATGGCATAGAATACACTTTGCATGAATTCACTCTGCATGTGCAACACAAATCTCTATTTAACGACATTATTTCACTACTATAACCATTCTTCTCGATAGTTCGACTGCACCAGCAGGCTACACGAGAAGACCATGGGGTGGTCTTTTAATAGCTCCTGTCCAATCAGAGTCTGCTCAGGCGCACAGGAGTGGGTGTAGAAACTTTTGTATCAAGTACAGTGACACTTCGAATTTTGCAACAAGGAAGCAAAGGAGTCAAACCCAGCCCATTTTAACAGTTTCCACCTTCCACCCATGCTTCCTCTTTCGTTGGATTTAAAATGTGCAACTCACTGACGCTTCGTGTAGCTACTCATTCATTCATCTGCTGGTTAAATCACTTCTTTGTTCTGCTCAGTGATCTGACAGTGCATGCAAAAAAGTTTGTACACCACTAGAGTTCAAGACAAGTTGCAAAAAGGCACTGCATGCCATGCACAAAAAAGGGAAAGCACTCGTGCGTGCTTTCCTTTTTTGTGCACAAAGTGAAGTGCAGACCCCCAGTGCCATTAGAGTTTTAGCCAAGTTTCAACAAGTCGCCACTGAAATGTCCATGTAGCATGGAGGCAGGCAGAAGCAAGCAGAACTCTACATACCCTTTCGCGTCCCTGAGACCCTCCTGGTGTGTGAAAGAGGGCGAAAGCAGAGAGGCGAGATTTATTCAGGCAGTGTCTGAAACTGGCTGCACTGCCAGTGGCCTTCAGCCGAATTACACAACTGAAAGTGTGCTGAAGGAGGGGGGCGGGGCCACGTCGGTAGCTCTCCTAGCAACAAGTTCAAAACAGTTTTGAGCGAGTATCGATGCAGTTGAACGGTATACTGCTTAGCTGGTCTGACTGCTTTCACACGATTTCGCAAACCGGTTTTTCTGCCTTAATCGATCAGTTTATGAAGGTTTTATAAAAGGTGGTTAAATGGTTCAGTCAGAGTTCACTAAACCCACTCACCCCGAGGGGATAGACATACGTAGACTAACAGTTATCGTTCATGCACACTGTATGGACAAAAGTATTGGGACACGTCCAGTGAAGGGCAATCTGAATACTTCAGCATACCAAGCCATTTTGGACAATGTCATTATGCTTCCAACTGTGTGGACACAGTTTTGGGAAGACTATTTTCTATTCCAGCATGACTGTGCCCCAGTGCACTAAACAAGGTCCATAAAGACACGGTTGGATGAGTTTGGTGTGGAAGAACTTGACTGGTCCTGGAAGCCTTGTGGGGAGGCTTCTAAGAAGAATGGAGGCTGTTACAGCTGCAAAGGAGGACCAGCTCCATATTAAAGTCTATGTGTTTGAATGCCAAGCCATTAAAGTATTTGTTGATTTGAAGTCCTTGTCAAGCGTCCCAATACTTTTGTCCATATAACTTACTTTTTATCTGAAGACTACTTTTTGTACAATTAAAATTTTGTAACATTTTTTTCTCTTTCTGTGTAGGATGAGTCACACAATTCACTCATAATTTTAATGGCCCCTTTGGTGGCTGTAACTCATCACCATTTTGAAAGATGTAAACAGCTCACAGCGAGAGGCAGGCTGGAGTACAGCCTCCACGCTGCAGGCAGTTTTATTACCAAACCACCTCAAATAAATTAAATGAGTAGTTCCCTTCTCAAATTAATCAATTATAAAAGCTTTTTTATGTACATGTTCATCTGAACATACAGTATATGTTTTAATTTTATCATGCTGGTATTTCTTCTACTACACTATAGTTAAATGATGCAGTAATGATACAGTATGATACAGGCTCCTCTCATTGCTATTACATGTTTATGTATGTAGGTTCAAACACCACAGAACTGTATCAAAATAACTTTGTCTGCATCAGTTTGCAGACTTTTGAACATTTTGCTGCCACCCCCACCCTCACTATTCCTACAACACACATGCATCATTTTGATTCAGCTCACACAGAGTAATACTACAAAAGACTCACAAAGAGTCTGTTCAGCTCATATATAGCAGCATTTAAGTAATGCTAGAAATGCCTCACATAACAGAATACAGATTAAAGTATTAGTATAACAGAAATCATGCTCCTTCACAGGATTCAGAATCAAAAAGCCTTGAAATGCTGACTCATTCAGTGTCAGTTACCTCAGGAGCAGTGATGCAATAGCAAGGCTAGCGAATGAAGAGGGGTTTGTTCTGGCAGTAAAAGGAAAAGGACTAGAGCAAGTTTGGCAGAATTTTCATGAAAATGAAGTTACTCAATCAGACTCTCTGTGCCAGGGCAGAAGGTCTCTTGAATGGAAAATCCACTGATTTTTTTTTCAAGATTTCTGCATAATCGAATGTTTAAGATGTAACAGAGTCATTTAGACTCATTTGGTGTGAAAGGCTCTGTTCTCCATTTGGTAAACTTACCAACTAAGACATTTCAAAGCAGAGGTGATGGGAACCCGACATCTTAGAAGTTTGATGCCTATAAAAGCTTCCTCACAGAAAGTTATTACATTAAATGGTACCAAATACACTGTGATGCCTGAAACATTTTTGTGTGATAATTTTGGGATATTAGAACACTTTTACCTTTAAGATTTGACTTTTTCTGGACCATTATCTGCATTAGTTTTCTTTTTCAACAGAAGAGTTTACATCAAACCCACTGAACTATACAGGCATTTTGAAAAATCAGTGCAGTTTAAACAGCTTTTACTCATTGTCTAAGTCACTGTCTAATGCTGACTGTTGAAAGGTCATGCTCTGTTTCCAGTCATAGTACCATACAGGAAGCAAATAGAAGCGACACTAGCACCACGCCCACACACACACGAATGCACTCACACACACAGGTTGGGGTAGGACAGGGGTAGGGGTGACAAATTGAAGAAAAGATGGTGCTTTATGTAGATACTTTTTTTTTTTTTTTACATCAACACAGTTGTATTTTGAATTTGTGTGAATTTGTGTGTGCAACCACCTTATATGTTTCTTTATTTATAATTTTCTCATCACCCCCTAAAACAAAGAAAAAATCTTAATTAGGACAAGAAAGCTCTTTAATAGAGCTAATTTGTTATTAATAGATCATTTCTGCAATATCTGCATTTGTCAAATATTTCTTTTAGACCAATCAGAACTTGTTCTCTGGCATTTTCCCATAACATACTAAAGTAGGTTGTTGGATGTGAATAGGTTAAAAAAAAAAGAAGATTTTTTTATATGAAAAGAACTAATAAAATGCACCTGTTGCTATGCAAACACACAAAAAAAAATTACCAAGAGACCAGTTTGACTTACAGGCAGGAAATTGCAAATACATGTACAAGTATGTTCTTTATATACTGATTTTTTTTAGTTGAATAAAATTTGTGGCAGAAACATTACATCTGAACCATGAGTTATGAATTTACTTGTGAATTTTGAGAGTGTGTTAGTATGCAGTTTAGAAACACATTTCATTTGCACACTGACCCTGTTCAGACCAGTCTAAACATGTCTAAAGGACTCTGCTCTCTACCATTTCTCATCAACTAGAGAAACATTAACCATGAACTGCAGCACAGTGCAATAAAATAGCGCATTAATTAGGCTAATGACCTTTTGAGAAGCACACCATTTTTAATGATCACCTTATGAGTAGAGTGAATTCAGTTATACAGGGACAGGTTTGTAATTCTAGCTCGTGATTGTATTTATGTGAGCCTTTAAAAAAAATAGCCCAACATATGATATATTTCTGTCCTCAATGTGTCTGATTTCTTTAGTGTATATTTTGTTGCAGTTGACACAAACCTTTTTTTCAGTATGTTTGTAATTTTGGACACAGTTTCTTCAGTGTTAGCACTTGCTTTTCTCATAAAATATATGTTATAAAAATATAAGGTTACTTGATACTATGTATTACACTACTGTGATGTGTTATGACAGCTTAATTATTCTCATTAAATATGCTTAGGCTCTATAGGCTACACAGTTAAACAATGTGGTAAATGACAAATCAACCCAAAAACGTGTCAAAAATATATTCTAGAATTAAATGTATTTTTATCAGTTGATCAAGCAACAGTACATCATTTCAATCAACTCACTAACTATGGTTGTGCCTTTATCTAGCCTGTTCATCAACCTTTCCATTAATTCATGAAAATATTTAAAAACTTCAGTATCTAAAACCCAAAAATCCAAATTAAAAGACTTGCTGTTTAGATACAATTTGAAAGAGTAGTATACATTTATCATAAATGATTGAAAACTTCCATCTTCAGTCTTACATTTCTGTGCTGCCGCAGAGGTGAGGTCCTTCTTTGTATCAGATTACATAAAGACACTACAACCACATTTCATTTCAAAAGCCTGTTAACATTATTTCTTTTTACCATGTACTTTCCATTTACCATGGTAAGGAGACACCTTGATAAAATCTGATTTTAAAAAATAGAAAAATAATGTAACATTGTGTGTTTATTTGGGTACACTGTTACATTATACATGTTTGTAGATCATCATACATCTATTAATCCATTTTACAGTGAAGCTGAAGCAAGTGCTATTTCTTTTTTTTCTCTTATCGCTTGCTTTTGTGGTCAGCCAGATGGGCACACACGCACACCCCAACACCTTTACCTTACAAAAGTCAAAGATATGAAGTTGTGCCAAAATGTCTACAGGTTCTGCCAACACCTGGCAGGAATATTAGAACCAGATCTCTATCAGGCAATAGCCTTGACCTCACTAAGGGTTAATGATTGACAGCTCTCACGTCAGTTGACCATCATGAGACTATAATATCTGCAGCATTTCCAAATCCATTAAAATTCCTTTTGAATTTTGGCCATGAGTTAAGCTTAGGCTGAATGAGAAGTGGTGTATTGGGTAAAATCATTTGAAATGTATTAAAGTGCACAATTAAAAAGTACAATTTATATGGACATGAATTAAATGTGTATAGTTATGCTTTATGTAAGTCATTTTTAGATAACCATGGTGAAACTATTTTTATTTGATATTTGATGAGTACTACTATATAGTACTACTATATTTCAGATAATGTGTATTTTTCAGTGACATAGTGGCTAGTACACAAAACAGGGAAAGCATTTGATTGATGTTATGCAGACATGCTGGTCTTATCTCATAAAGAATCTCTCTCTCTCTTTGAACAAGCAAAAGTGTGCTTAAAGTCTAATTAGCATTAGAATATCATACAGATAGTAAAGCCTCCTCAAATGGAGTATTCTGAGCTTATCGCCTCGGATCTTTGTATCCAAAAGGTCCATTCAGTACTGCTACGGCTGCCTTTCCACCACATCGTGTAATAGAACACAGAAACCTTAGCTAGAGAGTGGACCTCCAGTGTAATGATTCAGGAATATGACATATAACAGGGATAGAATGAGAAATGGAATGATAACCATGTTAATCAAAAGCTGGCCTTTAAACTCCATCACTAAATTACTATTACTTACTAACTCTCCACATCTTGAGCCATGTGTATGATGATGGAGTTATAAACCACTTTACAAATGAGTCTGTTCAATAGTAACAAGTGGTTACATTTCCAGAACCAATTAGCAACATTAGTTTGGTTGCTCCAGTGATAAATTAAAGTGGACATTAAAATATTTGCCAAAATACAATTGTAAAAATGGAAATAAATAAAAGGTTTCATATAGAATACTGGTTACTTGACCATAATTAATATCATGGGTGTCTGAACCCCCCCCCCAAAATGATCCCAAGCCACCCTAAATATATAGTCATTATTCTACTATTTTAAAATTATATATCCAAACATTTCATACAAGATATCACTGAGCACATATATGCACTTGACAAATAGAAATAAGACTATGAATTGAAATGAAAAATAATATGTCTAGCTATCATTCCTGAATTAAAATGATTTACTGGCTGTTGATGCTGCTGTAGGAAGTGGGCGGACATTAGGACCCAGGCGAAGCTACACGGCGCTGTTTGTTAGCCAGTAGCAACCTGAGCCCGTTTAGTAATATTTCTCTGGTAGCGATGTTTGTATTCACTTTAACAGAACAATACTATGAGTAGGTGACAATAACTGTTCATTGTTTAACTTTATTTGTTTCTGTCATGGCTAGCCAGTGGCTGTTTAGAGCCACTGCCTTTTTGTTGGGGTTTCTGTTTTCTGGTTCAGGGTTGTCTGGGTTCTTTTCTGTTTTTCTGATTATGTCCAGTGTCAGTGTTTGTGGTCAGGGTTATGTTCTGTGGGGGGCTTTTATTATGATGGTTTCTGTAATGGTTTGGTCGTGTATCTGTTCAGGTGTTTTCTGTTCCTTGTCATGTTTATTTAGGTTCAGCTGTCCTGTGTTGGTCCCCAGGTGTTTCTGTGTCACATGATTTGAGTTCTCACCTGTTTGTGTTCATGCTTGAGTATTTAAGTTCCGTTTGCCTGTGTTTCAGGGTCAGTCCTTCGTCTTGCTGAGCGTCAGTAAGTGCGGCTATCAGAGCCTTATGTTTAGCCTTGCTCCTGCCACATATCTGAACCTTGCATTCTGTTTTGGGCCCACGCGCCTTTTTCATTTATGTGAATAAACACATCATCATGGAGTTTTGGTTGCCAGCCTGTTTCTCCTATGACAGCTCTCGGTCCCGAGGGATTAGCCCTCGCCACCGTGACATTATTATTATTATTATTATTATTATTATTATTATTATTATTATTATTATTATTATTATTATCTTTATTATCATTATTATTATTATCATTATTATCATTATTATTATTATTAGCATTATTATTATTATTAATATTAGAGGTATTATTATTATTATTATTATTAGCAGTATTATTATTATTATTATTTTTTTTTAATTATCATTATTATTATCATTATTATTAGCAGTATTATTATTATTATTATTATTATTATTATTATTATTATTATTATTATTATTATCATCAGTATTCATAGTAGTATTGCTTTTTGTTTTAATTTGTTTAATTTGTTTTTCCCAAATTACAAAAATATAAGGCTTTTTTTTTTTTTACATTATTTACCATATCTTGAATTTTGGTTTGGTTTGAAAAAAAAAATCCTATCCTTAATCGTGCCTCTTGATCTGAAGCAGGAGGCAGGATTTATTTTCTCTCAAGCTAATGTAAGATTAATTGCTGAGTAAGATGAATAGACTGATTGAAGGCGAGAGCCTGTGTTGTAAAACACTGTAGAGAAAAATGTAGATCAGGGCTCAAGCAGAGAAGAGAGTTGCCACACTTTGCCCTCTTGTGGAATAAAATCCACTGCAACCACACGAAGAGAGGAAAACCCAGGATATTCAGCAGAACAGCAAGAAAACAGGGTTCTGGTAATTCAAGTGTAGGCACTACTGATGGCCCCAGTCCCAATTAAGTTACACTATATGGACAAAAGTATTGAGACACATGACCATTACACCAATGGGGACTTTCCATTCAAATCCCTAGACTTTAATATGGATGTTGATCCCCCCTTTGCAGCTTAAACATCTTCTACTCTTCTTGGAAGGCATTCCACGAGATTTTGGAGTTTCTGTGTGAATTTGTATCCAATCAGTCTGTAGCATTTATGAGGTCAGACACTGATGCTGGAAGAGAAGGTCTGGATCACAATCTCTGTTCCAGTTCATCCCAAAGGTGCTGGATGGGGTTGAGGTCAGGACTCTGTGTGGGTCAGTCAAGTTCTTCCACATTGAACTCCTCCAGCATGTCTCGCTTTGTGCTCTGGGACACAGTCCTGCTGGAATAGAAAAGGTTCTTCCCCGAACTGGGTCCACAAAGTTGGAAGCATGGCGTTGTCCAAAAAGTCTTGTTGAGCTGAAGCATTAAAACTGGCCTTCACTGGAAGTAAGGGGCCATCTCAGTTCAACAGATAAGAATTGTGTCCCACTACTGTTGTTTATATAGTGTGTCCTCAGTTAATACCTGATTAGATTGAACTGGAATATAATGAAGTCGAATGAGTGGAGCTCCCATAAAACAGAACCAAAATAATACAGAGTGCTCTCAAATTCATGACACTCTGAAGAGGATGCTTCAGGCGTTTATCGATAGCTGTAAGGGGCGGATTACTGACCAGGCTATCAGCACCAGTGCCAGGATCCTCTGACTTCCAGGGGGCCTTAAGGGAACTTAGACCACAGGACTTGAAGTGGCTCAAATACTTTGGTCAAACCGCTGCAGATGGAAACGTTTTATGAAAGAACAGTTACTGAAGACAACGGTTATTGTCTTATATGCAACAATTATTGTACAAATAGGCAAATAAATGAACTAAAAGAAAAAAAATATCATCTGTTCTCAGGTCACTCTCAGGTTTCATACTGTTGACTAATGGGATTTTGCTGCTGCCTTTTAAATGGAATGTGCGTGATGGTTTAGGTAACAAATAGGCTAAAAATAAAATAAGAAAAATATTCTGTGTAATGAAATATATATACAGAAACAAAAAAACTGTCCATGGATGAAGTAGATGAGAAGTGAAATGACTATTTTGGGCAACTTTACATCTGAAAAGAGCATATTGTGCAAAATAGACATCTGAATGTATACTGTACATGTGCAATTGTATTTTCATGTATGAATCTTGAATCTAAAGTGCAGGGTGCCACACACACACACACACACACACACACACACACACACACACACACACACACACACACACACACACACACACA
>JBBPCW010000106.1:15913011-15931188 GCA_037974425.1 Phenacogrammus interruptus
TGTGTGTGCAGAAAATGTTTCCTGTAGAGGATTTTTATACATATCTTTAAACATAGAAAGATTTTCAAACTTTTAATATGACTGTAAATCAGTCTGTTCCAGGTAGTGTATATTGTCACTATATTTGATCTCGTAGATGTCCACCCAGACACAAACGCACTGTGCTGTTTCTTGTATATGAAGGAGTCTCCGAAGGATTTGCAGCTCCCTGTGCAAGAGAAGAAGACATACAAGGGCAAAATGAGGGCAAGGCAGTCAGAGCTGAGGAAGAAGCTGAGAGAGGATCTGGAGGAAGAGGATGAGGAAGAAAGAACCACAAAGCACACGCCCACCACTGCCCAGCTCCTTCAAGGCACACCTGCATTCAAGGTGATGATGATCAAAGGTGAGACATGACTGTGATGAAAGACACACAAACTCACGCACGCATCCTAGATGAGAAACATCTGTCTGCTGAATGCCTTCAACCTAGAACTGTTCGCATACCACCTGCACATGTGTCTGTAAGGAAGTCCTTTCTTCAACCCCATTGAAACAGAGCATACAATATGCATCTAATTCAGCTACTTCCAACATCTAGTAGAAAGCCTTCCTAGAAGAGTAGAGGCTGTTGCTGCAGCAAAGGGGCAACAAAGTCCTTATTAATACCCTTAACTTTAGAAGAAATGCTTTTTGAATAGGTGTTTACAGACGTTTGGACCCGTAGTAGTTTGTAAGCTGAGGTTTGTAACTGTATTTTCCAAAGCTTCTTACCACGTTGGTCGTTGTCATTGTTAATGGAGACACATACTACTGTGACAGTTGATATACTGTGTAAATCACTCTCCACATTCTAGCAGTTGTTATAAATATTATCCATCCACTAGTCCTGCTTTTTATTGAAGAAAAATATCCCAAATAATTGGAAATGGGGAAATGTTTCTGTTCTGTCTTAGACCGCAACATTGAAAAAGAGAGCATACGGGAGTTTGTTGACAAGAAACGAGAGATGTTCTATCTAGAGGTAAATTGTGTGACTTGAATTTACTTTAAACCTTCTGTGGTTACTTTACTTTACTTTCATTCGTTCTCCCTCAAATCTTCAACCCATTCTCTTACTCTCCCTCTCACACTCACACTCACTCTCACTCTCCGTCTCTTTCTCATTTCTCTCACTCTAAGCACGCTCTGGCAGTAAAGAGAGAAGAGATTAAGCAACTGGAGGAAGTGGCGAGTCATGAAGAGAAGAAATTGACGAGAGCCGAAAAGATGCTGGAGGACGACACTGTCTTGTTTGACTCGTTTCTTAAAGAAACTGACAAGAACTCAATGGAGGCCATCAAAATGTAATAATGTAACACAAACAGTTAGGAGGACTCACAAAGCTAAACTCAGTACACAGCACAATCACCGCCACATTTACTGCTTTCACATGAAAGAGAGAAATGACATTTAGGTGAATGTAATTAACACTGAGGAACATTAAGCACTTACATGTAATATTATGTATGATAATGTATGCGAATTTCTACCTAGTGCTGAACAGGAGACCAAAGCGAAGCTGGAGAAATTAGCTGAGATCAAGAGGATCACTGCCAAAATGGTGGCCATTAAGAGGTACATTCTCCACTGACATAGTACAGAATCCAAGTTTGAGGGTTTGACAGCTTATATAGTTTGCATGATCCTCCAGTATCAGTAGCAGTGGAAACCCTGCTGATCCCCTGATTACGTCTGATAAAACCACCTTCAGGAATCTGTGTAAAACTGCTTTTTGCACCAGAATGTTTGTATCAGTCTCAGACTCACAAAGTCTAAGGTTGTATATATGAAATGAAGTGAATTAATGATATAATATTTAAACTGCCAAGTTAAACTGGGACATGTTTAATTTGTTCTTACTTTTTAGGCTGTTAAAGTAAAAATATCTTATATTTAATGAAAGCTATTATATTATGATTAAGTGAAGATGCTGATATTCTTTTACTGGTTAAATTTGTATTTTTGTGTGCTGGGCCATCCATTCTTATTCAGAAATGGGGCCATTCTATTCAAATGTTCACTTTTTTTTTACACTTTTTTGTATTCAAATGTTCATCTTTCCCTTTTCCGCTCAGTGACATCTCTAAGTATGAGGACATTCTGCTGGAGTACAAGCTGTATAAAGACTTTCTGTTTAAGCTTTCTCCTCTGGAGTGGCAGGAGAAACAGAAAGAGAAGAGTAGACGCTGTCCAAAGCCTAACTCACCCACTGACAAGAGAGAGAGTGAGGTGAAGAGCAGAGAGACAAACCGAGGGAAAAAGACCCCCCAGACTGAGAAACGTATGTATTCACCTCTACTTAAGAGTAGAGCTGTAGTTTGTGAATGCAGTATTACTTGCATTTGGGACAATCTCTGTGCACATATTTAAACATGAGCTAATATAACTGCAGTATTTCCAACCATGGAAATTAACAGCTAAACCTTTAGGAAAGTTAGTATTAAACACCCTATAAAATTCTCATTAAGAAAAATAATCCCAAAAATGCACAATATGTTGGTCCATTATTCACCAGCTAAAAGTGAAGTGTTAATTCTTTACATAGCAAACCACATCTGCATATATAAAGATACTTGCATCATTTCCAGGGCAAAAAAATACATATGTTCCTGATCTGTATTAACCATATATTGCTGAATGCTTAATGTGACAACTTGTGAATGAAGGCATATATTGATATATTTTGCATAATGATAAACTGTGCAGACTTATCTAATAACTAGTCTCTGGATGTACCTATCAAGATGATCATGTTACAGAATGTATTTTTAATGGTATCATCTGTGCTTAGAAGCCGTTTGATGCTTTTCTAATTGATTTCAATACAAGGTTTATTCAGGAATCTTAAATCTTAAGGCATTTTCCATCTATACCAACATGTGTTTCCAAGTGAAAGATGGTGTACTGTAAGGTGAGCTAACGAAGCTCAGACAGGGAGCTGAAAGGTGATATTATTGGTTAATGTTATTTTCCCCCACCTGCTGGTGCACAGTGGTGTTGCTAAAAATCAACAGTGCTTTTAGGGTTTTAGAAGACCAACAGTTTGCAGGCAGGTAATGGACAAAACAGAATTGTGTGATTTAAAATATATGATAAAAAGTGCTTTATATGAGCAGGGACATCTACTTTTTATATTAGTAAAATTTAAGATAGTTGGAATATATCTCTTTCTCACACACAGGTAGGGAGAAGAGGAGCTCTGTTGGAACTCGAGAGCTGCCCCCTGTTCGTGAGGGCAGAGGTCCTTCCAGACACAGTGTGAAGTCAACTCCTGAGAGTGGAAAAATGTGCATATGATATACATAAACATACACATTTGTTCCTATTCAGTATGCTGCACAGGCCTAACTGGAACATTTTTCTTTCTGGTTTGTTTGTAGTAGCCCTTCATCTGAAACAGACAGCTCAGAATATGAGGTCAGTACAAATCACAATAGTCAGAACAGTCAATGAGTTCAGTACTCAACGCTTGCTTGGGAACTATCTGCTGATGTGTTTTCAGTCAATTATCGTGTCTTTTAGGCAAAGATGCTCATTTCAGTTCTTCATCTCTTACTCAAATCATCTCTACAATAAAATATTTATTGACAGGTCTTTATAGTGGTGTTGACAGGATTTAGGCATGTGTAACACAAATACAGCCACTTTAGCACTTCACATTGAACCGCTCCAGGAAACTTAAGAATTTAAGAAAAGAGCTGTGGAATTACCCTTTAAAACAGGGCTGTCACACTCCGGTCCTGGAGGGCCGGTGTCCAGCACAGTTTGATGGTTCTCCTCCTCAAACACATTCACTAAACCTGACAATTACCCGGTGAGGTGAACCGGGTGTTTCTGAGCAGGGAAATCACCAAAGCGTGCTGAACCACAACGCTCCAGCACTGTTGTTCGACACCCCTGCTTTAAAACGAACCCAGAAGTGACTTTTGAAGTGAAATTTCCTTTGATTTTTTTTCATTTGAATAAAAACAAAAAACCTGTAAAGTTTTCATTAAATCATAAACGGACTTGTCATCTGTGTTCATCACTTGCCCTGCAGGAGGAGCCGGAGCTGTACTTCACAGAGCCTCAGCAGCTGCTGGATCTTCTGAGTGAACTGGAGGAGCAGAGCCTCTCTCTGATCCAAAACTCGCAGGAGACTGAGGAGGGCCTGGAGGAGTTCCGGCAAACCATGGAACAGACTTGCAAGAACATGTGAGCATCCAAACAGATGGGAATGGAAAGTGAAGGCCTCCATATGCTAGCTGTGTTCAAAACATTTTCAGTAGGCATTCCTTTTGCCATAGGGGGTTAAACATAAGGGGTTAAAAAAACATTCTGCTACCATACAAGCAACACAACAGGGATCATAAAGCTGTTTATATTAAATTATTGTCTGTGTTGATTTGTGTGATGTGCGCATATATCTTCTGGGTGATTTAGGGATCAGTTAAAAACAAGCTATTTTTCATTAAATGAATAATGAGAGGTGATGAAATATATTTACATGCATTACTTTATTCAAAGTCATTAGGATTATACAAATGCCTTGAATCATCAAAACTGTGATAGGTCAGAATGCTACATTAGAGGGATCATTTACATGCTGCAGCCCGCTGCAGTACAAGTATTTCAGAGATCAGTTTAGCATTAGTGATTAGCATTGAGCAGCCTTAACACAGCAACCTTTACTGAAGATCATTTATAGTTGATTGTATATTGTGTGTTTGTGTGTGTGCTTGAATACACTTGTTTATCGTGTATATCGTGTATATAGCAAATTTACTATAAAGCCTTGTCCTCATTTAACTTCATATTACAGGAGCATTCAGGTTTTCTTGCACTAACAGACCTGAGCTAATCAGCTAGTGAACAAATCTTTTCCTGAGTTTAAAATGCTGCGCGGATGTACTCTGAGGACAGAGAACACTCTTGAGGTTTTTTTAATATCAAATTTCTGTGTATATGTGTGTGTGTGTGTGTGTGTGTGCACTTAGGGAGCAAGAAGCAAAAGAGCTGAAGCAGCAGATTGATGTCATGATGGAGACCATTCAGAAAGAGAAAGACAGAACCACAGAACTAGAGCTCAAAGCCAGACTCTTCAACTTCGGAAAGTACAAAGCCGAGGAGGTAAGAGTGTGCGTTTATATAACTTTGCTTTGGTTCACAACTGCCTAAAAGCATATCTGTAATTCAGGCTTCAAATGTTACCATATGTATGAATATGAAATCTAGGAATGCTTTTATTCATCCTTTTCCGGGTCCTTCATGCCTTTCTTCCTCTCAGGATGACACTCTGAACGCTCTGAGCCAGAAGGTGGAGGATGTGTATCGGAGCTGTATAGGAGACAGCGAGGCCAACCTGAGCACTCTGCAGATGCTGACAGCCATTGAGGGCCGTCTGGGAGAACTTCTGGAGAACGTAGAGATGATTCCTGCTGACCGCCTTGCCATCGCTGAGAGAGCCAAAGAGAAAGAGAGGAGGCTCAGGTTAAATCAGCATGGTTCCAACACCGAAATCTTTTCATTTTTAATAACCATTTTCACAACTTCAGTAAAAGCAGAGTTTAACTGAACAGAACAGAATGTATTTCAAGAGCTGAACAGAGACTGGAAACGGTGGAATGATGAAAAGAAATTCACTTTCTTAGCATAACTATTTGGTGATGAGATCTCAAATACACTGCTGAGGAAATTAACTCTCATTAGGCTGGTTATGTGATGTTCCTGTCATGTAGCTTAAATACTATGAAACAATCTTAGATAATTAAGATAATTAGTCAGAGACCAGAAAATCTTTTTTTTAACTATTTATTGCAGAGCATGACTCCTCCAGGCCTGAATCATCAAGCAAAGATCTTCGGCTGCAAATAGATCTTGTCTCTTGAAGTTATCAGTCTTGAAAACATGAACCTTCAGCCTATTTTTGTACCAGTTCCTCTATCTTTGTGCTCCTAGACTGCGGGATGAGAAGATCTATATGCAGAAGCAGCACCAGGAGCTGAGGATGAAGAAAGCAATGGCGAGAGCTCAGGCTGAGATCAAAAGAACGGTCAGTTGTATAGAGATTTCAAGTAACATAAGACAGGGATTTTTTTTTTTACTGAATTCCCATTTCCTGTATCCCAACAGTCTGGTAGGAAGCTGATGCCCCGCTCACAGCCTCCTGTTCCTAAACCCAAAAACGAACAGCATGACGACACTGCAGACAAGGAGAAGGAGGATCACCTGTACTTCTTCACCTAAATCACATGTAGCATTCTCATTAATTTTAATGTTACCTCGTGGGTGGGAAGGGTTGAATGGCCAGAACCAACCCAGTCCCATCTGAAAACATTACAGGCTGTTATGTTGTGGTAGCATGATCCTTGTATACATTGGTGCACCTGACGCATTCCAAACAAGGCCATCTCTTGGTGGCTGTAGCTTATTCACGCTTGGATGGATGCTTCCAGAACACAGAGCATGTTTCAACACCATTTCTCCAGTGGCCTGCAGTCTTTGGATCTCAGAACTGTCAAACATATTTAGGACAAAGTTGAAAGAAAACTATTTAGAGTAGCAAGTGTGCAGCACACGGGATAACAGTTCTTCCAGCAGCTTGTAGTATCCATGGCTAGGTATATTCATGTTTTACTGATGGCCATGTTTTAACCTCGTACTTGTTTCTTGAACTGTCATTACACACCAATCCTAAATCTGGATTAATTTACCTGAAATTGCAAAACAAGTGAACATCACAAATAAAAAAAAAAATACTGGTCTTGACCACACCTGACAGATGTAGATGTGTAATGGGGTATCTTTTTCAGTCATCTTTCTGAGGTTACAGACAATTATGAACCACAACTACAGAACTGTGCTGTTATTAGGAACACCTACTTAGTCTTGCTTAAGTACAAGAGGACACCAAATAGCTGGAGGGCGATGTATAACCGACAAAAGTGATGAGTCAATTGCATATATAACATGGCTTCTCTAATACTGTAATAAGTCAAAACTATTCATTTTTTCCTGCTCATTAAATTGCCTTGCATTTTCAGTGAGCACAAGCATAATCTCTGTAGTAAATCACTGAATAGATAGTTTCTTAACTAGGATACATGAATGTCTATTACCTATGTTACCTAGACTAATACACTTACTCATGGTCATGTCCCAGCATTGGATTTAGATATTTTAGAAACAATCTTAGGCATGTGAAGAATGCACACCTTAATAACAAGAATAATAAGAATGACAAACTGGATTCACCTTGTTTCAAACTTTCAGCAATGCAATAAATTAGACCTTTTAATATTTTATAAAAAAGTAGAGTGCCATTTAATCTTAGTCTCATACACAAACAGGACATAAACAATTGTATCTTCATGTTTTACATAAAAACAAAGGCAATCAAAAAAAAAAAAAATACATACAAAGGTGTATCTTTGTAAGTAATTCTGCTGTTCAGTTCTCTTTGCCTTTGCATCCAAAACCGTCAAAAACCTTTTGCTAGGTAGTCAGGTACCTTACTGCACAAACAGTAAATCTTACAATTTTCACACCCAACTGCATTTTTACAAAAACAAGCGTACCTGTATAAGACACACATACTTGCCATTAAGTAACAGGCAGCATAAGCAGTTGTGACATGAGCTAATATCAGTACTGCAGCTAATGTCTTTTTGGGCTTTATACCATGCCTTCATGATTAAAGCAAGAAAAAAAAATCTATTTAACACTGCAATAAGGACTGTAATGTCTAATTTGTAACACATTCGTGACAAAATCAATTATGTTGGCCCCTTACAGTACTCTGCTAGTAGCTGATAACAGCACTTAAATACATGGAGGTAGACTCCTAGCACAGTGCCTCCTTCATCAGTTCATGATACTGACTAAACCACTGTGTTAAAGACATAATTAACTGTGTCTTCAAGATAGGAAACCTGACTGAAACATGTTAAATGAACCTGATTACATTGTTCAAAGTGTTTTAACCAAATAAACAATTTTAAGTTGAAATGCATGGACTACAAGGCTTGCAAACCTAGGCACAGACCTAGCACTTTGTGGTCTGTTAAAAGAATAAGCCCTTAAACAAGGCTTAATTCTCGGTTACTGAAAACCCCTCTGAACAGGGTCATGTCCAGCACCACTCCCCAAAGAGGAGACATGTTGAAAACAGATGCCTTCATGACTTGAGGGAGAGAAGAAGGAAAGGAAGAAATTGAAAATGAACTGTCACAAGATCCAACGAAGCCCCTTGCTGGATCTCTGTCAAGCTGTCACTCCAAGTCCTGTAGGTTGATAGTACTGCCGGTGAACTGGGAGTTATCAGATCCGTTATCATCCTCAGCCATGGCGGAAGGCTCCTGAGAAACACAGTTGGGGTTATTATAGTACTTAAAGGGATTTTAAAATACATAGAGCAGTTTATAATGAAATAAAGTGAATGCAGTAAGATGAAATTACAAATGCTTTACAATCCAAGAGTCAAATAAAATCTGACAAATTCAAGTCTAAACATCAGCCTTCCTTTTTGTAAAGCAGGCATAGCTTGTTGAGGACTGTGCCTGTGTGTAATGAACAGTACCTGTAAGATGTTGACTGGCAGGTCGACCGTAAGCTGAGAATGAGAACTTGACGTCTGTGAGCTGAGCTGGAAAGCCAAGTCTCCATCAGTGCCAGGGTCATCCTGTAACCCAAACATACACACTGACTCAGAAAACAACACCATGACTGAGATCCCAGGTAATGAAAAAGCTTCTAACAGCACTCGCCTGCAGTAGCTGAATCTGCACATACTGGGCTCCAGTGACTGGGTCTCGGATAGTGAGGCCCCCTGCGGTTGATGCAGCTCCTTCTCCAAAACGGCTACTTGTTGAAGCCAATGCCCCAGCAGCAGTTGAGCATTTGGTCCCCTTAGCCTTCTTTTGAGTCGCCCCTGAGATACCAGCACTACCAGCAGGGCTTTTCTGCTTCCTTTTTTTTGCCAGCTGGATGGCTCTGTAGTCAGTGCGTGCAGAACCACTGCTCTCCTTCAAAATAAATAAAACAAGTTCACATTAAACACTTCTGCTGGATTTTGTAGACGGACCCATAAACAGTTAACTAAAATTTCCATTCTACTTCTATTCTAAAACATTCAAATCCATCTTAACATTTGTATTCTTGAAAGCAATTTAATGAACCATCATTAACGCCATTTCTAATTTTTGTAATAAAGAGCAGGATGTAATTTTTTTCAGTCATTTGTGGGCAATTTTCTTGTACTCAAACTCACAAATACATGCAAACTGTCCACATACACAGTAAGACACACTCCATTCCTCCACACACTCACCATAAAGGAACAAGTGGTGACTGGGGACAACTCCGTGTCCTTTTGCCCACCATAAGATCCACTGTGGCTGGGAAACACAAATTGACTCATGCCCTTGCTGTTCTCTGGCTGGGCCAGGACATCTACTCCACTCAGTAAGGGTCCCACAGCCACCTCACTGCCTCCAATATCTTCTTTTGGCTGGGGAGACAGCAACTCTGGAACTGGAGGCCCCGTCAAAGCAGTGGAGGATGTGAGGGTGGGAACAAGAGAGGAGGTGAGTGAGGACGTGAGGGATGAAGACAGTGCGGTTGTAAGTGAGGGAGTGAGCGATGGGGTCAAAGAAGAGGAAGGGGATTCTGCTGTTAAAGCACTGGAGGAGCTCAAAGCTTGCAGCTGCTCTCCTGGTGAGGTGCTTTGGATAGCCAGAGCTGTTAGTGCTCCTAGTGCCTCAGGGTTCACGGTCTGTACATCATCCAAATGTAGCGTAGCTTGCTGTAGGACCCCTCCACCTGCCCCAGAGCCTAAGCCAGTGTCCAGAACATGCGCCCCCATGTCTGGCCCTGCTGCCAAGATGAGTGGATCCACAGTTTTGGCCCCTCCAAGAGATGACCCAACTGTAGCAGGATCTATGGTAAGGATGCCAGCATTGACCAGAGACATGTCCATGGTGAAGGAGGCAGCGCCCGTAGGGGCTGAGGTGCCAGCAGGTGCAGTTGGGGCCCCTGAGGGCACGCTGGAGAACAAGGAGGAGAGGTCTAGGCTGCTGAGCTCCGTTCCCACAGAGCCTGGGGCAGTGGCAGTCTGAGCAGCGCTGGTGAGCTCACAGCTGGGTGTCAGAGTGGCTGTGCTCTCCAACTGACTCAACACATCTGGAGGGGATGACAGTCACAGAGAAATAAAGGAATCCTATAGACACTGTTCAAAAGTCTGCAATCATTGTTTAGCAGAGTACATTTTATTCAGTGTGCATATGTACATTTACAATCTAGCACAGTACAATATCATACGTTTCTAGTTATTTATGGGAGGCCATTTAAAAAATATTAATTGGGTTTCCAAAAGAGGTGTTCAACCCTTTTTGGTTTACCCTGCTGAGCTTGGAAAAAGTGCCACATGAGTATTATGAATTGCTACCTGTGACAATCAAGTAGTCTACTGTTACTATAACATTGCATTTGCACATTTTTCATACTACAAAAAACAGTATTTGGCAGCACATGCACTGCAAAACATGTACAGTCATTGTGAAACTATTTCTTCAAGAGTGTGAACACCTGCACTTGCTCAGCGTGCATAAACATTTAGTGTGCAAAAGTGCATGTGTGGGTACCTGGGCTGATGTTGTGGTGTTTAAGCATATGGCTCTTGAGGCTGCTGCGGGATGAGAAATGCTTGGTACATCCAGCCACAGGACATCTGCTTCTCAGACATACTCCATCCTGACGGTGTTTTTTAGAGTGGATGTACAGGCTGCTTCGTGCTGAGAACTTAGCATTACAACCTGTAAACAGAAGCATTCAAATTAAAATGCATTTTACATTTCAGTTTTACCAAAGGCAAGCAAAATAAGTCTATGAAGCCAACCTTCAACTCTGCACTCAAATGGCTTGGTGCCCAAGTGGGTGATACTGTGGCCTTTCAAGTGCTCTGCACGGGTGAAGGACTTTCCACAGCCCTCCTCCGGACATGTGAACCGCCGATCGTCATCGTGCTTCCTGAAAGGTTGTAAAAAAAATGCACAACACAGCACATTAAAGTTTATGATAACACAAGATACACACACTAAAACAGCCAGCATTGTGCTTTAATTCTGTAACACACTACTCTTCTTGCCTTTTGTGTCGCAACAGCTTTGACATGCTTGTGAAAGTCCATCCACAGGACTCAAAGTCACAGACAAATGGCCTTTCACCTGAGGGGAGAGAGAAACAAAGATCAGACTAAAACTCAAAAGGCTTTAGCTGTGTATGTGTTTATGGTTAGACCAATGTGTACCTGTGTGACTACGGAGGTGGATTTTAAGGCGGCAAGCCTTGTCATAACGCTTGTCACAGCCTGGATAAGTACAAGTGAACTGGCCAATCTCTCTAAAGTGAGTTCTGTTGTGGGAAAACAGGGCACTGAAGGTGATGAAGGCCTTTTCACATCCTGCGAGGTGCAACAGACACAAACATCCATTAATTAATAGCCCCACATCTTTGAGTTTGAATACCTGCCAAACCGCATTCAACAAGTCCAGGGTAGTATATTTAAAAGCAAAAGTGTCATAAAGTTAATGATACATGCAGTCATGCAGGACACTACAGGAAGTACTGAGTTCATGTTGATGACGGCAGGTTTCTGTCACATTGAAGAAAGTACTTCCCCAAAAGACAAACTGTTGAACACTAGCGGTCTTGTGAAGTGGGCAAGGTCAGACAAAACAGCAGAAGTCTTAACATAATGAATCAAACTTAATAGTTTGAACAATTACTCATAATTCTTTGTTGCAGTCTTTCTGACCTGGGAATTCACACTTGTGTGGCCTCTCAGGCTCAAAGTGTGTCCTCTGATGGTTGGCAAGCCGTGTTGCACTTCGGAACCTCTCACTGCAAATCTCGCACGCAAAGGCGTCTTCCTGGTAATGTGCTTTTATATGGGCCTTCAGGTTGTAGACAGTGGTGAAGCGCCGACCACAGTTCTCCCACTCGCACTTGTATGGCCGAACCTTGTCGTGTGACTGTAAGTGCCGCTTTAACTTATATGACGTGGTGAAGGACCAGCCGCAGCCCTCCACTGTGCACTTGAAAGGCCGCTGGTCTTCTGTATGGAAGACAAGGTGCATCTTGAGCTTCTGGCGACTGTCAAAAGCCTCAGGGCAACCTGAGTGAGGACAGCGGTACGAGACTAAGGCACCTTTCTTGGCCAAGCCTGCAGGACCACCAAGATTTGCAGGCATCTCGTCCTCTGATCCATCAGGTAGGCCTAGGAGAATAAAAATCCAAAGCAAACGCTTGTCAGAATTTCCATAACTACTGAACATTATCAAACAACAACATAAAATATATTGTGAAGTTTTTTAAAGCACAATACTGAGCCTTACCCACAAGTGCTCGTTTGCAGCCGTGACCCAGGCTGCTGGACTCGTCTACAGCACACAAAGCGCCATCCTCCTGTTTAACAGAGGGGCACTGGTCCATAGCAGTGCCAGGCAGCTCTGAGAGGGGACACTCCTCAGCCAGGGTGAGTTCCGAGTCGCTGGCCGCCTGTCCGGCGCTCGTCTCGTCCCTATCAGTCACGGGAACGTTGCTGATCTTCCCGATGGACTTGGTCCCGCCGTCGTAGTTGAGCAGCACAATGTCTTCGTGCTCCTTCATGCCCAGGTGTTCCTTCAGACTCACCATACCCTCGTCTTTGTACGCGTAGCCTTCCTGCGGCGCGGCCAGGGTCAGCACCCCGTTCTCGATGGTGAGGATGATGCTCTGGTTGTTGATGGTGATGGTGCTCGAAAACGCGTCTTGCGCGTCTCCGTTCTCTCCAGGAGCGGGTCTGCTGAAGTTCCCCGCCGCCCCGCTGCTCTCAGCACTAGTACTGCCTGAGTCCAGGCTAGCGAGGTTTTTAGACTCGACTTGCTCGGTCAGGCCTAAGGGACCGCAGTTCATCATGACCACATCGGGCAGCTTCGCACTAACTCCAGCGTCGCAGCCTCCCTCGGGGCCGTCCGACATCATAATGTCCCCACTCTCGGCCTCGAACAGCCCTCGTTTACCACCGACCATGTCTCCACTCTCCCCGGCCAGCTCCAGGTGGTTAACCAAGCTGTCGAAACCACACTCGGGGGACGGCTTTACCTTACCCGTCGGACGGCTCTCTGTGCGGGGTCCGTGTGAAGACCTGGAGGGCTCCGGTGCTTTCTTTCCGTTCACTTTACAGAGACGCGTCCGGCGCTCCTTATCGATGCCATTTTCCTCCTGCACTATGTTAAAAACAACATAGAACTCCTCACAGCTTTTGCTGCCACTGCCGCTGGCTCCGGACGGTGATGCAGTAAGATCAGTGTTACAGTTCGTGTCCTGTTGTTGTTCCAGATCCTCCTCCAGCAGCTGCCTCTGTTCTCCGTAGCCGTCCTCCCCTTCGAAGAGAGGCAGCGCCATTTGCAGCACACCGTCCTCCTCGCTCTCCTCGCCGTATTTCAGCTCGGGGGCTCTCACGAAGTCGGCGGGCAGTTCCAAATCCTCGTACTCCTCCTTCAGGTCACACAGCTCCCGAGGCGGCTGTGGAGGATCGGCCGGGTCGTGCTTGTGGTTTGTGAGGTTGAGACGAGGAGGGCCGCTGCCATTTTGCGCCAGAAGGAGAGATGGCGAGGAGCCCGGCCGCCTGTTGTTGTTGCTGTCGCTTCTGAGCCCCTGCGATGCCGAGTCGATATCCTCCTTCGAAACCGTGCTAGAAATCGTCCCCGGCGTCGTGGCAAGCCGAGATGAGACTGACTTACGAGGGGCGCCATGTTGGTAGTGAGTGTTTTGGGCATCGCTAAGCCCCTGGATTTCCATCTTGGTGTCCCTGTAGCAGCGACACATAAAGGCCCGCCCCGCCCCGGAGGGTGATAAGACCCGGTCGAGCCACTCTCACTTCGCCTTCCGGAACCAGGCCGGCACGGAGCGAGAACTGAGCCACACACACACTAGACTCGCATGTACTATGTATATACACACTGGGGAATTTGATCTCACATCGTACAGCAGTATATCGCACCAATAATACTCGACAAACCTGATTCTTTATTTTAACGTGTAACACCCAACACAGCCACTAGATGGCGCAATAAGACCACTGATTATTTTATAAAGTAACGGCCCCTTATAAGGAACACACCACACAGTGTGAAATTGTTTCTCTGCTTTTAATCCATTAACGTAAACCAGTCATCAGCCAACAACAGGGGGTGTCCATAGAGCACTGCGTGGGGCAGAGGGTACCTGTGGTACACAGGGTCCCACTTGCAGTCCTGGGAATTCAACTCTCAACGTTCTTACAACGGGGGCAACTCACTAATCACCAGACCACCAGCTGCCCACACGGTTTTGTTCAAACACTATTGATTTTTATTGAAGAAATCATTCTTTTTCTGATTTACTGTATATAAGCAGTGTTCACATAAATGGGTAAATAACCCAGAATGGTGTCTACTAGCTAAACCAATTTACAGAGACTAGAATTATAGCCCTATTAGAGGCTACTTTATGTGAAAGCAAGTGCATGCCCAATCCTGGTTAGAAATGTCCTATCTACAGGTTTGGGGTACAGAAAATGTTTAGCTAGTAAATGTAGGAAAATGACATGGAAGCATAATTTTTATATGTTTATTTCAAATTAGGTGGTTGTGAAATTGTATTAAATGCCTGCTTAATATGTCAGATCATTCTAAAAGTGTCTTTTTCTTCTCCTTAACCTCCACAACAGAATAGCTACTTCTTCTGTTGCTCACGCATGCCTTTAGCCCAGAAGCACTTTTGTTCAAAGTAATCCTCTCCATCATAAGATGTAACACTGATGGTGGTTAATCAGTTGCTGATTTAGTCATCCTCTATAATTAGTCATAGTTATAGTTGGTCATCCTTCATCTGTGGTCAGTTTCTGACCAAAGGACACCATGGCTGGATATTTTTGGCTGGTGGTCTATTCTTAGTCCAGCTCTGACACTGAAGGGTTTAAAAACGTCTGCAGTACCCCTGTGTTTTCCACTTTGTGCAACACACACAAACAACCATGTAATTACCATGTCAGTGTTATTACAGTGCTGAGAATGATCCTAAATAACTCCTGCTTACCGGTGGTCCTGTGGAGATCTAGGAGATTGAAGTCTGTGACCATTAACACGAACACCTATGTGGAACCTTTCTAGCTGACAATTGCCATCAGAGACAGTGAGCTTAGACTCTTGCTCAGCAGCTCCAGAGCATCCCATTCTATAGATAATGCTTTTTTTGAGGATTATCAAAAATTAGCATGCATAGCAGGCTGTGTCGGTAATGGATGCACCTTAAAGTAGCAGAATTCACTCATTAGAAGAGAGGTCTGGATATATAGTGTTGTTTTTAGGCAGTCTGTTCCTGTTTAC
Organism: Phenacogrammus interruptus; assembly: GCA_037974425.1. Taxonomy (NCBI): domain Eukaryota; kingdom Metazoa; phylum Chordata; class Actinopteri; order Characiformes; family Alestidae; genus Phenacogrammus; species Phenacogrammus interruptus. The sequence goes on from JBBPCW010000106.1 coordinate 15,928,419, forward strand.
ATAAGTAAATCAAATGTTTTACACAATAAAAGGAAAGCATTGTGTGTTTGCAAAAATGTTTCTGCATTTCACTGCCATAGTGCAGTCCTAGTGTTGGTATAAAGAGTGACCATCATTGCAACAGTCCAACAAACAGTTTAATTTAGTAATGTGTTCAATGTACGCTATAGTTCTTATCAAGTCAAGAGTATAAAACGGTGAGTTAAGGTGCAATAATGACAATAGTAAACATACAAACAAGCATTGTACTCTATGATTTCTTTTGGATTTGTGTTTCATTGGGACATGGAACACTGCGAGAGAGAGAAAATGCTCAGTGACAAAAGAAGTGGAGGTGGGGAGAAAAGAAGGAAGGAAGGAAAAAAAGTGTTCAATCCTGGGTACAGTATCACATTTGGGAATGCAGTTGTGTGGATGGCGGATTATACGCGCCGACGAGGTTCACAGACTGAGCAATACTACAGTGCGATACATATTTGAACACACATTTTGACAGTCATGCAAAATGTAAAAATATTATGTGCCATCCAAATGAAAATATCTACTCTGCATTTCTCAGCGTCAGCTATGCTGCATGCTAAAGCTATAGTTTCACAAATGAAAAGTTTCATTTGTGACCTGAAATATCTCTAGAAATATAATATAGTCTATCTGCAGCAAGCTACATTGTACTTTGTGCCATATTCTACAATATTCTGCAGGTCCACAGAATATACTGTACACAACAAAAATCATGGACAAAAAATATACATGAACAATCTACTGTTATAGAAAACCCACACGGTTAGCTAGCTATAGATATAGAAACATTTGTGTCAGACTGAAACGACAACCAGCACTGAATGGTCCCCCATTTGAGATCATGCAATATCATAAACTGTAACATGTAAAACAGTACAGCTACAAACTCAGACATACACATACAAACCCCACTCATCAATGTCCGTTGTTTAAAAATGCAAATCACTGGAGGTTTTTTAGCACGCTTCAGCGCTAACAGAGGCCCTCAAATAGATGCAGTTAATGAACCTTAACCCACAACATAGTTGAAGTTTTTCAACTTTGCACACGTTTTAATTAAACTGCGAGAGGTACAGAGAGAGAAGATGGATAAAGATGGAAAAGGAGGGCAGGGGTACACTGAGCGGGACTCAACCTTCTCCAAAAGGGGAGGAGGTGCTAATGAAGAAAAGCAGCCTTTAACACTTAATTACTAGTCATGCAAATGACATGGAAACACAGGTAGCACTCTGGAGAGTCAATGGAAAGCCTCATGGAATGAACACCATCACCCTGCATGAACTTTAGCCTCAACAAATTGCCATTGGCAGCCAGAGACAGAGCATCCAACAGATTTGGGGCATAAAAGTGTCAGCCGCAACTAGAGCAGGAGTCGGTGTGATATCAGCGTGGAGAAGGCGCAGAATAACTTTGCATTCATTTGCAAAGCAAAACAGGTGCATTCCGTCTCCCTCCAAATGACCATAATGGCCCTGTGCTATATTTTCAAGTGCCAGTTGTAATGAAGTGGGCTTTCTCTCTCTCTCTCTCTCTCTCTTTCTCTCTCTCTCCTTTCTTCCCTCACTCTCTCTGGCATCTTTCTCTACCAAAGGAAACAAAGTCTGAAGGTGCCCTTGGAGTCTTGACTATGAGTGTTGCATTTTTGCCACAATTGTCCTCCTTTTGTGTGCATGTTGCGGTGGTCACTCCTGACTCTAAACAGGCAGAGCTGCAGACTCTGAAAACAGATGGGATCCTCCCGGGCTGGCGCAAGAATACATTATTCAACTGGTAAAGCTTGTTAAAGCCTTGCAGGTTATGGTTGAAAGGAAAAAAGGAGCCAAGCATGAATTCATTCAGTTATCCCAGAGCTGGGAGGGTCAGTGAATCAGGCAGTATTAGAACAATTGAGAAGCCAGAGATGAATCAGTTGAAGAAGGAACATAAAAGCATGAGACAAAAAGCAAACGGAATTTAAAATAGGCATGCAATTACAGGTTGGAAATAGAAATGTGAAGGCATATCGTCACTGTCATATCAAAACACCATTTGAAAGTATCCAGCCTGCCTTTTACATTGTGTGAACATTTCACGGTTAAAAAAAATGGCCATAAATGACATGAATTACAATTTCCCAGCTATGAATGATAACCCCACGACTTAAACTACCTTTCAGAAACTGTTTTTAAAAGTAAAAATAAATGGTTTTATTCTCGGTCACAGGTGTGACTGGTGGAAAACTAGAGTAAAAACCTGCTACAGTTGGACAGTTATGCCCAGTTAAATGGAAAGACAGTACTGACATAATCCATTGAGGGTGCAAACTGATATAATAATGGACCTTTTGTATGTAGTCTTTGTTGGGTCATCATGTTTTGACCTGTCTAACAAATTAGACAGTCAAGTTATATGAATGAAAAGAATTGTTAAGGTTATCAGTAGTAAATGCGAGCCACTATATCACCCCACCAGTCACAATTGTGAATTCATGCATTTCATCTCCTGTGAGAATGATACAAATAAGTCAGTACAACCTTATCATCAAGAAAAATTCAATAAATGAAGAGTAAATCTACCAAATATGGTAGTTTTATCCTTAATACAGGCAACTAACTTCTTTTTGGAGGCTTTCTTTTACTTTCTAAGGTCACAGTCAAATTGGTGGGATTACATAAAGTTTTGGGTTTTTTTGGGGACTTGTCCTGACAGTGACAGTATGTGTGTGTGTGTGTGTGTGTGTGTGTGTGTGTGTATATATATATATATACAC
>JBBPCW010000106.1:16069343-16085991 GCA_037974425.1 Phenacogrammus interruptus
CAGTGAGCTTTGGAGAACTTTTTATTTCTCTTACCATCCTCCTCACTGTGCGTGGAGGCAAAATAAACTTGCGTCCTCATCCAGGCTTGTTTCCCACTGTTCCAGTTGTTTCAAACTTCTTAATGATTCCTCTCACAGTAGATATGGGCAGGTGCAGGTGAGTGGCTATTTTCCTGTAGCCATTGCCTGACTTGTGAAGGTCAACACACATCTGCCTTACTTGAATGGTGTGTTCCTTTTTAAACTACTGTAGAAATGACAGAAATACTTCAATTACATTTATTTCTAGGAATTGTTAGGGGTGCCAATAATTGTGGAACATTTGATTGTATGAAAAATAATTATTTCTTAGTCAGGGAGTTTTGTCCACCCTTAAAATTCACTTGAAGTTGAAGGTTGCATTTTTCAGTGTGAGAGTATGCTTCTGCAATAAAAATTGACCTTATTTTAAGGCTTTTAACACATTTTAACCAGGGGTGCCAATAATTATGGAGGGCAGTGTATAATTATTAATTTATTTTAGTGACAGTTATTAATACAATTTGCCTGCAGATGAACAGTAAATGATTGGTGATTACACCTACATTTTTTATTAATAAAAAATACATTATTACTGGATTTACACTACTTAGACCAAAGGAAACGACAGGCATACCAAAGAAAACACCTGTGTATAAATTGCAGTGCAGTCTATATGCAGCGCCACGAAAAAAATGGAGAATAATTGCAGGCCCCACAAAAAATCAGCGTGTGACTGGATCTGGGAGTCCGCGTAAAACTGAGGTACATAGAAAACAAATTAATCGTGTCATTTCACCAGAGGCATCCATGCTTTTGCATAACTAGAGTATACTTGAGGGACATACAAGGCAGCACTACTAAATAAAATCCATCTCCCTTGGAAAATTACTGTTCCACTATATCATTCCCTTTAGAATAATGTAATTACATTATGATACCAGCTAAGCTGCTTAAATTATACTCAGCAAAGACCAAAAGCACACACAGATTGACTGTGTTGTTGTAGCTGTGTCACATAGTGGGCTGCAGTTGTTATAGTAATGATATTAAAAGGGCCAAAGATGAAATTCAATTACATTATAAGGCAAGGGATATTGAAGAAAACAAAACAACACTCCTTCGTCCAGGATGCACCATTTTTTCAAGTTTGACCACTGGGTACCTGAAAATGCATGGGTTTGTGGGATTTTGTTACTGCAGTTTGTGAGTGAACAGCACTGGGACTGGCTCAGAGGGCCTCTAGCACTCTCTAAATGAGTCTGCTCACATTAACAGGTATAAATCTCAGCTTATGCAATCGGCTGCTGCTCCGAGCTTTGTTCCCCTGGACTGAGAGTGTTGTGTGTATGAGGAATAGAGGCACAAGCTCAATCCAACATTGTTACCAGAAAATATTCCCACAAAGCATGGAAAGATGGCCAGTTTGGTCTCATCCTTTCATCTCTCTCTCCAAGACGTGACAGACCTCCAAGCTGGGCCTAGCCTTGGTTAACAGGGCAGGCTTTGAAGTGGCAAGTCAATGTAAATTCACCCGAACACCTGAACTTTCATCACACCACCTGAAGAGCACCACACAACATTCCAGAACACTCCAGAATAACCACAGCATTCCATTCTGCCACCTGAGATTCCAGGGTTCCGTTCATGGTTCTTAAGGAGGACAACATCCAAATATTTAATGGAAGAGTTTATTGGGGCCAGACCCAAGCTAGAACGAAGGAGATCAAAGCACCGCTCAGAAAGAAAGACAGAAGAGGGATCAGGAGGAAAAAGCTGGAAAATCAAACAAGATGGAAGGCGCAAAGGAAATGGGTTAGATTTTCCCCTGGTATCTTCTATTGCTTTCTCTCTCTGTGCAGCTGCTGCTGAACTTATAAAAACCATCTGAAGCAGAGAGGTAAAGAAAGGAGAAAGAAGAAAGTCTTGCCTGCATTGACCAGTTCAGCACTCAGAATCTGCTAACAGAGGAGAAAGCTGTCCTACCCATCAGCTTCTGGCTCTTCCACATTGCTCCTGAGAGCAAACCGGCTCGCCTGCTGCCCCGACACCAGTCATGTTCTGCAGACCTGCTCGGCCGCCTCAGAGACCTTCATGCACTTTCGAGCATTTCGGAGCATTTTAGAGAAGACACGGTTTTTAACCGCTTCAGTGGTGGTGATCTAACCCTAATCTACAGTGTGTTAGGAGAGCCTTGGAGAAGTCTGTCATGATAAAAGTGCTGCTGTGGATCGTGTGCTTGGACCTCAGCCTCACGTGGAACTCCAGAGGCACACAGGCCGCCATATACCGACACACAGGTATCACACAGCACAGACAATGCATCTCAGTGAAGAAGTAAATTAATGTCCACCCCCTGCCCCAACCTGCAAATGCAGTCAGTTAATCAACTTGTGTCAAGGTTGCTTCTTTCATTTTGGACTGGAGTTACAAAGCTGTTAGAGCTCCCAGGTCACCAAAGCTCATCTACAGCAAGTGCAATATTACCTGCAGGCCTTACATCATCTACTGCTTGGACCAAAATCTGTACAATGTTTAGCCTTCAAGACAAATAGCTTTTACTATTTTTAGCTGTAAAATTTGCATTCATCTATGTTTAGACATTGTCATGTCATCCAAGCTCAGGAACCAGTTAGCAGTTCTATTTGAAATCTGTCAACAGCTTGATGTGGCATGTGTGATGATTTAGGCAGAGATTATGATGCTAATTGGCAGGGTGTAGGCTGCCATTACATCTTAGCTACATTAATCCCCGTAGTGGGGCACCACACAAACATCTAAAGTGATACATTTTCTAAGAGTAAAATCTGATTTTCACTTGAACAGTTTGAGCTCATTCTGCTCAAAACAGCAACCTGATATTCAGAGGTAATCCCACATCTCCTGTACTAGTTGAGAAAGATCTGGATAAACCATAAGAGAAGCGCTTCCTATTCAAGAGTGAGTGAACTGTGTGGCTCATTGCAGCACACTAAGCACAGCAGCACCATTGCATGTTAATGCAGAGCTTTAACATGCAATGGACTTTCAGCTGAGGCAGCAGCACCCTCCGGTGGTTGAGGTGACAGTCTTAAACACAGCTCACAACACGCATTTTCATCATTAATGTCTACCCAGGACAAGGTGTTTGAGGTGGGCCAGACCTTCTTCAGAGGATGTGACAATTGTTACTGCCACAAAGGCGGCCATGTCTGCTTTCTGTAAGTAACGGCATAATGAACACCAATTACTGTATTTACTTTTACAGTGATGGTGCACTAAAAAAATGAAGGATAAAAGATGTTGGTGCCCAGATTTACTTCAACTAGTGGCTATAGGACTCCATTAGCTGATAGAGGCCTCATTAAAAACTAAAGCAAGTACAGAGGGTCCTCGAGTTACGACATACGCTCTCTGCTACTCGACTTGTGTTTTTATGATTTTACAATTTTGTATTTGAACTTGCACCAAAATTCGGGGTAACACCTCTGTCGAAGGAACAAATCTGTGTAGTAACTCGAGGTCACCCTGTATGTACTGGCGTATGAACTACATTTGCGGAAAAGAGAAAATAAGATGTGATTCTATTTTCTGTATTGTTGGAGACAAACAATGTAACTGATTTGTAATTATGCACGGTCACTTTGTACACACAACCTCGTCCTGTGTTTACCTTCGCTAGACCCACAAAGCCAACCTCCTGGCCAAACAAGCGCACCCACAAGTTGTGGCTTCCGTGTGGTGTACCGAGACAATCCAGCAGTGGACTGCCGCGCCTACAGCTGGATCTGGTGATGCCCGTCCTCAAACAATGGAAAAAATGCTATCTGAATTTACATTCTCCTCAAACCATCTGTTCTTCAGTCACTTTATAGCTGACCATAATCATGTCTGGCACATTTTTTGCTACAGGTGAGGTAGTATAAGAAATCACATTTTCATAATTCTAAATTTTCAAAATGACCTCCATTTTCCCAAAACACAACAAATGTGACCACCTCAGCACTGATCAAGTGAAAATGATCACAGAGATGTTTTTATACCTAATGGCAAATTCTTTAAGCTTGCCTGTAGCTTCTTTTAATGTCCACGCATTCATTTATCAATATAGTTTTGATGGCACAAATGGCCCTGACTGTAGTTTCACAGCCTTTACATCTTCCATTAAAACTAAGGCCATTTTCAAAATACATCATCATGAGTATTTTATTATCAAAATGCATTACATCTCTTCTGTTTTCTGTCTTTTGGAGGAAGGAGAGGGGTCCAAACTATGCCTTTGTGTGAAAATAAAATACAATAAAACAAAGGATTTTAAAGGTTTCCTTTAAAAGTGTCCAGTTTTTTTGTTGAGTCCTGGAAGAGTTTTTAAGCAAACCCATATTCCAAGGTCTAACTTTCAACCATCAACACCAACCCAAAAAGGAAATATCATGCGGCAAATTTAGTGTACTATATTTTTTCTTGGAACAGTATATAACACATTTTTATGCAAGTACACATGATCATACATAAATGTTTTCTTGGTTGTTAACATTTTTCCTCTTTAATTAAGGTGCTGGTAAATTTTGGGTCATATAGTCTTTGTTTTTCTTTTCTTCCAAAGTCTTCTGTGAAAGACAAACATTCATGTTAATCAGTGAGTACCCTTGTGTCTTTTCATAAATGGGGATAGGGAACTCTGACAGAAAAGGTCAAAGGTCAAAATGTGTCCCAGAAGATGATAAAATGATCTCTGCAAGGTCCTTTGGCCAAGGGAGGAAAAATAATCAAGGAACAACAACGCCTTTTAAGAGAAACTGCAGATTTCGTCTGTCTCCAGTCCACCCAACAGACTATCAAAACAAATACTACAGTTCCCAAGATGCAACAGAGACATCCATTTCATTTCCTGTGATATTTAGTGCCACTCCAGTGGTCATCATGGCACAACTGACCTCACTGTGTGAGACGAATATCAGACGACAGACAAAAGTACAGCATTCTGTCAGAAAACAGACACTTCTGAAAGCAGCACTTTGCGTTAAAAATACTTAGTATGAGACCCCAGCAGCTATCTTTTCGTCTTTTTTTCCCTAATCAAACCATTCAGCCACAGCTCCTCTCCTCCCTTGAGTGGCATACGGAATGCAAAGATTGGTCAAAGGGAGAGAAAAATAAATTCTCAACAATATGAAAATAAAAGAAAAATCCTGCAGGATTCAAAAACTGTTAAGGGAACAAATCCTAGAACGGAGTAAAAACAATATATCTGCAGCTTACTTCTCAAAACAGTCTGTGCATTCCTAGTCACCAATGTTTTTCCAACAATTACTAGAACCCCATTTCAAAAAAATGAAAATAAAACCAGTCCCATATGACAACTGTATCTCAGAACAGGCGGATAGAAGAAAAAACACAACACTGGGTTTCAAACAACCCTAAAATCAATACAAAAAAAAAAAAAACTGATCTAACTGCAGCACCATAAGATCTGTGGTTGTCAAGTATTACAGAGTGAGTCTACAGATGTGGAGAAACCACCAACAAAAACAAAACCAGAAGATTGATTTAATGAGACTTAAAAACCAAACTGCTGAGGGTCAATTCTGACCCTTTTCTGCCTCCTAGAAAACTAGTGATTGACAACTTGACTGACGAACGGAATGGAATGATCAAGATGAAGAGGGGCTAAGTAAATGGATTTTTCCTACAAAGCCATTACAGATGAAACTAACAAATGATTTGCTTGAGGAAAAATTCTGTTGTCAGTGACTGATCTGAAAGATCAAATTAAGAAGCACCAAATGCTCTAACGGATCTAACAAACCCCAGACTAGTTCCAGCATTGATTTTTGTTTATGCACAGATGTCTGATTCAATTTACCATCTACTTTGTACATTATGTCTGTACATGTCTCAAGCACATGGGTAAATTTGAAATTACATATGATTTAAATCTCGATTCTTTCCTCCCAAACTTCTAAGTATTATTTAATTTCCACTGATTCCAAGATTATAACGAAGAATGCAGAAATGCATTTTGGGTGAAAAAAAAAAGAAAAAAGGAAAGCCGAAAGTAACATAGGAAATGATCGTTACAAGAGTCCATACGTCTGTACATTATGTCCCCTCCCCTGACCCAGAGTTCTTCCACAGGTTCGGAGGCGAGGAAAATGACAAACCCACACATACACACACACACAAAATAGTCTCACATACGCACACAAACATACTTAAGGTCCTATTAGGTCCCAGACTGTGTCCGTACCCCTGAGCCCTGCATCGGGGGCTGTTGTAAATGTCGCTGTGGGTAGTGCTGTGCTCCAGAAGTTGAGAGAAGCCTGGAACTAGCCTGTAGCACTGCCTGCCCAGGACTGCCTGGCTTTAGGCTTCGCAATGTAGCTGGCTGGGCTAGTCTGGATCCATATGAAGGTTGGTTGCAAAGGGCAGCGCTGCTGTCTGTTTTAGGGTGCCCCTGGCCTCTAGAGGACATGCTAAGAGACCCTGACAGAGTGCTGTTCAAAAGGCTGGCTTTAAGATGGCTGCCAGAATAGAGGTGTGTCATGTCTATCGCACCTCCTCCACCGCCACTGTGGGGGTGCAGAGAGCCCCCTGTCTGTCTGGAGTCCACTGAAGGAGGAGGCGCTGATGAAGAGAGTGCATCCTGGGGTAGAGCAGCTGGCGTGCCCAGCCGTGACTGGTGGTAGCTCTGAACTACTGACGAAGTGGAGGGTGAAGAGGAGGCGTTATAAGAGGGACGGAAAGGGGAGGAGGAGCTCTGCTGCTGGTAGACAGGGCTTTCCAGGTGCTGATGGGATTCTGATAGATGAGGTGGCACCTACAAATATACAAAGATCAAGCCTCAACCTCAAATGTGAGTGTACAGAGTACATGAAAATCAATTTTACAGTCATTACTAAACAAACCCCCCTAAACCAGTGGTTCTTACTCCTGGCCTTGGAACACACTTTCCTCTGCTTTAACAATGTAAATCCCCAAGTAAACATTTTTTCTCGCTGCAAACTAACAAAGGGAAAACCAAAATGTTCAACTCTGAGGTTCTAACACACCCTTGCCCACTTCCTAGAATTGCTTGTCAATTAGCTGATTAAACGGATCAGGGGCATTAGAACAGGTAAATCAAAACATACCAACAAGTGGTATTACAGGACGAGGTTTGAGAATCAGTGCTTTAAACTAAAAATATTTCAACACTGCACTACACTGTCTAATGCATGCTTACTCAGTTTTACCTGGTGCGGGTGGACAGACGGGCTGTACCTCTGAGGGCTCCTCACGGGAGAAGCCAAAGAACACTGGAGATCATATCTATCACCTTCCCCTCCATCTTTAAACGCAAACACACATACACCATTTTACTTAAAGCAATGACAACTATATTCCAGACTGTAAGCCCTCAATAATCATATTATGGGAAAAAAAATTCTGTACCTGTATCCTTTTCTCGACTGTTACCCTGCTCACTTGCTCCGCCTTCTGACCTTTTAAGCACTCGCTCCATCTTTAGATTGCCTCTCAGAACCCGCTCTAAAACTCCCTGCCCCTCTCTTAGTCTCTCTACAGATGTTGGCACCATCCTGAAATTATGACAGAAAAATCTGTTTAGAGTGCATGTGTACATTCTTCACTGACTGTGTGTGCGTGCGTGTGCTATCTCACCATTGACTAGACTCTGGTGCACGGGGCCCAGAGCTTTGTGAGTGGTTCCCCAAGTTGGAGCTGAGGTCTGGGGGACTGACCTCCTCAATCTGTGGGAAGGTCTGGTGGGCTGGGGAGGAGAAGGAGCTGTGTGGTGAGGCAATGGGCTGCAGCAGAGAACGAGGCCCACCTGGGGACTCTGCACTGGGGCAGAGTGACCCAGGACGGGTGGGGGTACAAATAGTTCCTCCAGGGTCATGATCCCGTGCCCCTTGCTTCCTCTTTCTGTACTCCAGTAAAGAGACCTAGAGAGAGGGCAAATAAAATGTGTGAAAAATTTAGACATTCATCAATACTGGCATCATACAGTTGCATGGCACACTCGCACACAACCACATGCACAAGAATACATTAAAACACAATATCCAGGATGTAACAGGTCACCATCCATTGGTTCAATGAGAATGACATGGTATGGCATGCAAAGGTAACCAACGCTTCGGTTTAAGCAAAAAAAATACAATGACCATCTGTTTACAAGCAATAATTCAAATATTAATTTATTATTAAATTGTACCATGGTTAGGATATGCTGCATGTCACAATATGAAACCTTTTTTGCCCATACACACATTCACACAAACATATACACACACACACACACACACACAATATCAGCAGTCACATGTTTCAGAACATTTGATAAAGAATTTAAATGAACCTTTATAAACATGGAACCCTTATAAATGCCATGTCAAAAGGTACTAACAGCAAATGACAATTTTTAAAACATGAATGATGCACAAGTTGTGTATGTCTGTAAAAAACAATACGCAATGGTTTTATGCATGTTAAGGGGATTTAGGGCAGTACAGGGGAGAGAGGCGCACTGTATGCTAATGCAAAACAATATCCACATGCACACTTCTAGATGGAGGCCATGTATGTAATATTCACCATATTCTGCCCTGGCTTGAATTCGCCCCTTACAGTTAGTGCCTGGTAACCAGGCAAGCCTGACAGCTGACTAACGCCACTCCCCATGGCCCTCTGCCTTGAAAAAAAGTGGAAAAGAGAAGACTTGGCAAAAAACCAGGGGAAATTGTTTGGAATGCATGAAGTATGAGGCAACAGGACGAGAAAAGAGGGCAGAGAACAAACCATGGTGTAGGAGTTTTTGCCTCTCTTTTGGCTTCTTTCACAAAGAGAAAAGTACATTACTTAAATGATGAAGTACACATGAGTAATGCAACACTGAAGCAAAAATTCCGACTTCCTGACTGTGCTTAGGGATTATATTAGCAAAAGCATTATTTTGTTCTTTTTAATTTCTGTATTAGTCTGTATAACAATTCAGCTCAATTAAAAGCCTACAATCAGGTCTATACTCTCCAACACCCAATCAAAGCTGTTCAATGCTGTTGGATCATTCAAAAGATATTAAGCAGCTACCTGACACATTCCCACTGTGGAATCAGAGAAGTGTCAGGCATTTCAGAAATGTTTTTTTTTTTTTTAAATGATGGAATAATGCTAAAATGTATGTTCTTCGTTCTACGAGTCATGCACCATTAGCAAAGAATAATAAGCTTTCATTGTAAACAACCTCTCTCCTCACTTAACAGGGAAGCCCTCTGTCGAGATGTAGGGAGTCCAGTTAAGCCTGCAGGCTTTATAGCTTACTGGAGCGAGAGGCATTGCTCTGACCTTTCCACACATAAGCAATGGTGTTTACATAAGTAGATGTGTTAACATCAGTCATTCCTACTAATTCTAATTACTGATTATTAATTCTGTTTGCCAAAATATCAAACTAACACATTTTACAAAAGTTTTGCACTGGCTTCTATCACTTGTTAGCCATGTTAATTCTTGGCTGTCTGACAAAAGAAATGCAGAAAACCACAAATCATGTCTTGGTTAACTGATTTCTCATTGCTTTGAGGCTGAGGGTGAAATCCATAAATTAGATTTCTGGCTAAACAATTCTTCAGAAATTGCAAATAATCATTTTTATACAAATTTCCTCCAAATCCAGTTGAAGTTGATCAGCCAGTGCAGGTGTTGATTCTAAAGTGTCTTTTTTTAGTTTTACATTGGTCATAAGCTATCCTTAGCTGTAGTTATTTCACCCACCCAATGTAAAACTAAAATATCAAATTATAAAACCTCACATTTTACTATTCCTTTAAAAACAGTTCACATACCAAATACTACAAACAGGGGTGCCATCTGGAGGTGGGTGTACTTGCCTTCTTCTTCTGTGGTGGATTGCTGGTATGAGGTGGTGTATCACTGTCTGGGTAGCTGCCCCCGAAGTGAGGCTCTGGAAACGGCGAGAGAGAACCAGAGCCTGTCTCTGCCTGCAGAGCCTGGCCACTGACAGTGCTGAAGTAGGACTCGGCAGGAGAGAAGCTGCCCTCTGATTGGGAGTGGCGCCGGTCAGTCACAGGGCCAGTGGTCAGATTGGCATTGAGGGGTGAGCAGGTGTAGATAAGGTTAAACTCTGTCCTAAAGACTTGCTCTCGAGCCTGAGCCTCATTTGAGCGTGAACCCAAGGAAGCATCACTGGAATTCGTTATGGGGGCTGGCGTGATGCTGTTACCACCTCCAGATCCAGTAAGAGCATCTGGGACAGCCAGGGGGAAATCATCAGATACAGGTGCAGGACTGCCAAGGCTAGAGGTCATGGAAAGATCAGGGAACGTGGCGATCCGTGGTGCATCAAAGTCTTGCCGCAAACAGGGCTAGATAGAGCAGTGAAGAAGAGAGAAACATATGTATTCCGCCGGCGGATGAGATTTGATACGTTTTGAAATCGAAGTATTGCATGTTAATTTCATTCTTTGTAATACACCATCTCTATCAATTAACAGCCCCGTTCATCATTCTGAACACACCTGAAATCCTATTTCTATCAACTGCCTATTACTAATTAATTTAAAACACTATGAAAATAATAAAACTTTAAGTTGCTGTCATTTAATTATGATTTTTTTATATATGGATCGGCAACAAAACATGTACATACCCATACTCTAAAAGGGGAGGGGGAAAACAAAATGTGGCATGTGCAAACCCCATTGGCTGAAATTACAGACTCAGTCTTTTCTTGTAGCCAGACAAGTGTCTTTTATTTTCTCCCCACTTTTTGTTGCAGGACACAAGACATATCAACAGGTCATCCTGCGTGCCCCTTGTATTTACCTTCTAATAACCAGGCATGTAGATAAGGGTTGTGCACTGTGGCCAAGAGCACTATTATTTCGGTGCCAGCCAAATCTTCATCACTGGCAATGATGTGTTTTTTCTTTGTTTTGCATGTCACAGTCTATGAGCCATTTTAATAGATTACTCTAGATCTTGACTTCACTTTAATGATTCTAAACTTCAATTACTTAATGACCTATGCCTTACCTCTGGAGAAAGAGACTCTGGTCTGTGTACAGGGGATGCCTCTGGAGATGAGATATTCTGTAGAAGAGAGTAAGTATTCAGCTCCACTAATATTTATTCAGAAATATCCAACAGTTTCTAAGCACAGCATAAATACACATGCTATTAGAATGCCAGCAAGCTGAAGCAGCTCATAAGTTTCAGAGCAATACATAGTTATTAATGCAGGTAAACTTCATAACATAATGGAACAGATGCTCCTAACAGTGACAAAGAAAGGGAGTGTGTAACAGCTTCTTTAACTGAACTTAAGTCAATGTGTTCACCTCAAACTGCAGAGGTGTGTTGCAGCGACTGGCAGGGAGGGAAGGAAGCGGGGAATATGAGAATGTGGCGCCGTTTTGCCGCTCCTCCTCAGCTCCTAAATACAGTGAGCAGGAAGATAGGAGTGGGTGCAGCGAGCTCACAGAAGGTTCAGAGGGTAGAGGCGGTGTGATAGGGGACAAAGGTCGCAGCAATAGGTCAGGTGGGGCCACTGTCTCTGACGCATACTTCGACTTCCTCTTTTTAAAGGGAGCTGTCAGTTCTGAGAAAAGAAAAGTGGAGTGACAAAGGACAGGCATTACTGAATAAGAAAATATCTTGTGTATTTTTATATAAAACAACACTTTTGTGAGTTAGTCATATTTTACCAGGTCTGGAGGTAAGGGAGGCCGTGCTGCTGCTGTTACTTTGGTGTGAAGAGTTGGACTCCGTTCCATCTTCCATTGACACAGAGGACATGCTTTCATCTTGCGCCTGCTTTATCCATCTCTACTCAGATTGACAGAAAAAGCAGTAAGCATGCTGAATCTGACTACACCTTCTGAGATCAAAATTACGCATTTCCAATTTTAAATATTAAAAACATGTTTCAGATCACTTAAATTTAAGGTAGATGATGTTTAGAAAATGCTTAATACTGCAAAAAAAAAAAAAAAAAAAAAAAAGGCCAACATGGCTAAAAGTGTCATGTTCTATCTTGCCCACCTTCTTGCAGGAGCCATAGGCAGGGTCAACGGTAAGCGGTCGACGGCGTCTCTCAGGATTGAAGGGTGAGCCAAAGCGGATGTAGTGTTTGGGGGTGGTGCAGATGAGGGGTGAGTGTGAGAGGCCTGGCAGCATGTTCAGTGTTGTGGCCAACACAGTGGGGTCAGTTGTGATACGCAGTGGCCGTTCCACAGGCTCCTCTGTACGCTCCGGGGCCTTATCATTTAGCCACTCCGTGACCAGGTACTGAGAGCAGTAGAGGTAGATTTTAATAGCATGGCAAAACACTGAGATATTATGCCACTATCACCTTGTTCACATGTTTCAATAAATTCACCCTCATGCTCAATATTTGTCAAAACATTTGGTTACTGAAACGAGATCTCACCTTTTTGGTTTTGGGGTATCTCACACTGGTCTTGCTACCCATTGTTGTAGAAACTGTTCCATAACCATCTGCATCCTGCAGCAGCCCGGGCCCCAAAGCCCCTTCACAGAACCCCTGATCCCCCAGGCCAGCAAGCCCACTGCCCTCCTCGCTTCCAGCTGCTCCAGCCTCAGCTGCTTGCTGAGCAAGCAAAGCCTGCCGCTGCCTCCGTGCCCGCTGGGCGGAGCCTGAGCGGTAACGTGAGATGCGGCTCTTTGGCCGCGGTTTAGAGGAGCGAGCAGGGGGTGGTTTAGGGGTGGCAAGAGGCACCTGCGGGACCTTTTCTGATTCCACTGATACTGATGCTAGGTCCAGCTGAGATGAAAAAAATAACAAAAAATAGAAGTAAATATTTACACAACACATGAGAACAATCATAAAATGTATGTCTTTATTCCACTACCATGTAAACAGTTCAAGTTGTTCTTTAGTGAATTAAAAAAAAAAAAAAATCTTAATCAAAACAATCCAATCAAATAATGGTGCAGTTTGAGGTTTCACAATTCACGAAACAGAATTTTTTTTTAACCAAATTTCAAAAGTCAAAGTCAAAGTGAACTTTGTCATTTCACCGTATACAAGTATACAGGGAAACGAAATAGCGAGAGCTCTGGATCAGCAGTGTATATATACAAATACTTAGAAGAAATAAGATTTGAACAAAAAAAAATTGAAATAATATAGACAGACAAGACAAAACATTGTGCAAGACAGTATATTAGACAGTATATCTCTATGGTATGTGCAAATGGGTAGCTATATAAATATACTACACATATACAGTAAAGATCTGAGTTGCCAGAACATATTGAATAGCAGCATGTTCCGCAGATAAGAAAAGTATGGAATGAGTCAAAGTCAAAATTTAAGCTTTGTTCAAATAATTTCTGTATTTTTGCTCTGAGGCAAGTCAAGGGATTTTGGATAATAATCAGCTACTGGAATAATCAGGGTGAGCTTCTGACAAATCAGGTCCATGCCATGTTTCCCATGATTGGATTGTCATTGTAAATGCACTCCTAGACTGAGAGTCTAATCTGAGATAATAGCCACTATGGTGAAGTAGGTTTACTGCAGCCATTTGAATTTTGGCCGGTAAATGACAAAAGCTCCAATGACTCACAGGAGTGAAAGATGTCCGGCGTGTGCTAACTCCTCCTGTAACTCCGGCAGTTAGACTAGGGTTGGCGACAACAGGAGAGGAAGTCCCACCCTCCTCAGTCTCCACCCCTTCATTCTTGAGGTCGTCTGGTCCGCCTCGTTCCACACCCTGTGAAGTACGCTTTCTCCTTCTTTCCAAATTCTCAAACACATGCATGATGGCCTCAGCTTTCCGGTCCTCTCGTGACTGCAAGAAAGAACAAGGTAACATCAAAACATAAGTGATGCACAGACAACAGCAAAAAGTGAGAGGATAAAATAAGTGCGTTTTATTATTCCTTTAATCCCTCCTTACTCTTCTACTAGATATGAGGGCTCCAGTTTCATCCACCTCGTCTTGTCCCTCCTCCTGCTTTATGCCATCTATCATACTCTCCTGCGAAGCCAGAACAAAATCATTACGGTGGTGAAGACATTATAACATTAACTTGGATATTTCACAAAGCACCTAGGTTTTACCCCACCTCCTCAACACATACACACCTCTGTGTCACTAGCTCCCTGTGTCTCATCCAGGAGATGGTTGCTATCGTCAGACACCCCCCCAATCACTCCACTCCCTTCTAACTCTCTTCGTCTGGCCCGTCTTCTGCGAGTTTCTGCGCCTGGCAGAGTAGGCAGTGGGTGCTGTGGTGGAGGCAGCATAGACTCTGATGGACTCTGATTATGTTTCTGCACCGGGCAGTTCTGATTGCCTTTATGACATGCACAGTCCACCTTATAGTTACTGCACAGAAAAATGACAAAACAGTTAATACACGTTTACTTAGATGAGCACAACACTACCAGAAATAAGTATGGATTTAAAACTGACCAGCTGTTGAACTCGTAGTCGAAGCCTATTGTAACCTCGGAGTCTTTAGAGATTTGAGTTACAGCATAGATACACAGGTGAATCATTCCCTCTGCAATCATATGCCGTACCTGTGTTGACAAACGTATGAGAAACAAAAAAGTGAGAAGTAGACACTTCTGCCATAAACCCTATTGTATGCTGTAATCTAATGAGAAAATAATACTAGTGACATATTTACACACTACTTTTGCAATTCTATCTGTATTAGTTAATTTTTCTTAATGATTGTTCGTCTACTGACCTCAGCGTTGGGCGTGCAAGACCTCCTGATAAAGCGAGCATCATTGCCAAATGTCCGAGCATCCACACACATTTCCACTTCATTAAATTTAGAATAGAATAGGACAAATGGGTACGGCCTGAAACGTAGAAGTACACGTGATCATTAAAAGGCTTGAAAAGGCCAATGTCAGTGTGAGCAAAAGGCCAAGAACTGACTTCTAAAGCAATTTTTGAATACTTATTATATTCCTAAACATTACATGCCCATATAAAAGACACAATGAGTACACACTCACTTTTTAAAGAAGTGTCCGTTGACCTCAAACTGCTGCTTAAGCATGACTTTGCCCCTGTATTCTATTATGAGTGTATCAGACTCCAAGTCACGTGCTGCTCGAAGGATTTTTCGGTGTTTCTGTACCCGTGTTACACGACCCAACTGCAACTAAACACAAACATTATTTTGTTGGTCATGGCCTCAACAAGAGTAGAGTATCTAACTCTTCAAACACAAGCAGCACTGTACCTGCATCTGAGAGCTGAGCACCGTATTATTGCAGGCCAGCTCTGTGCGGTTGATGGTGTCCATGGTGAGTGTAGGTGGGCTTGGCGAGCTCTTACTGGCAGAGTGGTGGAGCTGGAGAAGGGTTTGAACATCAGCACTGTACTGGTTAGCCAGGGCCTCTTCATACTGGTCCGTCCACTGACGGATCCGTGTTTCCCAGCCTTCAGCTGTGTTTTCATCCAATACGCTTGCATCGCTCGTGGAGTTCTAAGAAAAAGAGAGAGGATGGGCATTGTTTGGAGATTTTGGCAATGCTATTAAGGGTTAAGTTTTAAGGGATAGAAAACAGCAATGCTGTAAAATGTGCCAGCCTTTATGGTAGAACCACCAAGTAAGGACAATGCCTAATTTAGAATAAGGTCTCTAATTAACCCAATTACTGTACCATCTGCAGGGGTGGGTCATATGACTACATCACACTACATCACAAAATGTCTTTCTGACCATGAAACAGATACCAACAGCACATAAAGAATACTGAAGAACTGTTTAATTACTAGTAGAGTGGAAAAATGTAATGCAGTAAACTGTGTGTAATGTTAAATTAACATCTTTGTTTTCATAGATTTCGGTTTTGTTTAATATGTGGCTCCCTGGTGCCAGCTCCAACTCAAACAACACTCAAGAAACTAAATTTTGGGTAATGTGAAAGCGTCAAAGTATTTCCCATATTACCTTAACTTACTCTCTGCATAGGTCTTACCTTCATTCTTAAGGATTTTCTGGATCCTTCTCTAAACGCCTGAAAAATATAAAAAGACCAGTATAATAAATATTGTGTAGCATTTGACATTTGGCTGAAAATACTGATACAAATACTTATTTATGTTGACTTCACATCACTCAGGAGTATGAAGTTGCCGTGTGTACCTTGACCTTCTTTGCTTTAGGGGTGGCTCGTGTTTTCTCTGTGCTCTTCTTCCTTTTCTTGGCTTTGCTGCGTTTGACTCGGTTGACAGTGAGGGTGATGCTGGTGGGTGTGTGTTGAGTGGCCGTGTACGACACTGTGGCAGGAGATACTTCATCTCCACTTTCTGTAGCGCTGCTCTCTCCTACTGTCAACATATACAGTGAGCAGACCATTGGAAAGGGCATACATACAAACCAACAAAGCTTTAATTTAGATTTAGTGTATGCGTGCATTCTCTCATACCCGACACATTGTCTGGTTTCCTACGCTGCCCATCCAGCCCTTTCCTCCTGTCCAGACCTCTGTACACATCATAAAGTGGTAATATTTAAGTTATATTTATACTATTTAAATTGTGTCACACAGAATAGTAAATAAAGTTACTAACAAACAAGATATACAAAGCATGTTCAAGTTTGTGTAAAAAATAAATAAATAAATATT
>JBBPCW010000106.1:16086081-16109648 GCA_037974425.1 Phenacogrammus interruptus
ACTTCTCAAATATCACTGTGTGTGTCTCCTATATGATATATTTAACTGACATTTTTTATCGTAACAACCAACGATTTATACAGGAAAATAATGACTATTAACAAGGTTGCCCAAACTTTTGCATCCCACTGTATATATATTATCTTGGTAACACTGAGTCTTAAAGAAAATAGGACACCCAGCAGTTTGCTGAAAGACAAATCCAAAGCGATATGGGCCAGTTCTGCACTCTCTCCTCACCTGCAGTTCTCGCACTTAATGAGGTAGCTGTCCGGCGTGAAACGGCATTGGCACCAGCCAGCCGGCACGGCACCCTCTTCCTCCTCTGATGAGCTCTCACTGTCAGCTGAGTTGTCAGGGTCATTGACATGGAAACGGGCCCGGGGGCGGCCCAAGGTGCCGTTGAGCTCCAGACGGGGGATGATGGTCTGAGAGAGCGGGGAGGCAGGAGGGGTGGGAGGGGGCGGTGCTCCATAGTTATGATCCTGACAACACACAACGGAAGACTGTTGCATCTTCAAACAATGGTGTTCAGGCATGAGAGAGAGAAAGAAGAGAGAGGACAAGATAGAGACACAAAAAAGGTGGTGGGGGGGGAGGCGGGAATGAAAATAAAACGTGGCATTCAAAAGTCATGCAGGTTTCAGCAGTTACAGTGAGATGTGAACATGACTGTAATATGTCTGATGTAAAAAAAAAAGTTTAATCTGAATGAACTACGCAGAAATTGCTTTTTCATCAATCTGTGTTACAGAGATGTTAACTTAGGCTACCAACACTAAGGGGCATTTTCACTATAAAATAGAAAGTAAATTATAACACTAATTTTGCAGCAAACATTATTTTATTTTAAACAGAAGACATAAGATTTATCACAGCATGTAACAAAAAAGTACTAGTCAATATGTCTTTCACAAAGAGCCTGAAACTGATGGCCTGAAGCTTAAAATATTCAATTGGAGCAAACTTGATTTGATCTTTTTCCCCATATTTGCAACAAGTCTTAGAGCAGTACATCACATTGGACTGGATGTGATGGTTAAAAAATAAAGCAAGCACATCCATTTCATCTAATGAAAAAAAAACTTGATTAAAATAGGCCATAACAACTCCAAAGGCATAAACAAACATACAATCCTGTGACTAACAGGGCTGCACAATATATTGTCTGTTAATGGCAGTCTCTGTAATACCGAGATCACAGAAGGCAGCAACTTGAGCAACTGGGTGAGTTACTGGGTGTTCTGCTGAATTGAGGTATTCACGTTCTCAAAGAAAAATCGATTTATTTTTGGCTAATCTATATGCACACAAAGTGTGTGTACATTGACAATATTTGCATTAAAAATCATTATAATTTCAGAAAAGTGGCAGAAGTACTTTAATATGTTAAAATACATTATGGTTGCAGCATGTAGCTGTATCATTGCAGTTGCAGTATTTTGTATAAATTGTGCAGCCCAAGTGACTAATGCAGTACTTTACAACAAGTATGTGCAAGATTTTCATTAAAACTGCATGCAATGCAAGTAAAGCAATACTCACAGCATAGGGTAGGCCGCGGTAGCCATGGTTCTGTGCGTTGCCACAACTGTGGTTAGAATATGTCTTCTCATTCACTGCAGGGCTCGCTTCCACTGACTCGGGACTAAGATGGAGACAAGAGACAGTGTGGCTTTATGTAGTTGAAAGAAACAAAACAACTCTGAACCACTGAGCTATGCATACAACCTAGAACCTTTGCAGAACTAGTCACTAGATGGCAGTACTACTCTAAAAATGTACAAACACTTGAGATGAAGGAATGGTCATAGTTCTTATGTAACCTCCAACGCCTACCAAACAGGAACTCCTCTTTCTCAGTGCCACACCGCAAGCTGACATTAACTGTACTAAATTGTACTACAATCATGGGAGAAAGTCATTTTCATGTGTGCATCACAAATGTCAGTATTTACAGAACACTGACCAATTAAAATAAAACAGTAACAATGATAATTGAATTACTTTTCCATTAGCTACTATTGACTTTCTCTCAGATAATGTGAACGTATGGGTCAATGGAATTTCATTTACTGGAAAGCTAATATTTCATGAAGGTTAAATATCTGCTGAAGAGCACAACGGCATAAGGTCACTTACACTGTTTACATTTACCGTTTACATGAGAAAAATGAAGTTTTCCATGAAATTGGCCCTTTAACTGATTGCCTGCCATGTTTGAGCTGCCATTTTTGGTTACTGGCAATTATCCAAGTTAATTATATATGGGCATGGCACAAACAGTGTAATGATTAAACCTGTGCTAAATGTGCTAAACCTGCTATTTTGAGCTCTTACAAATGCCTGGAGATTCCTCCTTCATAGCCATTTAAGCTTGGCTTAGCAACACAAAATTGTAAAACACTGGCTAAGATTCAGGCCACAATGTCTATGATGACATTTTTCTAAACATCAAGTCTATCCCTCTCATGTCCTGGACCTGTCCTCACTTTTAATAGGGAAACTATTATCTGGTAAAACCACATTTAAATATAGAGTAAGCAAACTGAACATTTTTTTCAGCAATTACACAGAACCAGGTCATCAGCCTCATCGCCTAACCCTGTCCTCAACAAGCGGTCAAACAGTTTGCAGTCTGGATGAAATTTTATGCCTCAAGCTTGGCGTCCGGCCTGTACACATGCATGTGAGGACTCTCAGGCACACGTCAACACACAGAGTAAGTACACATTTGCAAAACTCACTCTGATCCAGCGGCCATGTCTGTGTACGGTGTCTCAGGTGTGGTGACTCCCAGTGCGATTGCTATGCTCATGACTTCAAGCACAGCGCCGCAAGGGAGGGGGGAAAGGGGGAGGGAGGGGGGGGGGTAGGGATGGAGGGGGAGAGGAGGGGGAAGGAGGGAAGAGGGGATCACGAGGTCTGGATGGCAGCGACGGACCACTCCAGAGGCGGGGTGCCGCAATGCCACTCACAGCACCACACGCACATCAGGAGACCTAGAGAAAGAATATAAGAGAGAGTGCGAGAGAGAGCGAGAATTCTTTTACATGTATAATTCTGAGCAAAAATAATAAAAAATAAGCCCTTGACAAGCAGAACAAGGCAAGTGTCTTAATGTGAGCAAGCAATGAACAACAGTTTTTGTTTTAGTGATTTATAATACTTGTTGTCCTTATAATATATGCGGTCATTCAGCTCCAGTTTCTGCTGAACACAGTTAACACAAATGTAAAGCATCTCTGTCATCCATCACCAAGGGGAATTCCAAAAACTGTCAGGAGGCACTCGGCTGCTCATGGAAAGGTGCGTTTTAATTACAGTTCATAGAGGATGATACTCCTCTACACAAACAAAATTCCTGCCATTAAATGAAACAGAAATGATTTCTACAGATATGCTGCAGATTTTCCATCTTCTGTACATAAAGCATATTCTGTCTTTGCACACAACAACACACACTTCCCAGGGATGACCTCACTCCAAAACTATTACTCACTAGCCAAGTCCTGCTTCCTGGAACTTCACAGTTGAGTCTCTTCCTGCCCTCACATAACAAATCAATAGCAAATCAACTGCAAACTTCTCCACCTGTTCCCTTCTTCACCCTAAAGTACACAGTTACCAACCATTTTCGGTCAGACAGAAAATTAGTTAATGCAGAGGGTCTAGGCCAGTGGTCCCTAACCTTTATTTCATCACAGACCGGTTTAATATGAGAAACTATTTTCACGGCCCGGCCTTTAAGGAGTGGCAGACAAATATACGTATACATATTTATACAAATAAATGATACACCTAAAAATGGGGGCATCTTTAAAATATAATAATAAACGTAAATCCAATGTGTACTCGCAGCTTTATTAACAGCATTTTCAAACAAGCTTTTATTTCCTGTGCAGCCCGCGGACCGGTACCACATGACCCACAGCCCACTAAACAACTAATCCTTCAACTACAGAATGTTTATAGAACAAATTGGAGAAAAACAAGATCACTGAACTTTGATTTAACACCAATAGGATTTTAAATGAGATGAGGCAACCTTTATCATCCAACAACTGGAGTCCTGAATGATATATACGCCCTTCCACTAGGTTAATTAATAACACTAGCAGCAGAAGGAGCATGAGTAAGTTCTCTGGTGTAGAGAATCAATCACTACTGAAAAAAGTGGGGAAAAAAACAAAAATGCTGATCAAAGTGTACACAGTACCGACGGGAAGCATGTCAGACACATGGAAAAATATCCATAGATCAGTACTTCAGAGGTCCAATGGGCAGGTTTAAAATATATTAAAGCAGTTGAACTGACTGTTTGCTAACAGCTTTTCAAATTTTGGCTCCATCAACCAATTTGATCACTAGTTAAATCTCCAAAAATATCTGGCTATATCAATTACATGCCTTTTCTCTATTGTATCCTATGGACCTCAACACTAATAAACATTAAGTAAACGTTCCTGCAAATGATAGTCACATTCTTCTTTAGCAGCATATCTGTCAATAACTGACAAAAGGGACCAGGCAACATCACAGAAGAGATAAACCAAAAATATCTTAGGCTGACTTAAAAACTACAGAAACAATTAATGAACCATAGTTAGTCACAGCACCTTGAATACCAGCATAACTTTGTTACTTTAAAGGCTCTACTGAGACAAATCTGCTGACATTTTTCACCTCCTATCAGGAAGCATCTTAGCACCCACATGCATGGCGTTCTAGAACATGTCCCCATAGATACGGTTGCTAACGGCCCATAGTTACTGCGGACAAGGACTCGAAGTGAGCTGCCAGCCCTAACACCATCTTACCAACATGCTCAAGATAATGTCAGCTTAACTTCTGCTTTCATCTTCCAATACATCAAGTAAAACCACTTTACTGAGTTGCCGTTACAGTCACGGATCAAATAAACTGATGCTACACTTGTTCGCCATGCAAAAAACGCATGCTTGTCCTGTGACTTTCGAGGGAAACTTCACACACAGACTTTAAAGGAGAAAGAAAAAAAAAAAAAAGAGGGAAAACATGTCTTTATGTTAGGATTTTTATTAATCAGCTACAAAGCTAGGACAGGTAAACTGAAATACAATGGTGCTGATTTGCTATGCTGGTCCACAATACAACCATATGCTTTTAAAATAAAAAAAAAAATCTTTTTCAGTACATCAACTGAGGTCACTGTCCTCTTTTGTTTGTGCACGTTTGTCGTTCAGTAAACTGAGCATCATGTTTATGCCAGAATAATCAAGTTACTGCACTTCAAGTATAATTTTTGAATCAGTTAAGAGCCAGCCATTAAAAATAATGACAACAGAGAATCCCAGGTTACACTGTCCTGCCTGACTTTCCAAATAGTAGAAATAACTCAGAGTAAGGCCCTGTCCACACGGAAGTCAATCGAGCAGTGAGGCGTTACATTGGCATTCATATGACGCTGTTTAATGCCAACCTGCAGCCCAATGTGTAGTTTCGTGGGGGCAGTAATTATTCAGTCCAAAGTGTTTACATGTGTTTCGTCTTTGTGGAACAAACACCGCAGCCGATACTGGGTTCAGCCTCTTACTGCACAATGTTGGGTCAAATGCACAAACTTTGTGACTTTTGAAGACATACATTCATATTGCTATAAGTTCATTATTATTTATTATTATTTGTTAATACTAATAATAATTCTTGTAATTATTATAATACTACTGCTACCAATAATATTCACAATACTAATATATCAATCATTATTATATAATTTATTATTACAAATCTCTACGTTTATTATAATATTTACAGACCACCATTATGTTCCAAGAGTATCCGTGAATTTGTGATGTAGTAAAAAATTGCCTGTTTTTAATTTAAAACTTGACTATACCCACAAATATGCTCCCAAAACATTTTTTGCCCAGCTTAATACATTACCCATAAAGAATATGTAAAAGTAAACCCGTATCCGTATCCATAGTGCATTTTTTGGTATAAGCAGAGTAAATACAACAATAATTTACAGTAATAAAAATATAGGGCTTTAAATAAAACAAAAAAGAAACAGGAGAACACTCAAGAACTATCAACCGTGACTTAGTGGGGAACACTGTATTCTGTCTCATGCCTGTAGACCCCCTGGGTACCCATGACCCTCGTAAGGACTAAGCGGTTACAGAAAATGAATGAATAATACATTTTTTATTGAATCATGGGACATAATTGGTACTCCAGAGCATCAACGGATTGCCATGTAAACGCAATAGCGGGATTTTCTTCACGTTCGAGATTTCGGCAGAAATTGACGCCAAGAAGTTGTTGCATGTAATGTTTTTTTACACCACCTAAATGCAGGTGCTGAACAGCCGTGTGGCAACAAAACGGTTGCCACTCAGTCTGTGCTCACCTGACGCAACAAACGCCCAAAAAAAACCCCTCAAACCTCAATTAATTTGAATAAAAAAGAAAATATAAAAATAAAATAGGACACTGGTGTTGGATCAGTGTTCAAAGAGCTTCAATTCAGAACATGTCTTGGAGAAAAAGTAAAACTGATGAATCCCCCGGCTGATTTGTTAGTTTAAAGCTCAACAATGCTGTGATGGAGGACTGTATAACTTAACATTTGATGGACATTTGTGTATGAATATTTGATCATATTTGGTTGTGAAAATCATGCAGCTTTTTGCATGAGCATTATTTAGACTGTGCCACTACTGAGAGATATTCACAGTCAAACTGAAACGTACCACACAGATCTGAAATAGGTCAGAAAATAAGATGAAATAAGTCTACACAAGTATAAAAATCCATTTTTAAAAAGCATTTTTTAAATGAGAAATGACCAAATAAGGTATAACTTGACAAAAAACAAATCACTGCCTTAGATAACCAATTCTGTTATCAAGGACACTAGTCTGAAGGCTAGTGTATGTGCTGTAAAATCTAGTTATTTAAGTAACTTTATTTTATGCACATTTGGTTTTCAGTTCCAGTCAGAAAAAATAAATATTTTGGTGCACCACCACTACAAAACCTGCCATGCTGACCACTAACACTGACTAACCTAGGAGACCAAGAAAGAACAGACAGAAAGTTCCCCAAAACTATGTAAAGTCAGACAACATGCAGGCCATTCATTCTTCCTCAAAAATATGAAGTTAGGCTAGACTTGCTTTTACCCTCTCCACAGTTTAATGAAACAACCCATAAACAACTCCACAGAAAATGTTTGAAAGACCTGTATGTTCACCTAAACAATGTCAGGAGATTAACAACCCCTACTATAAAGATGAAGGTGAATTTCTGTGAAATCTGTTCCATGAACACACCTGTTTATGGGAACATTCAAGCCCCAATTACAAACAAAAACACTAATGTGCTAATTAGGGAAAGAACAAAGGTCTCCAGGATAATGAAAGTGTCTGAGAAAGACAATTAAAAATGGTCAGGAAAAAAAAAACCACAGCACAGGCAGTTCACCGAACTTCCCTGTTCAAAAAGGAAACAGTGTGATTGTGTGGGTGATGACTACGACTCTGCAATCCTTCATATATTCAAAACTACAGAAACTAACAAAACACTACTGCACAGCCCTACAAACTCCTTTCTGAGGTGCCCAGATCCTTGGACCATGGGAGAAATGAAATCTAAATTTAGTAAGAAACAAGCCAATCTTAGTTCCTCTTGTTCACCGTCAACTGTTCAACTCTTTCACCACACTCCCTGTCCATCTCTCGTCAACACTGAGCTCAAATTACGCTCCTTTTGTCTTTCTGAGCAAGAACATACACACACCCCAGTTCAGGAAAACAAAGGCCATGATGATGAACAAGAAAACAAGCAGAGCAAATCTTCCCTGTCCTTCAGTCCATAACTGTTACATTCACCCAATCAGTGTTTCAGTGTTGCCCAGTCTGTTGGAACAAAGAGTTGTACTCAACATGGTATCACCTAGAACTTTTACTGTCCTTTTAAGCCAGATACATGGGAATGACCTCTGTTCTGCATGGCTGCCATATATGCCTCAAGCAGAGGGTGAAAAGGACTTAGATCCATGTTAGTGGAAATATTGCTATCAGGATTGTTGGCAGATGCCCATATACAACAGGGGTGATACTAAAGCAGACAAATAAATACAAAAGTAGAAATTCAGATCCAATCTACCTGGATTTGTATTACATAAAAATATAAGTTATTGCTGGAGACACACAGTCAAAAATTCGTCCGAAATATCTAAACATCCAGATATCACAGGCATAGCCCTAGTCTTTACTTCCTCTGTTTGCTGTTTATGTTTAAATTTCTCCATTTATTTATTTTCTTAATTATTATGTTACCACGCTGTTTTTCATCGATCCTGCAACAGTGACAAAGATGATTCTATTCTATTCTAAATTTGTGGACATACATTGTTAAGCCACTTCACTGGGCTCCACATACCATGCCTGGATTTTTAACACTGTGTTCACCGACTGTCATCAGTGGTCTTTTCCTAGCCACAGGACCCTGTTTTCTGGATATTTTTGATTGGTGGACTATTCTCAGTCCAGCAGTGACTCCAGCTGTGTCTGATCCACCCACACAGACCACTGCCTTGTCCGTGTTACTGCTGTGCCGAGATTCATCCACAACCCAGTAATAGTGGTAATCCTGAACGTTCAACCAATAAATGAAAGTGGGCAAAAAATGAGAGATGCATATTGATTACAGTCTATAACAGTAAAGTACAAATTGCACCTATATAGCAGTTTCCCACACATTAAAACTGTATTATTGGTAGTAGCTGCATGATAACTTTGTGGACATTGGGGACAGAGGGTGGACAGTAAATAATGGCTTGCTGCTAATGTTACAATGCTTACATTTTCAAAACAAAATTTTGAAATATAATATCGAATATCATTTTGTAATGATGAAAATGTAAGGGTACCCAACCGTCCACCACACCCCAGATGAACATATGCAAATAAAAATTTAAAGGACATCATTTTACACCAATAAGGAATTCTAGTGAGGTAATGCTGTTGTTTAAAAGCCTCATACTTATCTTAATCATGTTCACATAAGCAGTGCACACAGAGAAGCCTGAGAGAACATTTTATTTTAATGAACACTGGGAACATAGAGCTGCTGAAACAAATACATGGGAAAAAGTACATGCCAGAGTTGTTATTAGTTGTTGCTAACAATCAATTCAGATAGTCCAAGAATACAAAAATAAACATTTATCAGGACTATTTTCCAATAAACTGCACCGCTAGGTCTCGCAAAAACATCTAACCAACAGAGCAGTACGGGAGCCTCATGTTAAAAGAGCAAACAGGAGAGCATTTGACTTGAATAGTATAGATATTGCAGAAACCTGCATTGTACCATTTCAAAATGTTTTGCATCCGCATTGATGGGTAAAATGTAGAGAAAGAATTTCATATTGTTCACATTGTGTTCTGTGGTGTGTTCACATGTGACAAAGGGGCCACTTTACCATACCCTACATTTCATGACCCTACTAGCCACTATAACTAAAATACACAATGCTCACCTTGCCAATTCAACTATATCTTAACATTTGTCTATCAGGATTGCCAAATGGTGTCAAATGAGTGTATTGTGGTGGTCAAAGATTAGACATCACAAATCAACATATCAGTAATACAGAATAGTAAGAGGACCTGATAAAACAGACTAAAATGTAGATACTAGGTATGTGTACGTAATAAAGTGTATACAGGCAAATATGAATGTTAGTTATATTACAAAAACAAACTGAACAGGTTGTATTTGCTGCTTATTTAAAAGGAATGCCAGAACTAGGGATGCACCTAAATGATTTTTTTTGGGGGAGTGGCAAATCTATGGAACTATTTATTATGGAATATTTCCATAAAAAACTATGGAAATATTTATTTAGCATTCAAACAATGCACAATATAATGAAATATACAATTTAATACAATTTAATATTTAATATCTTCTCTCTTAAAACTAGTGAATTCAAGTGCATTTTAATTTTCTGAATGAAGTGCATGAACAAAGTGCATTCATAAGTGCTTTAAAAACTGTTAAACGATATAACAACATTCCCTGTAGGCCTATAACAAAATAGTATAAAAACAATGACTGGCATAGCCCATGTAATAACTGCAATCACTGCAAAAAACGTTCTTGCCTTTTCAAAAACGTCCGCCACAGATAGAGTGGGTGTGCTCAAAGGATCTTGCCTCTTCTCTGCTCGATCGGGATGTTTTGATTTTATATGATAAATTTATCCCGACGTTGAAAGTCTTTGTGCATGCACCCTCTATAGAAATTTCGACATTGCTCGATTTATGGCCTTCCATGTGTCTTTCTTAGATATATCAAAATGCACCCACACAGCAGACCTGCTGCCTCTAATCCAATCTGGCGTGTTCAGGTTGCGGTTGTTGATTGCGTCGTCACCGTTTACGTTGCATTAAAACAATTCTTGCCATTTTCAGCTGCCGAATATTCGGTGCATACCTAAACATAACCTTTATTAATGTTACAAAATGGCATTCATTCTTACAGGCCAGGAAGGGAAATCAGAAACAGAAAACTTTAATTTCCTCCAGGATCAATAAAGTTTTCTGATTCTGATTTTCCTGAATGACTGCCATTTTGTAACATTAGTGAAGGTTAAGTACTAAAAAATTATATAACATAAAATAAAAAAAAAACAAACAGATCATTCACCTATTCGCCCACACAGAAGTCAACAATTTGTCTCCACTGATTTCATAAAGAACCTCCAACATATAAACTGTATCACAACAACTGTCACAGAGTGCCCACCTTTGTATTTCTAGTACACAGAGCCGGTTTTGCTACACAGAAATAATGTATCACAAATCACAAAAAACAAAGGTCAGTACATTGGGCTCCATTTTATTATTCATTCTGAAACAAAGCACCACGCTACACTAAGAAAAACTCAACCTAGATCCAATATCTCAAATGACATGCGTGCACGCACAATGACATCATCTTTTTTACCAATTGGGGGTGGGGGTAAGAGCACTCCATGGTCGCCCTAACTGGTACTCACACTCACTCCCTCTCTCTGTCCTCATTTCAAAGGTGCAAAGGTTTGCAACAATAATTTAATTAAAATTTATATCACAGTATAGTGAAGTGACAATTGTTAAGAGCCTTAAAATCCCCATAAACTTAAAATCCTATACAGGATGACTGTGCAAAACTATTATTAAACAAACCAAAACTAAACACAAACCAAAGTGTGCTAAACTACAGCAAGACGGAGTATAAGCTTCATCTTAAGAGGACATGAGGTTCTCACTACCATGAATGCATTTTTTTTATTACCATCCAGAATGTGCAGACAGTACACATTCACTGTGGTTTAATAAAACGCTTTGAAAAATGATACAGTACAGAGGTAGCCTGTATGTATTGCAAAGACTACGGTCATGAAACATTTGTAATCCTCCCAATGCAATCCGCAACTTTACAAAACCACACAAAGCTTGTTTGGCCATAACCCAGAACACCTAACAGCAAACAATGACATCAGTCTTTCCACTTCAATGACTTGCTCAAACAAAAATATGCTTCGTTCTGTCTGGACAGCCAGTTTGCCACAGGCAATTATGTGTAATGTTTCCATTTTCTGGCAAGACAAAGAGGAAGACTACATTTCTGACACTGACCTGTATAACTAGCAATACTGAGTTTACCTGGAAAAATTAGCTGAGGGGTCTAGTCTGTTCACAAATCTGGTCCTCACTACTGCATGATCATGCTATCAACAAGAACCAATTTAAAATTAGTTTTGCCCACATAATTCAGTATAAGTGGTCTGACCAAATACTGATAAGTTACAGATTTACTTTACTTCAGCCTTAGACAGCCTGCTCCATTAAAAAAAAAGCAGCATGTCATCATTTATAAAAATAATCATCCTGCAATATGATACATGCTACTCAAAACCTTAAACTGTACATTTTCCCTCAAAATAATTGATAATTGGTAAAGGCAAAGATTTTCTCCACAACAGATTATTATGCGAAGTTTCATTCAAAGCACCCTGACATCTAGAAGATCTTCAGGAAATACGTTTACCCTCTGTGTGACAACACCCTTTCGGTCAATATGCTTTCTGAGTCATGTTTCGTTACTATTCGCTCTCTGATAAAAGACTATCTTGTGTCTTGAGTTACTATGGACGGAAGAGAGACAGAGAATCTCAAAAGACACAGGACCTGGAACTAAAATGGCTGCTTTGCTACAACAAAAAAGAAAAAGAAAGAAAAAAGAAGGCAGGAGGGAGACTGAAAGGGGAGATATGCATGTGCCTGTGCGAACACACAAGAGAGAGAGTGTGGGGGCAGGGGCTCAAGGTGAGTTTTTTCTTTTCTTTTCTCTCTTCATACAAAAAAAAATCCTGAAGCTGTAGCGGTTGCTGTTTTACAGGACTAACGAATGTCTTTCCATTTCAGCCTACTGTTTATCAGACTGCACCTGAGGCAAAGGAGAGGGGAGAGGAAGGGGGAAGAGGCATGCAAATTGTTCTGTGATTTTTTTCCATGCTTTTTTTCTCTCCCAGGAACCTTTGCTCTTCACTGCACAGCAAAGCCATAAAAACACCACCCCCACCGACCTTAAAACACAAACATATGTGCGCATGCAGTGTCCAATCTATGGAATCAACCCCTGCGATTGGCTAAGAAACTCAGAAAACGCGCCAATCAAACAACAGCAGGGCGGCAGGCGTCACAGCGCCATGTTCTTAACCCTGCTGTACTACAGGATATAGCCTCAGACCCGATCAGAGCAGCTCCTGATGATCAGAGCCAGCAGAGTTCTTCTTTTTCCCAAAACATCCTTCACATACACGTTCCTATGAGCAGGACTAAACCCTGTCTACAGCAGATAAAAAAAATCTGAACATATACTTGTTGGTATATATATGAACGGTATATATGAAGCTTTTAAACGGTTGAATATAAAATAGCTGTACACTTTAAATAACAGAAGCATAACAATTACATATGCTACGATCCCCACCAAGTAAGCATCAATATTTCAGTCATTTCAGTTGATGCTGATACACACCTTTGAAATGTGTAGGTTACAAATGCACTAAAATGTATAAAACATTTTTGCACAGTAGTCCAACATTACCAATATGCTCTGCTTGTATAAAGGACAAACACCGGTCTGAA
The DNA here is from genome assembly GCA_037974425.1 of Phenacogrammus interruptus. Classification (NCBI taxonomy): domain Eukaryota; kingdom Metazoa; phylum Chordata; class Actinopteri; order Characiformes; family Alestidae; genus Phenacogrammus; species Phenacogrammus interruptus. The sequence continues at coordinate 16,099,275 of JBBPCW010000106.1, forward strand.
TAACTGGTCACATGGAAGCATCAAACCAATGTTTTTATTTAAAACAAAAAACAAATTATGTTAATAGTGTCCTGATATCATTGTACATCCCTTGGGCATACAGAGCCTAGGGCAAGAATATGCTCTTGTAAACAATGAGCAAATAGATTCTGCTAGATCCTGTTCTCAACCATCCAGTACTCGGTCTCATATCTTTTCCTTTCTCTAAAATTGTCACCCCTCACCCTCCTTCCTCTGTGCTGGGATCCTGTCTCTTAGCTGGCAGTGGGCCAGCATCATATTTCAAACTCAGTCTCTTTCTGTGTGTCTAATAAACAGCTCCTGAGTGCACCACTTTAGAGGAGCGCTGTCCTCACACTTTTACTCTCAGATATGTGACCTTTTTACATGATTTCTCCTGTACAAATTGACCAGAAAACAAATTCAGATTGCTGTTCAAGTGTGTACACAAGATCTCATTTCATGTTGTGCTAATCTTTATTAACACAAAAAAGCCTCACACTCCCCCACGAAGAACATACGAGAAAGACAGCAGAGCGAACCAGAGAACGGGAGCGAGTGAGTGAGCAAGAGTGAGAGAGAGAGGACTAGACCTGCCCCTCTAACTGAACATTCCTTCAGATCGTCATGTTTCAGCACAGAGAGGGGAGAGAGGGAGGGGAAGGAAGAAAAAAAAAGAGGCCCACTTTTAGGGCAACAACATGCAGGAATAAATCCAGGGAAATCCAAGCCATAGACAGTGCTCAGCAGAGCATGTACAAAAAAACAACAGCTTTTAGGGACAGTCTTCTTTCACTTTTGGTTTACTAAGACATCAGTAGCAAAAATGCACAACAAATATAGCATTCTTTTAAATATGTGGCTTTACTTAGAATTCTGTATTTGTGGTGGTATATTTTTCTGTTTTCTTGAGGTTGAATTATCAAAAGCAGCGAGGTTTTACTTTGATAAGTCCGGTGAGTGAGGGAGTGAGATCAAATTTCACATTGTAGAGGGCGGCCAAAACAGCAGTGACTAAAATAACACACAAACATTCAGAAAACATGTGGCCTCATCAACTGTATGCAACTGTGCACACATAGTTCAGAAAAGGAGACAGAGAAGCAGGAAAATGTGGTGGCATTTACCATATAGAAGGGGTAAAATCACAGATGTTTATAGACACTTCAGTCTCACCTAACGTAAAAACTGCTGGGCCGGCCCAGCACACATCATGAGCCCAGTCTCTTTTTCCTGGAATACTGAAACCTGAATTTGTCTTTATAAGGTTGTACCAAAACTGTGGATAGGATGAGCTTTCAGAGCCATTTCATAACATCCAAGATGTTCAGAGCTCTTAAAAAAACAGCAGTGCTGCCTAACAGGGCGTCGCAGCCCTCGTCTTGGCTTTCCAACAAATAGAGACACACTGGACTAATGCATCTTCCCTTAGACATGTCGTAGAAGGTTCACTACGATAATGCAAGAGTCATTAGCTCTCACGTAATGTCGCTAGCTTTGTAGGACGAACAGGAGTCGTGCTGTCAACAATTTGGGGGGTTCATGTTCATGCTCGCCTGGGAAAACGGATCTGCTGCTGCAGTGTTTCAGGCACTGGTATGGGCACCCATTTGTTCACGGTCAATGAAAGAAGGGGTCCTGGTAAAATCGAAATAAGCTATTAGCAAGCTTGACATGACCTATAGTGACACGTATACACACACTCTGAGTGTACAAGAGCACACAACACGAGCTAGGACTTTCAGACCTGCAGCAGATCTCACAACTGTACTGATCCTGTGAGGTTATTTTTGGACCACATGGCCAAACCCGACGTAATGGTGGCACGGTTACAACATTTTGCTTTCATTCTGATCGGAAGGCTGTCTGTTTTTCGAATAAAATACATGAAAAATCATTTCCCCAGCCCACAACTGATTGTGAGGGCTATAAGAATCTGGTAGCAGGTTTTATAAAGTCAGAGAGTAAAAAAGGGCGAGTTCATATCATAATTAAACAGGAAATTCCCAGTTGGAGAGGGAGAGAGAAAAGCCACCAAATCGTTAGCTATTCCACCCTCGCTCGCCCTCTCTCCCTTGTCGTTTCGACTCACTTGTTGTTGAAATAAAAATGGAGGCTAAAAAAGGAAACGAGAGCTCCCCTCAGAAATACCACCCATTTCTCATCGAGAGGTTGGGGGTTGGTGGATGGGGGGAGGTGGGGGGAAAGAGAGAGGGGTGGAGGGGGGTATGAGAAAAGCAAGTCACCGTCCTAAAGAGTTGGCATTATGTTAGCTTGCGAAACAGAGAAAGTTAAACCCAAGACACCAAATACATCAGCTCTTCTAGGCTAAGTGCCCTTAAACTTGGAGATGAAAACATGTAGTTTATTCCTGTAGACTCAATACGCAGCGTAAATACACAGGAAAAAAACGAGATGAAGGCAGAAAATGAAGAACATTATTACCTTCCCAAACTGTATCACTAAATTAATTCCACGAAAATAACCACAAGTGAACATATGTAACTGAGAAAACGTTCAAAAGTTGCTAAAAACATTGATCTCTGGGATAGATTGCCTCAACAACCACATACAACAGTGTCTGTCGATAGAACCACCAACATAAGCTTTAAAAAGAAAGTAACACAGTTTGGTACACAACTTCTCTCTTATGATCCTAACACCGAGGTTACTGGCTCCTCTTCCACATCCAGACACTCTGAAACGTACCAAGCGGTTAGCTATCACACAAAAACACGTTCAGGGCAAGGAAATCAACTAAACATCTCAAATGACCCAGAATCTCAAAGCCCAAGCTGGTAATTGTATTTTCCTCACACAGGCCACAGAGATCATCGTTTGCATGGCTGATAACCGAATGAACCTTTCGGGGCACAAGCATTATTCAGCTAACTAAAAGGAAACTGCTCAGTTTGTTAGCTACTTCAGAAGCAAACCGACTGATGATCAAAAATAGTACATATACACATACAATTTCTCGTCCTGGGCGACATAAGGGTTGTAAACAAAATATATTGCTGCAAGGAAAGTGTGAATAAACATCCAAACAGAAGTACAAGCAGCAAATGTTTACAACGCAGTCTCTTATGAAAAATGCAGCCCTTATAACACGAGGGCACAGTATTGTGAACACTGGCCCCATCAAACGATAAATATCATTTACTAGCCACACAGCTAGCTAACTAGCTCAGTTGTACAGTTGTACAGTTAGCCAAACGAGCACTAACTGTGAAAACACGTATTTGTAACCCCAGCTCAAAAAATGTCGCGTAAATAAATTAAAGTGCAAAGAAATCTCGCAACAACTCACGAAGAGCTAACCAGAGAGCTACCAAGTTATGCTGTAACTTTGCCCATTAAGTGCTACATAACAGGCTACAGCTTGCAAAAAGAACCAAGGAAAGGAAAAATAATAAAAATAAGCAAGCTTACCCAGCCCGTCATTCCAAGTCAGTTCAGATGAAATATCCTATTGTGATAAGCGGCCGTGTTTAAATATTTCCACATCAAGGCGAGTTCCGAGCCTGCGAGGCCTCCCGTCGCGACCTCGGCGTTTCCTGCACGCTGCGGGCCGAGAGGCGGCTCCCTCTACCCGGGGTAGCTTCCAAAAACTTCTCAGTGTGTCCTGACGCGAAGGGTGAAAGTTTCATTACCCTTTCCTGTTTTGGGGGCCATGGCACCTTCCTTTTCGAGTGTTATTTTGGATCCCTACGGGTTGCATCCAATTGTGATGTTTTTTTAAACACCAAATTATGCTGGATATTAATGTGGGGGTAGGTAGAGCTCTGTGTGTGTTAGGAGGCTGTGATTCTGTCCGGGTCCTGAACATTAGCAGCGGTGCCCATCCCCCTCCTCTCCGGCCCTCATCGGCTCCACCGAGACTGACACACGGCCACGGCGCGGGGTTTCCGCGGCGCTGCAGCAGGGGCTCTTCAGCAAGGCGGACCCGGCTCTCGGAGGCTCGGCCCAGTCAAGCGCCATAGGCTCAGAACCTGTCCGTCTATACGGGGAACGCCGAGCAAAACGCTTCATTGGACGGTGAAAAGAAACCCATGGTTCTCGTCCACCAAGCTAGGGCAGGACTTCAATTTTCGGGAGGGGTGTCAAAAAAAGCGTAGTCAGAGTCCGCAGAGCTCGGTGAGAAGAGTTTGTGTCACAGACCAGGAGAGAAACAGAGCGAAGTAGCTAACGGATATTTCCGCGAGAAGTAAATTGAGGATTGTCACATTATTAAATACACAAGGCGCGGAATTTTCCACTTTCTTTCATAAAAGGGATTACTCTTTCTTCTTGTATTCTTGTTAAAAAACCAAAAACAACAAAAAATGTTACTCAACGACAAAAAAGGGAATACCCCCGAGCTACACCCGGGTTAGCCACATAGCAGCTAGCCGTAGCCACACGGGGTCTCCGGGGCCCCAGACCAGGGACTACCACGACATTAGAGGTAGGGTCAGCCCCACCTAAACGCAGCCACGAGTGGAAGGAACACGCAGGCTCCGTCTGGTGGGACCTGGCATGGAAAATTCTGGACAGGGAGACGTGTGTGTGGTTTCCGATCGTTCACTTAAGCTTTGCAGCTCAGATGACGCCCTTTCGCTTTATTTTCACACTGGGGCAGCTGTTTTTTAGGGAGTTGCCCCTGCGATCAAAAGGTCTTAGTTTCGAATCCCAGGACTGCTAGTGGCAGCACTGAGGTACCATTGAGCAAGGTACCGTCCACACACACCCCCGCGTTTGTGGCAGCCCACTGCTTTACTTTGTGAATCGGTTAATTTCATACTGTGGTGCCTGTAAGGAATTATAAGAAGGTATTAAGAGTTCATCCAACCATCCTCAAAACTCCTGGTGAAGATATTAAAATTAGCTTACTTTTTCTGTTTGTGTCCGTGTGTGTTTTGAGTTTATTTTTGGTACGCATTGCAAATGTGAGCGAGAGAAATTATGACCGTCACCACCATGTATTTTTAATTTCCAGAGATAGGCTCACTAAGGGAATACACACAATGACGAGAACCTGTGATTGGCCAGGTATTTCTGTGCCAGGTCACGGGGCACGACAGGATAGTCCTGATTGGCTGAAGCAGTTCTGGTAACGTCATTTGTTGCAGTGGCTTGTGAAGAAATGGCTGAGCTGCAACTGAAAAGGGGTCGGAAACCTGGGTGTAGTTTTGTTTCCCCCCCAAAAAATGTCCACCATTATGTTGACCTAAAAAGTCTGCTAACTCAGGAGGTTCCAAAATTAAGACACGCGTGGGGAAAAAGTCATACTATAGTCCTTTTTTTTTTTTTTTTTACTGAAATAGAAGCAAAAAAAATATGAAGACTGATATTAACTCTGATTTTGCGTTCAAAACAGTCACACTATATCCACTGCATTTTAATAGAAAGTGAAACATCTTTTATAGAAACATCTTTATTTTCAAAAGACAAAAACGTTATCTGTAATTGAGATTCCAATTAGGACATGTATGCTGTTTTTAGGGATGTGGGGACAACGTTTTCAGTCACTGCCTTTTTATTTAAATGAAGGCAACCAAACGTTTTCATTAATATTTTATTTGAAACAACAAAAAAAAATTTGATCCCAATATGGACATATAATCTGTTAGTCCCCAAATATTTCAGACTCTGCATGCCACACTCCAGTCAGTGCTTTTTTATTGAAATTAGGGCAACCAAACGTTTTCATAAACATTTAAACAAAAAAACAAGAGGTTACCTGTAATTTTGAGCTCATTACAAAGCTGTTATTTCCCCTAAATTTTCAGTCATACTTTAGTCACTGATTTTTATTCATTGAAATGGAAGCATTTCAAACATTTTTATATACTTTTTATATTTGTACCTTTAATTTAGGGGCCAATTAGGGCATATTAGCTGTTTTTCCCCTGCGTTTCAGATTCTGCATGGAAAATAGTCACACCTTGGTCACTGTTTTTTATTGAAATAAAAGCAACCAAACATTTTCATACACATCTTTATTTCCAAATGTAAAAAGCAATTAGTTTCCTGTAATTTAGAGTCCAATTAGGACATGTAGGCTTTTTTTTATTGTGTGTGTGTGGGTGGTGGTGGTGGGGGGGTGATGATGCGAAGTTCTTGTCCATGACGTCTTTTAATTCAACCAGATTTTTTATGTATTCAGTGCACCGCCAGGGGCTAAGTTTCCCACAGTCGAGTGCAGTAGATCTATTCGCTTCATCGTGATAATGCTGATCGGTGTTTATCTTTTGTTGAGCGAAAAAAAAAACTTTGTTTTTGGGAAACTGTTAATGTGAGAAGGCAAAGGCTCCTGGCCAGGAGTAGTTACCATACAGGACGTGCATCCACGCACGTAATCTCAGAGACAGGCAAAAACAATAAAAGTCATCTGGCATGGAGATCTTTTGTCTCAGGAGGTCGGATTTGAAATAAAGGAGACGGTTCTCAAAGCACCAAAAAGAGTGACGAATAAACATGCCATTATTTATCCATCTGACTCTCACGCCTCAATAAACTCGACCGTGTTGCTCTGGACCAACAGTTGTAAGCTTAAAAGGTAAACAGCAAATTGTTGTCTCCCACGTCAGCATAACAGAGGCAACTCGGTGCCATCGCGTCCCAACCGCATCAGCACGTGACAAGTCTGATTCAGTTCACTGAACCGACTCTACGGATCAGTGATTCGCCGAGTCATCCTCCTGCCCAGTAAAGAGTAAAGTGTCCATTTGACACATGTGAATACACCACAACACAGCCCATAGTGTGAACAGTACAACGTAGTCCTCTACATTTAACCCGTTCACAAAGTGTAGCAGTTGGCAACAGCGTGGAGCAGTGTCTGGGGCAGCTTGTGGTCTGGTAGTGAGGGAGTGACCCCTGCGGGTTCGAATCACAGGAATGCTAGTTGGAACGGTACCTTGAGCAATGTACCGTTCCAACACGCTGCTCCCCGTGTGCTGTGTCGATGGCTGCCCACCGCTTTACTTGGTGAATGGGTTAAAAGCAGAGAAAGAATTTCGCTTGTGATTGTCATCTTAGTAATATTTTTTTTTATCTCATCCACATACTTAACTCATCAAGTGCGTTAGCGATCTATTATTTTTTAAAGATCTGTAGCGTATTACACGGGTTTTTAACACAGCTAAATTCTATTCAGCTGTGAATCAGAATCGCCTCGAAAGAACCGATTCTGTCTCGAGTCAGGCCTCGTTAGTGCTCTCAGCGTTTCTCAGCAGCTGAGCCAGACGAAGGCATGCCTTGTACAATGACTCTATTATACAGCCAGTGAACAGACTTCATACTTACATTCAAGTCACATGGTACACCAGAGCAGTCCCTGAAAAAAACACCAATGCGTTGTAACGCGGCACTTGCTTTTGCCCCAGTTAGTGTCTCCATGATATTAGAGGAGACACCTTAGCCCGTAGGCCATGCAAAGTCAGATATTCACGCCGTATCCTCTTTGAGAATTGTCTCGATTAAAAGTAAACAGTGGTGTAACAAACAATTTGTATGCCAGTGTCCTGCTGTATAATTAATGATCCACGGTGGTCGTGTGAAGTGCTGTATTAAAGCAAGGAAGGAACCACATGCACCGATCAGTCATAACATAAACATCTGCTTAATTCCACCGCAACAGCTCTGACCTGATGATGCATGGAATCCACAAAACCAAGACAGCAGATCCTGTACCAAGGTACCAAGACAGCAGATCCTGTAAGTTGCAAGTAGCCTCAATGGATCAGACAAATTTGTTCAGACCATTCTTCAGACATTACACTGAGATCTAGTGAATTTGGAGAAGTTCAAGTCAACACCTCAAACTCTTTGTCTCAAAACATTTCTGAGCAATTTTATTTTATACACTATCATGCTGAAAAAGGCCATGGTCATTAATGAATATCATTGGCATGAAGGGGCATGCTTGGTCTCCAACAATGTTTAGGAGTTCCCAGCAGTTCAAACATTACTCATCAGAACAGGACAGGCCTCATGGTCCAGTTTTGATGCCAACATGTAGCTGCTTTCGGCGGTGACCTTTCTGCTGAGAATATTCTAATTTGTAATGTTTATCATTGATGCTCTCTGCATTGTTTTTCAGCTTTTATTCTATTGTTTTTGCCGCTTATATCTTACTATCGTACTGTCCATTTTCTGCCACAATGAAAATTTCCCACTTGTGGAACTTAAAGGTTTATCTTTTGTGAGCTTTGGCAGATGTGTGAATGAAAAATACTGAATATCAGCACTGGCCCATAATTCCCATATCAGTACACCCTTAATGCTTTTCTATAGAGATTATACTAGTTGTTCTTTAACAAATGAATGCTGGAATCACACTAAATTCAATAATTAGAAAGGGTATGTATTTTGTCCCCAATCTGTATTTGAGTCTGTAACGGATTCTGAAATATAATAAACGATTTCTAAAGCTGAAATGTGTGTTGCATTAAAAGCAGTCATGGAAGTGATTCAAAACCACAATCATCTAGGAAAGACATGGCATGCTATGGATATCAGATTTAGACACTGGTATTGCAGTACATTTATGGGGATATTTAAGAGATATTCTTTGGTGTTAAAAACAAAGTTTAAACAAAGCACTGTGATCTTGAACACTACAAACATTGATGTTTTAATTGAGCAATAAAAAGTAAAATAGCATGTCAGTGTTATTGCAAATGATCAACCTCCTTAATCCTGGAATTGACAGTCAACAATAAGTCGATGCAAAAAAAAATAACAGTAAAAAAAGTGACAGAAAACATTAACAATGGCACTCCACAATAAATATGGCTTTGAGATTTTGCTTTTTTCTCCATATCAGTGTGCATTCATGTTATTTCTACATTACAATGTTTGGCAGGAGGGAGTATCACATTGTTACATCTAAGTTACATAAAAGTTGTATATACATACATCAATTTTTACATCACAATTTGTAGCAAAGGAAGCCCCTTCACTGATGAGCAGTAAACTTTCCAAGAAGACATTTCAGGAGTTCTTACATCTAGAGAGGATACTTTATATGTAGTGTTACATTTCAATTAACTCTTGTACAAGGACTACTTTGGTTCAACAATCACCAAAACACTAGGTTCTAACTTAGTTAAGTGCTAAATATTTATGTTAGAGGGTATCACCTACCCATCTGATCACATACTGATATGTTCACTGTTGGTCTTCACACACTTTCCCATTTATTTTTTTTTAAATGCAGATTCTTTCATAACGCGAATACATTTGTAAACTTTGAATCAACCTGGAATGATGCACCCAGGCAACCATCCACATGTGCAGCCCTCCTCCCACCTTAACTTATGTTATTCACTGTGTGTGTATGTGTGTGTGTGTATGTGTGTGAGCGAGAGAGAGAGATAGAGAGAGAAACAGAGTCAGTGCAAGTCAGTAGGAGTATGTGAATGTTATGGGATTTGCTCAGTGGGATTGTTTCTTTTTTTATTTAACATGCGGAGAGCCTTGCTGCTGTGGGGCAATGCTGCACCCCTGTGGACACTCAGTGCTACTTCACACACCTGTATTTCCACAGTTGTTTTTTTCCCCTTCAATACTCAGAGCAGTTTCAGACTGCCTGTGACATTGTTGACCATCTCCTCCTCTCCCATGATGGCCAGCACAGTGGTAGAACCTGGCTCCACCTGAAAACAGCAGGTAAGGCACTTTAGTGACACCACTTTTACAGCTAGGGATTACCAAAGTCAGGGGTGTTCCAATTCAGATTCTGAAAGGTCAGTGCAGTTTGATGATTTCTAGGGCTGATAAGCAAATTTGAAAACTAATCATTAAAGATCAAATTTTTCATTCATTAAAACCAAAAATACTGGATACCAATGATATAATGTTTTAATACAAAAAGGCAAAAATGTGCACATTAATACTGTATTTCTCTTCGGGGTGCTTCAATCGGCTCTGAACAGCTCCTTTGTGAGCTGGTTTACCAAATAGGCTAATACTAAGCCTGGGTCATATTGGAAAGGGAAAAACAGGTCAGTTACTAATGATGATATATTGACTAATGATTTTCATGTTCAGACACTGACTGCTAGGAATCATTGCAGGGAAATCTCTAAACTGTTGAACTAAGGGTCTTAACACTAAGGCTCTCCCTTCCGGTTTGATCCCAGACGTACATATCTGATGAACTGCACTTAGCTGCCTTTACCTGTGTGAGTCCAGCATCCTGTATCAGTTTTGTAGGAAGGCTTAGACTCATAGCAAGAGCTTGCAACTCCAACAGGTGTGCCATGTTAGTGCCTTGTAGCACAATCTTCTTAGCTCTGGACGGAGATGGAGACAGACAGACAGACACACACACACACACACACACACACACACACACACACACACACACACACACACACACACACA
>JBBPCW010000106.1:16173578-16185283 GCA_037974425.1 Phenacogrammus interruptus
GAACACAAAGGGCCCGCATCAAATTCTGCTCACTCAAATACCAGTTTGATGTAGTTCATAAAACACTGGTAAAATGTCAAAACTCACCATTCATTCATCAGTCAATTAAGTTCATATATAGAAACCAAGCTGTAAACAATTCAAAGTAATTGAAATGAATTTACATATATTTTCCCATTCAGCCTACAGAGGTTTCTCCCCACCCATGCTGCAGTTACAAGGGCAGTGTTTCCACCAGGACAGCTTTTTGAATATGGCACAGCACACAGAGTACCAAAAACAGCCAGTGTAATTCTATAGGATTAAAGAAGAACAGAACAGAAATGGAAACAGTAAAACTGCTCTATTTTTTCAGCCTAACCTCTTTGTTGTTAATGAAAGACAATAGGCAGGTGCTGAATATTCCTTTAATGTGGTTTCAGGAACCAGTCCTTACCCTTACCCCTTGACTTAGCCTTCAAAACACACTATGCTATCCAATATCCACCTAGTCTGACTGTTCTGAGGACAACGCAATCAACTAGAAGAAAAAAAAAGAATAATGCTGAAATAGGCTGGATGTTTAAAACTGAAATATTTAAAACAAGAAAAAGAAAATTCTAACTAACTGATCCAGCACCAGTTTTACTTTAAACTAGGGATGCACCGATTGCGATTTTTTTGGCCGATTCTGATTACCGATTTTTTTGTAAGTGTGATCGGCCGATACAGATTTTTCCGATATCGATCTTTTCCCCAGATAGCAGAAAATTAGAGCTGCTACGTGTAGTCGATGACAACAACACAAAAAATGGGTTTCAGCTTTTTTAATGTAACGTGGTAGTTACTTTCCCTGTTTACTGTTTACTTTTATAATAGTGACATATGATAGTGGCAGCTCTACAGCTAATTTTCTTTAATATAAAGCTTTTTTTTTCATAAATTTTCTTTACAAATTTTAATAAATAAACCCCCCCAAAAAAAGATTGGTTTGAAATCGGCAATACGTGAGAGTGATGGGCCGATCATCGATCAGGCCGATCACTGGCCAATCACTGGCCGATCGATCGGTGTATCCCTACTTTAAACAATGGGAGAACAAACCAAAAAGAAATCCGTGGTCTTACCCCTGCTGATCCAAGTAAGTGTCCAGTAATCACAAACAGGTCCCAACAGTAACAGCCTTAACCTATAAAAGAAACACGTGCAATCAGATGGTAAGTAAATCAGATAAAGGAAATGACTCATTCAGCATTAAGGCAGGAGGTTGGGTTTGTAATGAGCTACTTAGTTAGGATAGAGCCCAGGAGAGAGAAAAGAAGTGAAAAATGCTAAATAATTGTTAGGAAGGAATCAAGATGTGGAAAGCTATCATTTTGTTCTTGAATCTCCAATTTCTCAGCCTTTACAACTCTTAGACAATAAAATATCATTAAACCTTTTACATGAACCCTTCAACTCACATAGAAAGGGTGTTACATTTGTGAACTCTTTCAGTTCATAAAGACAACTTTGATTTCACAGAATTATAATTTCACAGAGGTATGGTTTTTCAGTATTAATGCTACATCTTAAGTTCCCAAAATAGGAATTTCATTCATCTCAACTGGAATCAAAGCAGCCAGCCTGATCTATTTCATTACAGTGTAAGGTTTTGTGCTAATGTTGTGGAGGTTTACATTTACATCTACATTTAACACATTTATTTTAGGTTACATCAGATGCTTTTTTCCCCCCAAAGTGACTTCCTAGCCTAGATTCAAAGTGTTCTCAGTATGTTCTTTACCGTGTCTCAAATTTGGACGCAACAAATTATGCCAAGTCCAGGAGTTAGAAGTTTAGAGAATATTCAGACAACAGGGAAACCTGTACACAGTTTCAGAATCCCAAAAAGCTGACTGGAAAGGAACAAAACTACAGTAACAGTTACTGCAAAAACCATGAAGTTTAGAAAACGAGTGTGACTTATGTGAATGTATTGTATTGTATTAAAACAGCAAGGCTGAATTCTAATACTGTACAAATTATTACAGTCAAATAGTATAACAATTGGAATATCTGAATGTACTGGAAATTAAAATCATACAAAAACCTTGTCTCTTACAAAAAGGTGCTGTTTTTCATGGAAAATGCTGTAAATGGCGCATCCATCCAGAGAGTAGGCAGGAAGGAGAAAATACCACCACAGAAAGTCAGAGATAAAATTTCTTGTGGAGTCATTACACAACACTTCAGTAAATGGTATGAAGTACGGTGCTCATGTTTTCATTTCTAGCAGCTCTTCTCACACAAAGCAGTCATTTACAGTAAGTCTCTCATACGTGTTTCGGTAACATGAGCTACAGTCAAGATTTGTCCAATCTAGCTCCAACAGCAACCCTAAACAAGAAAACCAATCCTGATATTTGACCAGTTACCATTTGTCCGTTAGGCTACTGTCAGTTAATAAATAAGTTAATACAGTTTTAATAACAAGTTAATAATACTGTTTTAAAAGCATTTGATTTTAAAGCCATTCACAAGTGTACAATGCAGTTTGTTTGCAGATCAGAAAGGATTAAAGGATGTGTGATGATTCAAGATGACACGTTTGCTACATAATCCAATTGTCCTTATGCTACTGTTCTCAATAACATCAACACAAATGGTCAGAATCTGCTGATGCACACTAGCTGGAGGTTCCATAGACTTCCACCACAAGCACCCACCAGTTGAGCCTGTTCTCTCTTGTCCACCAAGCACCCCCTCAGGTAATGTTCAGGCAGCACAGAGGGGAACTGCAGACACCATTTAAGCAAGACAACACAGACAGAAAAGCCCAATCATCTAATAGTGAGCATGACTGGGGCAGGCAGTAGCTGCCAAGCCGCTTCTCTCTACGGCTTCTGGCAGATGATGGCAGGGGAGATGAGGTCATAACCCAAAATGAAGGCTTGGTTGTATTTTCTTACTGCACTAGCTCCATGCAAATAAACCGGGGTGGGAAAAGGGGGAAACCATCTGACAAAATGGGCCGAAACATGAAAGCCACTTCGGAAAAGCACAAGCACAAATTACAGTTTGTGTTCTATATCACACAGTTACAGACCATCATTAAAAGGGATGGAGCCTTACATCATTTATACCCAACTGTTTACATAACTCTAAATATATAACCTTTGCAAACAATTCAAACATGTCAAATGTACATTTGAGTTGAGTAGCTATCCTCTGCAAGGTCTCACACTTATACTCACACACCCCCACACTAATCCACCCCCACCCCCACTCAAGGCTTTGTCCTTTTTCTGGCTCTCTCTGAGGTGACATCATTCTTTTTATGCCAAGAGATCTCACACACACACTGGTCACAACTCTGGCCCCCAAAAACCTCAAAGCCTCAGACCAATCAAAACAGGCCATCAAGCCACCAAAAAAGACAAAAAAGAAAGGAAAAAAGCCTCACTCCCTAAAACAATCTCCTCTCCCTCTCTGCACTGCAAGTTGTTCAATGGCATCAATTTGCATGCAAAAAAGGGCTCTTCTCTTTCAAACAATGCCGAAATACCACAACTCAACAGACCAAAGCAATGGATAAGCCTGGGCATCACAGCAAGGTCAGCGATGGCATGGCAGATTTACAGACCAAAACAAACGATAGCAGACAAAAATAAATCTGTGGCCCAATACTTTCAGACATTTTCTACTTCTATACAAGAGGCACATAAAACAATAAAAGAGGAAATTAATGCTGAGCAAATATAAACTAATGAACAAATATAAAAGGTTTAATTACAAATAAAATGTATCATGACAATCATAATATCACATCACTGATATCACCAGTACTTCATCAATGTTTAACTGGATTTAGTGCCAGCATTTTTAAGATTTAAGAATTAAATTTTTTGTCCTTTTTGTTTGTTCCAATAATACCGTAAAAATCCTGGTGCATATGAACCGTCAAATGTATTGTGTATTTCACAAAAATATTGAAATGTTATTTTTGCCATGTAATACACCCGCACTGCTAGTCTGATATTACAATATCCGCTTCCTCTACTTATAAACCACATAATCAAAAGGTTAAAAAACAGTTTGAAATCACTTTGGAATGAACTTCTGTTAATACCAACAGCTCCAAAGGGATCTTACCAAAAATGGAATAATCTTTTTCAGCTGACATGAAAGATTTGAAACTCCACAGATTGTTTTTGCACATCCATTCACATGAAAGTGACCATTCTGTGGCAAAATACCACTGACCAACTTCTGCATTGTTGGCTCTCCTTCTTTATTTGAGGTTTTGAGCACACACATACTCTTGCACGCACGCACACACACCCCAAAAAAAAAAGAAAAAACAAAAACACAAAACCTCACAGCTCTGACAAAACTAGCCCGACGTCACAGAAAAACCTGACAAGGCCGTCATTTTCTAGGGCTCGTTAAATTGTTTCTCTTAAAGCTAGAGATGCCAATTTCTGAATGGCCACAGTGAGCTATAATTACCCCATAAAAGCACTTTGCCTTTGTTGTTTTTCCTCTGTCTTGTGCTCCCGCTACACATTTAAGTGCCCCAAGTTTAACTCTGAAATACCCCGTGTTCCCTATGCCAACCTCCTGGCACAGCCCAGGGTTTGCTGATGCCATTATTATTGCATTCTTGCTGCAGTGACAATCTCCTATTAGTTCTGCATTCATAAACTCCAGGCTGATTCCATTGGGCTGGGCATGTCTGGTTCCATTAAGAACGACTGGTTGAAGTTCCAACTGAGTGCTCTGTGTGTGTAAAGCTTAGCAAAGCTGGCGGGAAATAAAAATCAAAATGTGAACAGTCACTATATATTTCAGTAGCTTACTGTACCATATATAATGATTACTACTGAGCATAATGACAGTGCACATGGGGCAATGAAAGTGTGTATACACTCTTTGCTGTAACACCAGAATTTTGATTTCAGTATAACTGTCACAATGTATCAATGCTAAGAACCAAAAACACAGTGGTGCAGGCCTGTGGGGGCAACCAAATCTTCTTATTTGGCTGCTTATCTTCTTAGGAAATATCATGTGGAAAATAGCAGCAGGAAACTTTAAACAAAAAAAAAATCTTAAGAGTATGTTATCTGAGGGCTAAAATTCCCACTTTTTTCCCCCCAAAGTTGCTTTGCCGGAAGTCCAATTGTACAAGAGCTGTATCCATTTTGTTTGATGTCTGAAACCTGATACTGTGGTCTAAGGAGGTCTTAAACTGTACACCACAACATAGTTGGCTTTTTGTACAGGCACGAAACCTGCCTGCTGCAGCAGAACATGGTGGTCCCCCCCACAAAAACCACCTGAACCATGTTTCTAAAACAATGTTAGGTACAATAACTGTAGCATTAACATAGAATATCATCATACAACACGTTCAAATGTAAAAATAATAGTTGTTACAGCATTCAGAACCTATTTTGTTGTAGGGAATCATGAACTGAAGTACAATGTAGATAAATAAACATTTAAAGACTTATACAAACAGAACACAAGATCAATTCTTCTGGAGTACAACACTTCTTCAAACCATAAAATGAGGCATAATGGTCATTTTGAAAATCTCAGTCAAGTATAAACACGCCTGCTCCCAACAATATTTCAAACAATTGGCTAATACTGATATTGCTCGAATATCTTTGTGCATCTCTGGTAATGCCCTCAACAAGTAGCACAAGGAATTCTGTGTAACTCAGCCTATCGGAGTTAAATTAGCTTGTACAATTCAAATTTGCCTATAGGCAGAAAACAAGGTCATCATAATCCTAATCTGTTTGAAGTGTTCACATCCTACAACGTTCATGTGTTTAGTTGTTCTCTCAGGTTTATGCAACAAAAACCATTATAATTAATCTTTAAATAGTCATTTCCAGCGGTCTTTATCCCTTAGAATTAAACAGACAGTTTTTGGTACTGGGCCTTTAAGACCTATATATGTAAAGAACCTCTGTTCTGATCGACCAGCCTCATTAAAAAAGCAGGCAGAAACAGTCGATCTAAATTGCTATAGGCTGAGAAAGCAGACAATACATTGGCCTTCATTAAATCACAAAACAATTCATTCAAAACTTCTATTTACTTTTCCATGTATAAGCCATACAGACTGACAAGTGATGCATTTTGAAACTTGCAGCGTTAAATTAATTTGAAATTAGTATAACAAATCAGTTTTCTGACCTTTTAAAGCAAGACATAGTGAACATTTAGTATCTATTTTTTATACCACATTACAGTCCTGAAAAAGCCGTAGTGATGCCACATGCAACCCTATTTTTGACGACCTTGTTTCTCTCTGTACAGCAACAGCACGCACACACACAATCACATAATGTCTGCTGACTAATCCATGTGTGACTACTGGCTTGCTAAATCCCAGAGCACTTACCCACTATCAGAACAGACTAAGAGCTAGAACAAATGGCTAATCTGAGCAGTCTGTGATTATTATAATTAGGTGAATGTAAGCAAAGCTGATTGGACAATGTGTAGTGTGGAGACCTTTCTAACCCCAAAACACAAAATCATCTTTAGTCTCATTATTTAGTGTAAATAAACAAAAATATTTAGGCCACAGATTGAGTGTGTGCGCAAACATGTACATGGTCTACATTATCAGCATCATTTTATCTGTCCATTCCATTAGCACAGCTTATTTGGCTCTAAAGGTCAATTGTGACATGAAAACTTCCACTTTAATCAAGCGCCCTGGACTCAACAAATGAGTGTCTCTCACACATGTGGGCTTCTGTGCACACACGCACAAGTCTGTCAGGTACTCTTTCACACTTTTGCAGAGATCACATACCATTAAAGGGATACGGGATAAGATGATATGAATGAAAGAGAGATGGAGACAAAGAGAGAAAGACAGAGAGGGAGACAGAGCTAGACAGTGAGAGAGAGAGAGAGACAGTGAAAGAGAGAGAAAGAGAAAGAGGATAGAGAGAGAGAGAGACAGAGTGAGACAGCGAGAGAGAGAGAGAAAGATGAGACAGAGAGACAGAGTCAGTAACGTATGGGGGAAGGAAATATAAATACTGTTAATCCAGTCCTGACCAAAGTCCAGAGCTGTGCGGATAGTCCATGAAATATTTTACAGTGTTCCCCTAATAAAGACACCAAAAACCATAAGAGTTCTTGCGCTACTGTGTTGCATGGCTGAACCAGCACACTAGTGTTGACACACAGGATTGGGAGGAACAAAGAAAATGAGTATGAGAACGAATGAATGAAAGAAATGGATGCAGTTTCTTTCACTCATTATAGTAGATTATCCAGCCCACCAAAACCTGTAAAACCATTCACTGTTTTGGCCTAGAGTGGAACTCAACACACTATTCTGTCCAGAAACCCTGCTGGGCCAGGACTCGTTATTTAATTATACAGCCCAATAGGAAAATAAAACAAAAAATAGGGGAGGGATATTCTGAGGAATTTTCCGTCTGAATGAACAAAAACAAACGGAGACTGGGGCACGCAGCTGAATGACATCGCTCCAATTCCACAACCACTCCATTAGTGATAGGATTCAAGAATGTGGCCCTAAATGTCTTTTCCAGTTCAAACAAAATCATGTCAGGAGTGAGTACTGTCAACTCGGTGATGAACGTGAGCCTTCTAGCTGCTTCAGGGAATTGGTAAACATTGATTTAGTCATGGCCTTGTTTTGGAGAGTTAAGTGGTTTGTTGTTATCTTTAAGGAATACAGGATCATTGTGTGCAACAGAGACTTCCATTCAAATCTGACCTAAATTGTTTAAAAAACAGGATGGCAAACACAACATCTCATTAGGACTTAAAAATAATTTGGGTATTCTTCTTGAAATGCACTCTTACTCTCCTCCAGGAAATAAATAATTTTAAATCTCTGAAACCATGCTTTTATGTAAGGATACAATGTATGGATGCATGACAGCAGTATTGATCATATATAGACTGCAAGTGAACTACAACCTCATCTAAATGTCACGTAAAATGTGAGAACGCGACCAGCTTTGAGTCGATTTTCTGCGCATTCCACAAGCCAAATGAGTTCAAATGCGAAGACTTTCAGAACAATATGAAACATTTTTACAGTAAGTAACAGCATAAAGTCAATTTTCCAGCTATTCTCAAAAACTAATTATACTGACAGCAACAATTTATGCAATATGCAATGTGCACTAATAAAGTACAGCCTTATATAATGGCATTAGACTAACTTAGTTAAACTTTAGTTAGTGATGCTCTCTGATACTTAACACAAATTCACAGTATTAATAAAAGAGAATGCTATGGCTAAGGCTAATGAATGTTTTATACCAGGGGCCATGGAGCACGGCATAAAAGAGGAACACATAAATGCTATGGGAAGATTTTGTGCATTCTTCTAGTAAGTGGAAAAAATGACAGATGATGACAGTAACTTGCCTATCACAGCTGACACATTACCACCACCATGCTGTTCTTGAACAGAATTAAAATAATGAACTGAGATCCCAATGCAATTGAATTCGACATTTGTACAAAATCTATGTACGTGCATCCTAATATAGCTGTTAAGTATCAACACCTCGGAGGCCGCCTTAGGGCTGCCTAAAATGAACATAAACATAATCAAACAACTTTTTACACATTAGTGCATAAAAGAGCAAATAACCAGCTTAGTGATGTCGAGTCGAGTCAAGAAGGTGTTGTTTCATTTTACTGTGTAATGTGTATATGGCTGAAATGATAAATGTTCCTCTAGATCCACGGTGCAACATAAAGAACAAAAATAGAACTCCCCAAGACCATACAGGTGCAGACAGGACAGGACTAAAAGGGAGTATGTAAAAAAGTAAAGGAAATAAAATTTCTGGTAGACAGCAATAAATAAATGTGAAAAAACAGCAAAGAGCAGCAGACTAGTATGGAATTTAGCTGGGGAGAATTTTTTCTTTGTTTAGAGCATAAGAGTTGCCATGTAAAAGAAGCAGTTTACTTCAGTGTGAATCCGTGTGTGTGTGGTATAGTTTTATTCAATTGTGTATTAGAACTCTGACGGCCTGTAGGAAGAAACTGTTCCCCATCCAGGTAGTAAAGCCCTGGATGCTGCAAAAGCTTCTACCAGACGGAGGACGGGAAAGAGGGTGTCGGAGGGGTGTGTGGAGTCATCAATGTCTGCAGAGGGTAGAGAGACCCTGATCTTCTTAGCAGTCCTTACTTTCCCTTGTAGGGTCTTGCACTGTAATGTGGCACAATTTCTGCCACAGCATACCTACAGAGAACGCTCTCTGTATGTTATGAGTTTATGCAGGAGGACAAGACCAGTCATCCAAAAAGTACAGGATGCAGTTGCAAAGGGAGGTGTTCAGCCCAGCTGTCTCAACTTTCCTAAATGATGTTGGTGACAGCATTATCCATTGAACGACCTCATGACAAGCCCCTCAAAACACTTCATGATGATGTGAGAGTGCAATAGAACGATAGTCATTGAGGCAAGACACTGATGACATCTTTAGCAAAGGGATGATAATGGTGGTGCTCAGAGAGATGCTAATGTCTTTGAGAACCTCTGGTCTGAACATCCCCTGAGCACTTGACCAGAACCGTTATCTAATTTGGTGGATTTCTGCAGGCTGACTCTAAGCAGAGTCCTCCTCAAACCAGACATGATCAGACAGAGCACCTGGTCATTGGGGGCCGGGGTGGTCTTCCTTGCTGCCATGTTGTTCTGTGCCACAAAATGAATGCATGTCATTCAGTACATCTGGAAAAGCACAAGCACAAGCAGGTGGAGATATCCTGTGGTTGGTGGTGGCCCGGTTGCCCTGCCACATGTGCTGTGAGTCACCAATGTCCTCGAACTGGCTGTGGATTTTCTGAGCATGTGTGCGCTTCACTGCTCTGATGGCCCAGGACAGGTTGGCCTTTGCAGTTCTCAGGGCAGCTTTGTAATGCTGAATAAACATTACAATACCACGGTAAAGCAGTACATATAAAACACATGAAATTCTCCAAAAAAGAATACAAAAAATAAAATGAACCCAATCTAGCTTTATTTGAAAAAAAAAAAATCAATATTAGTTCATTGAAGATCCTGTTTCAGGCTGAACTGCAAATTAGGTTTACCCTCATTAGCAGACCATGGGGGAAGACTTCTGGCTGTTTCTGCCTGTTATCTGGGGCATGCAGCGATACTGATTGATTACTAACCCACAATGATCAATAAGCATGAATTTAGATCTCGGTCTAACTTTCCAGACTGGGTTATAAGACAGCAAACTCAACGATGTTGCAAATAGCAGGCTAAAATTAGGGTCAAGATAAAGGTACTTAAGGCCTGACCTTTTATTGACTCTGCCTTTAGGGGTTATCTCTAAGCTCCTAACTAACCCCAACCCTAACCGTGACCCTGAGTCAAAGTACCCAATTAAAAAGCTTGTTTCAGAGCAGCATTATCTCTAATTCACATTGAAAGATTTGAGTCATTAACTTATAGGCCTCAGCAGATGATCTTTTTATCACAAACACAGAGGTTGTCTGCACTGCTGCACATCAGCATAAGAGAGCTTCTGTCTTCATTGTAAGATGAACTGGATGAAGAAGAAAAAGCCAGAGAACAAAAATAAACTGAGAACATCCCAGTCTTATGAAAAATGTCCACAAATCCTCAAAACACACAGAAAGAGCTCATTTATAACTCGTCCAAGAGAATGCAGAGACTGCAAAATAACAATATAATTGCCAGTGGCCCGTGTGTGTGTGCCTGTTTGTGTTTGTGTGTGTGCGCGCGCAAGATAAGTGTGTATATTTGGAAGCTGCTGCTTTACATTTTTGGGTTAACCCCTGAACCGGAGGAATGTACTAAAGCCTCACAATGGTCATGCATGCCTGGACACCTCAGAGAGTGAATAAGCAAGTCAAAGAACAAGAGAGGATCTGAAAGATAGAAAAACACATGGAGGACAGACAGTGACTAAGAGCAGCGGGGGAGATGGGACAAATGATAGAGTTAGAGTCAAACTGAAAGTGAAGATAAAAGTTCATGTTCATACAACAACCAAGGGATATCAATTTGTATACATTTTTTGCCCTGGCGTAGGACTGTGTGCACTCGTGTGTGTGTGTGTGTGTGTGTGACTCTACTACTAGTGATTTCTACAGCTGGTTCTCATTTAGTCATAAGTGTTTTACACATCCTCTGTGCTCTTCGAAGTGTGTGTGTCTGTGTGTAAATAGACTTCCACGAGTGTTTAACACATGGCCCTTTATGGGTGCACACCGCTGTTGTGTGAACTGTCCAAAGAACACAATATTAAAAAATAGAAAACCCCCACAGTAGCTGTGAGGATAAGAATGGCCCTAACAGAAGAACTGCAGGGAAACAGAACGTCCATTTCTAAGAAAAGCCCAATCCCTCTGGCTCCATCTCTTAAGCTGCACAGAGAAGAATGCAAAAGCCCAGCACAATAACAGAGTGAAACTGCACCAAAACGTACCATGTTTCTCTGTTCAAACCCAGTGTACCTTCATACTGCCAAATGAATCCCAGGAGCAGCTCCTCTTTGTGACTTTCTAAGTTCAATCATTATTCACAACAGTGAGAAGGCTGAAATGAATTTGTAGTTAGAAGGTTAATAAACACAATTCCTACAATTTTAAGTATTTAATATGTCCACAGTAGTCCTCTTGCGTAAATCCAACTCAAGGTTATGCAGATGCTAAGGGTGTAATAAATCATAATT
>JBBPCW010000106.1:16210264-16233505 GCA_037974425.1 Phenacogrammus interruptus
AATGTGTTTTACCCAAAATAATAAATAATCGTGATTAATAATCGTGATTTCAATATTGATCAAAAATAATCGTGATTATCATTTTGGCCATAATCGTGCAGCCCTAATTGAAAGTAATGTTTTTGGCCAAATGTTCTTATCTGTACTGCATTTCTAATCTAATAAATGTCTCTTAGTCACAGTTTTAATCATGTTAGTAATATTAGCCTCATAGGTCCAATGCGAATGAAAGAAGCAAAGATTGGGTGTCAAACATGCCATGGGATGATTGACCAAATCTGACTTAAGGGAAGAATTATGCAAATTTTGATCTTGACCAAAATAATGCTTTAAACTGATAAAATCATTCTGAAAGTTATTAGTGACAATTAAGCTTTGTCTTTACCAAAGAAATTACAGAACAACCACTGACCACAAATATATTGCACTTTCCTTCAGATCTTTGGCCTGATGTCAATAAGACATTCCTATAGCGACTCCAAAGAGGACAAGCCCTACAGGATTCTGATGGTTACAGGAGTGCGTCTGGCCTCCTGCAACCAAATCCTGGACCCCTGGGTTTACATCCTGCTGCGACGAGCCGTGCTCAGGAAAATCTACAGGCTTACCACCGGTCGCACGGACATGAGAGGCAGCACCTTCCGCCGCTGGGAGATCGGCTCCTTCCAGAGCTCTGAGAAAAATGCTGTCAAACGGATCTAAAGGAATCCCAGAGAAGCAAGGAAGAAGGATGGAAAAGTGGAAAGAGCTTCTGGAATGTTGTTCTACAAGTTGTGCAGTGCAATGTCTCAGTATACCTACAACAGACCTTAAAGGATGACAGCAGGTGAGGGAGGAATATAGAGAAGCTGTTCATCCACGCTGTGCCAATAGTTTGGTCTCACATTAGTGTCTCATCATAGAGACTGGACCAGCGTTGGCCATCTGAAATGTGAATTGGTTTTGAGATCATGGGTCTGGATTCATAATGTTCTCCATGTCTCTGGCTGACCATTTTGTTGGCAAGTGATCCCAAGAGTAGTTAAGAAGTGTGTGCCTTGATGATAGTCCAGGCTTTAGTCAAGGCTTCTCAGACATTCTCAATAAAAAAGACACATTATGGCAAAAAAGGAATTCAGTGAATTTGGGCCATACAAAAGATCAAAAGAGCACAAAAACCTGGCTGCTGAAAGTCCGCCAGAGCATTTTCAAACCGCTCACGTACCAGGAAGCTCAACTTAGTGTTTAAGCTGTCTTGGAAGTTGCTTCAGCATTCTGCCAGTCAAAACATGCTACCAAATGATGGACTTGTGTAAATATTACCATGATGAGATGAAGTAAAGGCAGAGCTTTTACTTTTAATGTACATATTTTGCTGTAGCCAGATGTTCAGTGTCCCCATATCTGTGTATTTATTACTTGTTTTGTCTCCCCAATTATGTGACTTGAAATGAAGCTGTTTGATGTAAAAGCTATTGAATGTAATAATGACCAATAAAGGTTACATTGCTTATTGTGTTGTTTGATGGGGTCAAATATATTTAGTACACTATAAAAAATTGCAAAAAAAAAAAAAGAGTTCTAGCTTCTAATAATAAATTAACAAATGTTCAACATAGATTTTGGTTCTGTTAACTTTTATAAGTTCAATGAACCCCAAATTTCAAGTCGACTAAGGTTTTCCAGTTTTATTTAGTTGCATCACACAGAGCAGAAAATCCTTCTGGGAACTAAGAGGAATGGAAAATACTTTCAGGACAGGGAAATAGGGTTGTAGTGTTTGCATCTGGACTTTTTTGCCTCTTTAGCCCTTTGTACATTTGCATTAGTAAGATAATTCCAAAGATTAATGAACAAATCTGTATTGTGAAGGTGTCAAATGTGTCAAATGTAGACTAGTGCAAATTGGAAATTCTAAGAATTAAATGTTAAATTGACTCAACTGTTTACATTCCCCCCAAAACTCCTCGTCTCCAGAGTGATGAAAACAATGAGGGGATGACAAGAGGAATTTTCAGTCATGACTTTCTAAGTGTTTATACCATTAGAGGGGTTATCTAGTTTACCAAATCATGAAACATCCTTTGATATATTAAATGCAACTGACATGAGCCAACTGACTGGAGAAAATTTGTCAAGCTTGCACCACACCCTTCAGACCGTCAGGATTTATAAGAAAATGTATCAAGAAGGACCTTAGTTCGTGCTTGAATTTGGATTCTGAATAGTATTTAAAAAATGAATGTTAGTGAGTAGTTACACTGCTTCAATATAAATTCTTCACATTAACCTTAGAAAGCAAAGGTTTACAGCATTGTATCAGCATAGCTACATCTGCAAAATTAAAAATTTAATCAAGAAATATGCCCTGAATATGAACAATATTCAGGGCCCCTTATAGTAATGCATGATCACACCACAGCACACACCATTCACCAAGTGAAGCAGGGGGCAGCCACCCATGAGGGGCGCCTGGGGAGCAGTGTGTGGGGAAGAAGATAGCTCAAGGGAACCTCAGTGGTGATACTAGCAGTTGGGATTCAAATCCACAACCTACAGATTGCAGGGGTAACACCCTAACCATTAGGCCACCAGCAAACAAATCTAACTGAATTTGGGGAAGCTGGTGGTTAGGGAGTTGCCCCTGTGATCAGAAAGTTGTGGGTTTGAATACCAGGATTGCCAGTGGCACCACAGGGGCATCAAGGGACCATCCCCACACTGCTCCCCTGGCACTGCGTTCCTGACTGCCCACTGCTTCACTTGGTGAATGGGTTAAATGAAGAGAAAGAATTTAACATTGTTCACACTGTGTGCTGTGGTGTGTTCACGTGGGCCACTGTACATATATTGAACACCATTTAACAAGTCATTCGACATTGTAGTGTTGGTTTGGTAACAAAGAACTAAAGTATAGTGTCTATCCCACATCAGTGATGTTACCTCATACATTTAAAGGCTACACTAAATATGCTGAAGGTACCTGTGCACTGGTAGCTAAAGGGTACGGTACAGGTAACCTTTACCTCAAGGTGTGTATTGTGTAAATGTACCCTCAAAAGGTACAACATGGTCATTAAGGTCTAAATATGCCGGCAGATTGTTATATGTGCACTACATTTACTTTCTCAGAAGAAAGGAGGCATGATTTCATAGCTAGAAGTAGAAAAACAATCTGAAGAGACAGTTTGTGTGGTCAGTTATGTTCTCTATCTATAAAACATTTTCCTGAGGGTAAGTGAAGTATGTTTAGCAAATCAGATAGCAAATCAGAAGCTTTCAACTTACTAATTATAGCATTTCCACCTGCTTGCCATTGGAAACTGCCCATAGAAGCGCTTCAGTCTCATTTCACGATGCTATGCTGCCCTCTACTGCTTCCCAGGATCATAAACATGCATGGCTGGGGATGAGAAACAAAAATAAACAACCAAACACTGACTGTATTGTAAATAAGGTTCTGCACTGGCCCCATGTCCTCTGCATTAAATTCACACTCCTGTACTATAGGAGCAGAAAACCCATACATTGCCTAAAGCTAGTGTGTTCATTCAACAGGGACAACTTAGGTTAAGGTTTATTTATATAGTACATTATCATACACAAAAGGTCATGCTTTACAGAAATAAAATACAAAATACAATTAAATATAATAAAGTAATTGAAAAAAATTAATAAATAAAATAATTAATTTTTATGCAATAGAAGTGCAATTGTTTAAAAGGAGAATAGTGCGGTTTCTAGCAGTTTTTTAAAGCAACTGTTGGTGCAAATCTGATACTAATGGACAATTTGTTCCAACTGCAAGCAGCATAGTACCTCAAAGGTATTTCAGCATGTTTAGTTGTGTCTCTTTTCACCACTAGCTAGAAAAGAGAACTACCAGGGTGATATACTTGAAACATATCAGAGATGTATTTCTCTGAGTGACTTCTGCTCAATGAGTAACACCTTGAAATCAATTCTGTACCGAACAGAGCCAGTGAAAGGACCTGAGAACTGGAGTGATTTGATCTTTTCTTGGTTTTGGTTAGAACTCTGGCAGCAGCATTTTGAATGAGCTGGAATGCTTGTAAAACTAGCAGACAAAATGACAGATCTTCAAATAATCTAGTGGGTGGGGTCTTGACAGATGAGGGTGGTTCTATGCAAATTTCCATTGTGATGTCACAATAAGGGAGCAATCCAAACGGCTCATTTTGAAAGGACCTGAAACTGTGAAGAATAAACCTGATGATGTCTCTTTAGTGCAATAGTTCTGCAATAGTTCATAACAGAATAGCATTTTACACACACACACTGCCACAAATTGTACAAACAGTGAACAGAAAAAAGAAAAAACTACTATTAAACTACTACTAAATCTCTACAGAGATTTAGACTCTAGACTGTCCCCTAGTCTAGAGCAGCATTTCAGCATAATTCATCAAGGGTATAAACGGAGTCAATGGCATTACGGTGAATCTGTTCAAAATATTCTCTAAAGGACAATTAGGATCATGCCCAGAATGGAGACTAATCAGTTGTGTAATGCACTGGTTGTCACATTTGTTGCTTTCAAATGCGAAAGAGAGAGACAATCTATAAATAAGGCGAGTTGTGTTCTTTAGGACTTATGGCCACAGGCTGTGGCATTTCTGGGAATGTCCCTATAATCTGTTTAATATATTGCACCTATCAGGAGCCCCAGTAAGGTGTGTTTCATTTTTGCATAATATTGGAAAAACATAACTCATGAACATGCTACTCATACACTTACTGTCATTTGTTTCATTTTATTTATGTCATTTATATAGTCAATTATTTGTTTAAAAACTACTTCTCTGGTCTATGGATAGTTGTTTTCATTCTGTTTGCCTCAGCATTTATTACACATTTCCCTAAAAATATCAGAATGAAAAAGAAATTTCCCCTTTTTTCTATTCTGTTCAATCTGGTTTAGAGCTGGCTTCAGAGTCACCCGATCCAGTGCTGACCCCCGAGACCCCCAATCCTGTGCCAGGCTCCTAGGCCACCTGAAGACTGTCATTGGTTTCTGGTTGTGTCTTCCCCAATTGTCTACCCAATAACTTATTTCAGTTTACAGTACCATGTGCCTCTGTTGAGTCTCAACCAGATGCTTCTGTTTTGTTCTGTAACTCCACCAAGCCATGTCCCAACCTGGAAGCATTTTTAATGTGGGGGGAACGCAGGGCTCTATGTTTCGACTGTTGTGTGGGAGGGGAAAAGAGGGGGTGATTAAACAAATGATTTTGAAAAGTATAATGGTTCTGGAGTCCAAGTGCTTTTGTTGTTGGTCTATGCATCTTCACCTAACCCTCCTATCACATCTGTTTCTCTTCCTGCCCCTGGTGTTGAACATGTAAAAGTCCCCATGTTTCTATTTATTATTGAATTTTGGACTTGGATTTTGGTCCCAATTTTGCTCTCTTTTAAATGTCAGTACAGGGGATCCTCAAGTAACGCCATGAATCCGTTCCTTTGACGGTGATATAACCTGAAATTTGGTGTTCATATACACTCTAAGTTAAAAGATCTATCCTAACACACCTAAGCCACAGAAAAGTGAATCCCCCACCTTTACTCATACACTGCGTTACTGTGCATTCTTCCACCTCGCGCAATCAAACTAGTTCACCCTCGTAGTCTGTAAGTATGAGGCTAACAGTGTAAGCCAAGTGGGAGTGAGTGTCGTAAACTCCAAACGTCATATGTCGAGACCATTGCAACTCGAGGACCCCCTCTATTTGTTTATATTCTCTCATATATTTGTATATATTTGTATATTTGTATATATTCTTTTCCTTAGTGTTTTTTTTCTTAGTGTTCTTGTTTTCCTACTCGTACTAACATAAAAGTAATAATAATAATAATAATAATAATAATAATAATATTAATAATAATAATAATAATCATTACTACAGGTGTTATAATAAATTATTATGAAATCATGACAATCAAAAGTTCATATAAATACATAAAGTGTAATGAATCCTAGAAAGGCAGGCAACTGAACTGTTTTAACAGGTACTTTGCTAAATGAAAAAATACACATATTTACCAATAGCTAATTTCTACTAATGTTGGAACAAAATGTAACGTGATCCAAAATTAGCCTGTGGTACATGGTGCATGTACATGTGATTATGTAGAAGGGTCATTGGGTCAAGTTCTTTGTGTCTGAAAAAACTGAAGTGAAACTAACCAAAATAGACACTGGGGCCCAACTGGACGTGCTACTGTCCTCAAAAAGAGTTGTGTCAGCAAGACTGGCAGTGGACAGTTTTGTCAGCAAGATTGGCAGCCCTGATGAACCAGGCACATTTATGTTATTTTCCTTTTTCATGACATAATCATATTGTGTACAGTGTAAGCTGTCTGTCGAAGTCCTATATAAGGGCTAAGAAGATTCTGTATCACTGAGCAGCATTAGGAATATTGACTAAATTTTTTTCTCCTTGACTAAATCTCTTTTTTTCCTCTGTTTCAACAAGTCTGATGTTATTTTGGCAGTGATAATTCAGGCACTATCAACAATGACACCCATCAGATTCGTAACAGTGCTAAAGATTGCTACAAATATATAGTGAATAGAGTGCTACAGGACCATAGTAACAAGACCATGTATGTTGTCTGAATGTTGTGACAAGGCCATGCATGGCCTTCATTTATTGTCCTCTAAATGTCTTTACAGGATCATGTACATTTACATTTACGGCATTTAGCAGACGCTTTTATCCAAAGCGACTTCCATTCCCTACCTACAGGGGACAGTCTCCCTGGAGCAACTTGGGGTTAAGGGTCTTGCTCAGGGACCCAGTGGTGGTGTGCTGAAGGTAGGATTCGAACCCTAGACCTCTTGGTCTGGAGGCAAGTATCCTACCCACTGTGCTACCTCCACCTCCAACATGCTTCAGAGAAATATTTTAGCCCCCCACACTTTGAAACACACTCACAGGAACTGGTGGAAAGTGTCGACAGTGCTTTTTCAGAGTTAGGGGTAGGGTTTTTTTTTCCAGCTCTTCATTTCACCACAAGTTTCATGCCATCTCCATATTTTAACCAAACTGGAAATTTCACACCTAAAACACAGTCTTACATCTTGATTTAGGTATATTTTGAGATATTTTGAGTAAGTTCTCAACACCTCACTTGTAGGTGTTTAATGGAACTTTCAGACGATTCTTATCAGTTCTCTTTTTAAATGACGCACTTGGTTCTTGTCTCTCTCTCTCAGTGTAATTTTGTAGACGTCTGCAGTTAATGTCTGTTAATCAAATGTATTACATCTGGGGGAAACGATCTGAAAAGACCTCCTGTCCAAAGTCTGGAGAAACATGGTGTGTATTTTGTGTCCTGTTCCTTTAGACACACAGACCAAATGGTCCAGAGTGCGACTTTCTCTCACAGGCGTGGCCTTCAGCTGTAACACCTAGACTCCAGATCCGACTCGAGATGACTTCAGCATAGTCAGGAAGCTCGACAGTACTGTCTGGACTAGTTTTTTAAAAGTGGTCTGGCTCAGCCATTATTAAATTATGTGCCTATTTACCAGGTTACTGTGTCTGCAAGCCCCCATCTTCCTGTCCCATATGCATCTATACTG
Source organism: Phenacogrammus interruptus (assembly GCA_037974425.1). Taxonomy (NCBI): domain Eukaryota; kingdom Metazoa; phylum Chordata; class Actinopteri; order Characiformes; family Alestidae; genus Phenacogrammus; species Phenacogrammus interruptus. The sequence continues at coordinate 16,217,850 of JBBPCW010000106.1, forward strand.
CTCTTTGTCTAAAATCACAAATCTATAAGCATTCTTTGTTTTACAGCACCAGATTTCAGACATGGATATTTTGTACAGGGCAGACATGTTCATACAATGAATAAATAACCTCATCTCTATTATCATTTTAATGCTGAGGCAAGAAAGCATCTTCATTTAACCTATTCCTGTCATGCTCCCTCAGGCTTCTTTTTTTTTTTTTTTTTTTTTGTGACACAAACTGCAGTTCAGAGCATGCAAATGTCTATAGGAAAACAGTTGTATGCAGAAGTTTTGTTTGTTTGTTTATGTTTCTGAGGGAAAATAAGAGGTCCTCCTCTGGAGAAAATAGATAAATATGGCATTTTCGGCAAATTTCATTTGATTTGCACTAGGGATGCACCGATCGCAGTTTTCTTGACCGATTCTGATTACCGATTTTTTGTTAAGTGTAATTGGCTGATACCGATGTTTTCCCCCAGATAACAGAAAATTAGAGCTGCTGCATGTAGTCGACGACAACGACACAAAAAGTGGGTTTCAGCTTTTTGAATGTAACGTGGTAGTTACTTTCCCTGTTTACTGGTTACTTTTAGTGACATATGATAGTGGCAGCTCTACAGCAAATACAAACAAAAATCTAATTTTCTTTAATATAAAGCTTTACTAATTTAAATAAATAAAATGTAATACATAAACATATAAATAAACCCCCCAAAAAAAGATCGGTTTGAAATCGGCAATACTTGTGAGTGATCGGCCACTCACCCATCAGGCCGATCAGACCAAAAATCGTCCGTTTCCGATCACTGGCCGATCAATCGGTGCATCCCTAATTTGCACACTATACAAATTGGAGTTTAACTTAGAAAATAATGAAACATAACATTTAAAACGAGTTATAACTGTTGAATAAGGTGAATTTAATGTTCAATTGTTTCCCCAGTATGTTAAAAACTATAAATAAACATCTACATTGAAATGAGCAGAACTGGGTTCTCTGTGCAGGTTGTGTACTTGTTTTCACCTACACATGCACCTAGAGTTTATACAGTACTCATTAGTGGCCTTTAATACTTTGATGGTATAAGTCAGCAATAAGCTTTGCTGAGTGATCAGAATTTTGGAATGTGTGTAATTAGCTCAAAAACGATTTGCAGTGCATCGTTGGCATGGAGCTTCTTTAATAGTGTAGTAGAGAAAGAAAATATCACACAGAAAGCTCCAGTTCAGTTCCATATAAGACAAATCTCAGTACATCACTGCTCACACATCGGTTAGAAATTCTTATCCTATGTTATATTTAATTTTTTGAGGGCTATGGCAATGGCCTTACACTTAAAATGTGATGTAGCAGTATGTTGTGTTCTCTGTTTCACGTAGAGAATTCAAGCCACACTGCACATTATAAAAGCATTTTTGCAAATCTTCCTCTCTTGAGTCTGAATTGCTCTTTCTCTCTTTCTCTTGATCTGTCTAGCTCTGTTGTGTAACTGCACCACGGCTCAATGTGAGAAGGACGGCTACCGCTGTGAGACAACCGGTGCCTGCATGGCCTCCACGTCCCTCATCGAAGGCGTGGAGCAGCATGTGCGAATCTGCATCGATAAAGAGAAGCTTGTCCCTCCTGGCCAGCCCTTCTTCTGTCTGAGTGCTGAGGGCCTGCTCAACATCCACTGCTGCTACACAGACTACTGTAACAGCCTGGATCTTAAAATATCCTCTGGTGAGTGACCTATACACAGTGTACGGTTCAGTCTGTAGCCGTATGTGTTTTTAGCAACACAGAGATGAAAAACAATAAAAACAATCAGTTTCTATGTAATATTAACTTACTCTCTAGTCTATATATGGGAACTAAGCTGCAAAACAACTCAATTTGAGTTCACTGTTCTGGTGCTATATATATCTGCCTATTCAGGTTACAGCAGTATAACACCACACTTTCACACTGAAGTTATCAGGAGTGTTTTGTCCATATTGCTTTTGGAATGAGGCACAATACAGAATTGGCAATAAGAATGCAGGTCATTTGCTCACAACAGTTTTAAAGGCATAGAAACCAAAATGTTTTACCCTTTAAGTTCTAAAGAGAACAATTTGGTAAATGCTCATGTGCAAATTGGATTAAGGGGAAAATATCAGACACGTATCTGCAGTGTTTTTCATTATTATCAGCTTGTGTCCCAGCATCTGTGGTTCTGCATCTCACACTTTAATTTATTTGAATATGAGATGTTCATGCTTCATTCCAAACTGGAAAAAACCTTGAACAAAAAAGTGGAAGAAAAGAAAAGAACTGATAGTGTGCTTAATGATTATGGTCACTTGGTACATTGTTTCAAAGGAGTAATTTCCTCGATGTTAACAAAGGAATTCGCACACCACGCAAATAGGCAAAACAAAAACGTACCCAAAGACGGAGCACACAAAAAGGACAAAAATAGTGAGGCAGGGCTGTTTCTAGACTCTAAATTACAGCCCGGCGTCATTGCTTGTCAGTCGTAGGAGCAGAACAATGAGTTAAAACAAAAAGCTGAATTCTCTGACCAGCAAATGTTGCCTAAACAGGCACATTGTTGACACAAAGAATCTTTTTGTTTTGGACACATTTGCTTTGATTTTCCAAGTCTTTTTACTGTGATTTATATGCTTTACACATCTGGATGTGAAAATTCATTTGAGGCAAAAAGATCCTGCCAGTTGAGTGATCATCAGATCATGCGATTTAAGATATATTTTAACTGCAATATGTACATTTTTAATACATCAATTATAATTTTATGATGTCAAATTAGTTAACTAATGCTGTTTATTAACTAATGCTTAAGTTAACTAATGCTTTTTATATGACAAAGCTCAAAAAAATGCTTTAACATGAGCATTGTTCTGGCTGCTCTGTGGCTCAAGTTTTACATACAAATGTATTTACAAGGGGTCCTAGATTTACAGCATTCTCGACATACAATGTTTTGAGTTTGCACTCATTCCCACTCCCACTCGAGTTACACCGTTAGTCTTGTCATTCTGGATTATGCAAGCCAACTAGTTTGGTGATTTTTTTTTATTTATTTTTTTTATGTGGCTTAGTTGTGTTTTTATGAGTTTACAACTGGGTCAGGGTAGGTAAGGGACTTAGACTAGCATGTGTTTCTCCTAACACCAAAATTCCGGTTACATAAATGTCGAAGGAACTGATGTCGTAACTCGTGGCCCCCCTGTATATAAATATAAACTGTTGGTATATCTCTGCTGTCAAGTATTTGAGTAGTTCCACCTACTGTTAGCTACATGTTGAGACCAGCAGCCGTACAGCTAGACTGTCGAAACTGAAAATTCACTTTAGACACCACAGTATCCCAGCATCTTTCATGTGGTTATGATGTTTGTGTCATAGTTTCTCCTAGAAATAATGGTAAAAATGAGAAACTTCAGTACAACATTTTACCGGGGCACATGCTGCAGTAAATGTGAGGCAATACATGCACATGTCATCAATGTTGAAAGTTCAAAACTGTGCCCTGCTTTATTCAAATATTTATGAGACTGGATATCTATGTATCCACTTCACTCGGTCCCATCCCTGTCCATGTTTTAGTATTTTCCATACTCTATTACACCCACTTAAACTCAAAAGTGGCTTGGTAATGAACTGATTAGTTGGATCAGGTGTTAGTGAGTAAGACACCAAAACATACTGGATAGAGGAACACCAGGATTGTGTTTTGGGGAGTTGAATTTTAAGTCATATACGGAAGACTGTAGAATCACTTTATTAAATATACACTCTTCACCCTATACATCAGTATAATTTATTGGCTGTATTTCATGGAACGCTTAATACCTTAACCTAAGCCATTACTTCTATTGGCATAAGTCATCTTTTCCCTGATCTATCGGTGTCTCTCTCTTTCTCAGTGACCGTGCGTCCAGATCCCACAAGTCCGATGGGGGGCTGGGGCCCCATGGAGCTGGCTGCGGTGGTGGCGGGACCTGTATTTGTGTTGTGTGTGCTGGTGTTGCTGGGACTTTTCCTTTTCCAGCACCACCAGAGGGCCTATGGGCACAGGCAGAGGTTGGAGGTGGAGGACCCCAGCACTGAGCACCTGTACCTGGCCAAGGACAAAACACTGCAGGACCTCATCTATGACCTGTCTACGTCAGGCTCCGGATCAGGTCAGTATTACAGTGATGAAAAGCCTAACAGGAGCGAATTGATTGTAGCATGTTGGCACAGAGATTTTTGTTCAGCTGAGAACAAAGAAATCTCTCTGTGATGTAATCTTTTTTTGGCTACATTAGACATGCTTTTTGAAGTCCTGTCTCCCTGGACCTTTACTTGGGGCTGTTTTGAATCTGAGTAGCTGCAGTATTCTAGTTTATCGATTTAACTTAGTAGTGTGAGGTGGCTGTTCAGCTTTGTTGTAATTGCATTTAATAATGTATGCATTCCTCCTTTGTGACCTGAATTAATTAATTCTTGATCTATTAAAGTTTTAAATATTTCCTCTTGTTACAGGTTTATTTACATTACAATTGTGAATCATAGTACATTTTAATATTAGGATGTGAGTTCAAATTAATTCGAGCAATAATTAATATGAATTAAACAGAGTTATAGTTGTTTGAGACTAAATGCTAAATCTGTGTAAAGTAGAAAATTAAAGTAAACCTGAAGTAATCTTATTTTTTGCTATGTCACCTGCACTAGCAGGCAGGGAAAATATGTTTACATCATTCACCACCTCCCCCATGTATTACTAAGAGAAAACACTCAGCTGGTGTAGAAGCATTCTTTGATACTGTATTTCATTTGGGAATACATGATTTGGAAGTAAAATGTGTTGATTCACATTGACATTAATTTGTTTTTCTGAACTCACTCTTGGCAGGTCTGCCTCTGTTTGTGCAGAGGACGGTTGCGCGGACCATTGTATTGCAGGAGATCATCGGTAAGGGACGTTTTGGGGAGGTGTGGAGAGGAAAGTGGAGAGGCGGAGATGTTGCTGTGAAGATTTTCTCCTCAAGGGAGGAGCGCTCCTGGTTCCGTGAGGCTGAGATCTACCAAACCATCATGCTTCGACATGAGAACATTCTGGGCTTCATTGCTGCCGACAACAAAGGTAGGTATAAAATAAACAAAAGACTGGTCACTTCTGCAGTGCTCCAAACAACTAACTGATTTCTATATGGCCAACATGCTGGTTGATTTAATGTTCTTGCTGTGTGTCTCAGATAATGGTACATGGACACAGCTATGGCTGGTCTCTGATTATCATGAGCATGGCTCTCTGTTTGACTATCTGAACCGATACTCCGTCACCATTGAGGGCATGATCAAACTGGCACTGTCTGCAGCCAGTGGCCTGGCACACCTGCATATGGAGATATTGGGCACTCAGGGTAAGTGTGTGTGTGTGTGTTAAAGAGAGAGAAGTCTAGTGTTGCTTTTGTTTAGCTATGTTATGAATTTAATTACACTGAATGACAAATTACTTAGATATTGCTTAGAACTGTAATTGGAAATATCACTTTCTAGTTAGAAACACATGGTGGTGATTTAAAAGTTCCATTTGTCTCTGAAGAAGATATGATTCATTAGTGTTGAACACGATTTTGTGGTGCAAGTGCCATGAGAAGCTTAGGACGGTTAAAGATTATGAATGAGTCAGTGTATGAGTATTTTAGTGTCTGAAATGATCAGTTTGGCTTGTGTCTGTGTGGGGGTCTGATTTAATGGGTTTAATCGCTCTTACCAATCAGGTAAGCCTGGTATTGCACATCGTGATCTGAAATCTAAGAACATTTTGGTGAAGAAGAACCTCACATGTGCCATCGCGGACCTTGGTCTAGCAGTGCGGCACGAGTCTGTCACCGACACCATTGACATCGCCCCCAACCAGCGCGTTGGCACCAAGAGGTAGATTTGCATACACTCTCTCTCACACACACACACACACACACACACACACACACACACACATGCACACCAGCGCGCCTACACGTTTAAACAGTCTGTCACAATTGCTTGAAGCCAAATATTACCAGTGTTCTGTGCAGCAGAACCCCTTTCATGTCTTCATCGACAACAGGCTGCTTGTATTTGTGTCTGAAGAGCTGTGTATGTCTTTGTTTGTGTGTTTCAGGTACATGGCGCCAGAAGTTTTGGATGAGAGTATTAACATGCGTCACTTTGACTCTTTTAAATGTGCTGATATCTATGCGTTGGGACTGGTGTACTGGGAGATTGCACGCCGCTGCAATGCTGGAGGTATAAACAAATATGAAAGAACAAATACTACTTTATCTAATAGGAAACAGTCTCAAGCAAATGAGCTGTATGATTAAAATTGAAATCAAAACATATTAAATCCAAATAAGCAAGAAAGATTCAAATATGGCGATTTAATCGACATATATTTGAATAATATGAAATGTTACTCGTCTAACATGTTATTGATTGTTCCTTTTGACAGATCAGACTAACATTTCAGTTCTCAGCAAAACAAAAAACAAAATTCTTGGGTTTTAGACTAAATAAATAAATATCAAGACTATAATCTTCATGTCTGTGTTTTCAGGTATCCATGAAGAGTATCAGCTCCCATATTATGACTTGGTGCCCTCAGACCCATCTATAGAAGAGATGAGAAAGGTGGTGTGTGACCAGAGGTTACGACCTAATGTACCCAACTGGTGGCAGAGCTATGAGGTACTCAAACTTGCATGTGCCATTTTTACTGCTGATTTTACTGGGTCAAAATTTCATGACAAAAAATGATAGTAGAAAATGTCTATTCCATTCTCCTGTAAAGTTACATTTATATCTTATTTATACTTCTATAAAACCATTTTAACTATTTGTAGTTTCTCTGTGTCAGTGTTTGTTAGATTCAGAGGAATCTTTGAATTATGATTTGTTGTTGTATCTTAGAGTTATGGGTTTTTTCCCACTGAGAAGTGTTTTAATTATATTCAAATTGCTTTACACTAGCATTTGCAAAAATAAAGATTATTAACTACCATATTAATGCCATTACAAAACAGAAAGAAAAAACCCTCCATTTGAGTGCAGTCCAGTTGAAGTGATTACACTGTTACGAATGTTGGACTTGGGACTCTAAAGACCATTTCCCTATTAAAATTCCTCAAGTCCTAAATAGAGTATTCAGTCAGTACTCTCTGATGGCACTTTTACCTTTCCTGCCCACAATCTGAGGTCACATGTATCATTTGCAATTCATATCTAACTGTTCCTTCTCTCTCTGTGTCTCAGGCATTGCGTGTGATGGGGAAGATCATGAGGGAGTGTTGGTACGCGAATGGCGCTGCTCGATTGACTGCCCTGCGCATCAAGAAGACTCTATCTCAGCTGAGTGTGGAGGAGGACGTCAAAATCTGAGATGCAAGCAGTTATGAACGCTTGTAACAAAAGTGTACAAAAATACTACTACTCCATACTATCCTGCCAGTTTGAAAAATGTCATGCCGTCCACAGAGTTGTGACGCGGCCTACCTCACCCTCACGGCCAAAACTACTGAAAGAGCTTATACTCGCTGCCTCCCCTCCAATGCCCCCCTTACTGAACTGAACTCCAGTCTTTACCGCAATCTTATTTTCATGTACGGCCACAGACTGCAAGTTCTGATACTACTGATTCACTGGACACACCGCTCCCCCTGTTAATATCCTTAGACCGTTCCATGGCTAAATTGGATTACCGTGTTATTAGTGGGATTATTTACTTTACTTAACAATTAAAAAAAACAAACACCCCCTACATCAGCAGAGAACTCTGCAGGTCACCTTTTAAATCATGTTTGTTCATAGACTCACTAGGGGCTTTGTGTGTACACTCCAGTTACGTCTCTAAAGCCATTTGTGGATTGCTGGCATGGAAAAGAGAAGTGAATTTCGAATGTGGGTTTGTACAGAGCTTATTGCACTCCCTCCCTGTCTCTCTTTCTCTTTCCATCTCTCTTTCTGCATAATGTGGCTGTGTTAAAGATTAGAAGGCTCTTGCTGGAATGCAGGTGCTAGCCAAGAGCTTTAGCTCCAGGTGTAATATTAGATTACACAAACCTCAGATTTCAGGAGGAGATTAAAGAGGAGACCAGTTACGTAGGTAACTCAAGAACGTCAGTTCAGGAAGAACTGATAACAATCTGAAACGTAAAACTTGATGTTATGATGTTAAGGCACTACTGATACGTCTACTCTAGGGCTTGAATAATGGCAGAGCTTTGAGCACTGGACGGTGGCTAAATCTATATGTTTTCTTTTTTGTTTCAGACTTCAGTTGTTTCTTTTGATCACTGTCAGGATGGCTCCATTCAGATTGTCAGCAAAGCAATCTTATTTGCATGTATAACTTTGTATGATGTTTTGTGAGCATGAACCTAGATAATCACCACCTCCTACAAAACGCACACTACACACACACACACACACTACTGGTACATTGTTTTTTTTTTTTTTAAGGGTTCAGACTCCATTTGTCCTTTCTAGTCATTAGGGCTCTCTTGTACTCCATAAACAAAGCTAATGTACATAGAATTTATTTTTGGAAAGGTACACTAATGTGTATATATCTTTAGGCTTTTAGAGTTTCGCTTTGATACTAAGCTAAGTTAAAGTGTTGGGGAGGATTTTGAGTGTGGGCTTGAGCTGTTTTGGGATTTCCTGACTAAACATGAAAGTATTTGCTGTCAGAGTGGTGGTTTTCAGAGGCAAAAAATGCACACATTTTTTTTCCTTTCAGGGGCTCCACATTGTGTGTAGCTTTTCATCAAACAATGTGGCTAATTTACTGATGCACATTAACAGTCACATGCTAAAGTTTTGGTGACCCAGTCAAACTTTTTATTTTTTTTAAATAAGCACACATACTCTACAGTAAAGATCTACATTATGTGGTTTATATGCTAATTTAAAAATATTGTGTACAGTTTATATAGGAATACATAGGAATGTCTGAATTCACTAAAATAAATGGCAAGAAATGGCATATTTAGATATTCTTTTGGCGATTTCCCTGCTCAAACACAGTTGGTTCATCTTGCCTGTTTCTCGCCAGGTTTGCTGGGTGTGTTTTAAGGTGGGGAACTAGCCAACTGTGCTGGACACCGGGCCTTCAGGACTGGAGTGGGCGATCCTTGCTGTAGAGAATGTGCTCATTTATTTTCATTCAAAAAAACCTGTAATTTGACCGGGGTTGTTCCAAAATTTGCATTTATATGCCTGTACACTTACCAGTTAACCATGAACACACTGGAAACGCAGAACTGGGTGAACCTTTAACGTTGTAACTCCTCACAGGGAGGTGGTTAGTGAGGGCTGATCACCTGATGCTAAACTGAGACTTGATAAGCTGTTAGTCTGTTGAAACACTCGTGCACAGTGTGCATGTAGACATAGCAATGACTCCTGTCGAAACTGAAGTTAGAGGAGCGGCCTCTGCTATTTTACACTGCATCTTTGACTACTGTACCGTAGACCTGGATTACTTTTCTATAATTGCTCAGTACTACTGCCCTGTTCTTGCTCACTCTCCCCTACTCTTCTTGATATGCAAGTTGTAAATAGTTTGTATAATGTATAATTTTTTATGTCAATTTTTTGATCCTATAGATGAATTTTGTTCTTGTAGCTTGATGGGTTTTTATTTTATTCTATTTTTTTGAGTGTATACTCTGAGGTACTACTGATCTTTCTCTCTCTCTCTCTCTAGAATAGTAGAGGACAGAATTCTAGGGCTCTGTGTTCCAGAATTGTAATGTTTGCTGTGTAGTTACTCGGTCTTAATGATAGGTGCACAGATACTCACAATACAAAGAGGATACCTAGTAATGTCAAAGGATAAACAGTATATCATGTTCAGTAAACCATTGTTTTGTTCCTTCAAATTTAAAGTTAACTTGGCATGGAATTATTCTTCGAAACCTCACTATCATGTATGTGAAAGCCAAAAATTTAATTTGTGGAGAGTAGGGTGTTTTTGGTCATTGTTGTTTTAATGTTTATTAGGACATTTGTTGTTTTTTGGGAAAGCAAAAAAAAAAAAAAGATGTGTTTATACTGATCATATACTACTGAGGAACGCACTACTGTAGAAACAAATTTGCTATGAAAGTCCACTCTGCCGTGAATGCTCTGTCGAGCCTGAAACTGATGAAAATTTGGGGTTTTTAGGTACAGATGGGACAAATTCTCATGTTTTACCTCTATTTGATTTCTGTACTGTTAAGCTGTGGTATTTGTTTTCTATTCTCTCTTTGGTTTCAGCTCTCCAGCTGAAAGTGTATGTACATATATTTATAGCTTCCTGACAAAGTTTCTGCTGCTGGTGGGTTTTGGAGGAGTGAGCACAGTCAGGGTTGTAATAATATCTATGAATTTAGGTCTGCTCCAGTTAGGAATCTAATTCAGGAGACCTGTGTAGCTATGATACCTGAAATGCCACATAGTTATTAAAGTGCACAGGCCAGATATGAGCTCATATGTATTGCAGTGAGGAAAGGTGTGCTGAAACCTGTCAGCTGCGTATAATCTCAGTGAGCTCCTAAACCCAAACGAGAGTCTTTTCAGGAATAGTTTCCAATCATGTACATAGGTAATATTATACAGTAATAAAGACAGATTTTCTTACATTTGTGTTTTCTTTTTTTTGTTCTCATTAAATGGCTTAGATGTAAGCTAAGCTTGATGGCAGATGCACCATTCACAGCGGTTGGGATGGGAACCAGATGTTTACAGCTTCTAAAATCTCTAATGGGGTTAAATATGAATATACTGATTAACATCAGAGTTTTATGATAGTTTTGTTTGAAAAAATGTTTGGCATGCAAACAAAGCAGTCCTCAAATTTATCAACACTGCAACCTGAGCACTCGGACAGAAGCTGGTTCACTTGTTTAAAATGGTAAATGTCCATTTTACACAACCACCTTAATTTTCTTTTAAGTATTACTAGTGAATCAGTGATAAATAGCTAAATATAGACTGTCCACTGATCTTTGACATGCTGGAACATAGTTTCTTGTTTTTGTTACAGTTTGCTCGCACCTTTTGTTAACTCAGCAGACACGAATCATTTACCCTGTCCTAAATCTAAACACAATCTAAACACAAACCAGTCTCTTCACTTACAAAGAGTTCCACCAGGATTCAAACTTTACTTTTTCTAGCATCTTTTTAATGTTACAAAAAGATTCAGGTACTGCAGTATTTGTAACAAGAACACAAGAAATTGTTTTTAAGATAAACATTTATTTTGCTTGTGCATTAAATTATAAATTGAACATAAGGAATATAAAACACTGGAAGTATTTACATATTTGTGTACATACTTGATTAAAGAATAAAATGAAATGGAAGAAAAATATAAAGTGGAGGAATGGAAGGGCTCCCTTACCTCTGGATACTGCAGGAAAACTACACGAAATTCTTTTTTTTTTTTTGAGGGTCTTGAAACACCAAAGAAAAAAAAATTGCAACTGTGTCAAGCACTTCCTACATGTATGGAATTGGTCCTTAGTGTAATGGGTGTTTAACCTCCAGCTGTCTGATGTATTGAGACATGCAATAACAAGGTTGTATATTAAAAAAAAATATTTGAAGTTAAAAAATGATTTAACAAAAAAAAAATGTTTTCAGGATTTCAGTCAAGATATCCACTCAAGTAACTTTAACCCTGGACATCAGATAAACATACTCTACATAACCCAAATCCAAAAGACTAACTACAAAATAGACACATTCTCGTAATTTTGGCCCGTTTCAGCTGATATGATATGAATTTAATTCCACAATCAATGAAAATGGGACTTCAGTGACTGGCAGGAGATTTGTGATGAATACTAAGAATCTCTCAATGAAAATGTAAAGACTTAATTTTATTTCCAAGAGGAAAAAAACATTTGAGTAAAACTTCAATTATTCTACTCAATAATACTCAAATACAGGCCCTGCAAAATAATACTTGGGTATAGTAACAACGTACTTACAGTACCATGCAATAGTCTTTTAAGCCATTTATCTCAGCAGTAATTGTCTTTCTGCAAACACACAGGTTGACCTTAGAATTAACAAGATAACAGTAAAAAAGTATTAAAATTGATTTTGTTTATAAAAAGTAGTTATTTTATGAGCTGGTAAGGAAACCACAGGTTTGGTTCCAGATTTCTCTTCGATGTACAGTCTTTGCTTAGATTTGTAAAGGCAGTTCCTGATTCAATTTAATGAAGGACTGTTTGTGTCAAACCAGTAATTTAATGTAACTAGAGAACAATAATAATAATAATAATGGACTGGAGGGCTAGAAAAACATAAGCAAACACATTGATATGCATAAAATCACTATTTACTGTATTTGTTATAAGTATTTAATCTTATATTAGTGTTTTTGAGAAAAAAAAAAGCCCAGTTAAATAACTTTAAAACTGTACTTTTCTCTGGTATATCAGACTTTTGCACAGTACTGTTTTTTTCACCTCTGCTCAACAAACATATTACACTGGGTTCAAAAATATTAATCAGTAATACACTTGTTCCTCAAGAAATACACCGACGATCGTCCATACAATCCAAGCCATTACACTTGGGTCAAAAATCATTAAAGCAAAATAATGAGAAATGATATGTGTTGCTAATAAAATAATCTGAACCAATAACTCACGATTATGTGTATGTTCTATTGAACAAAATATGTATTTTAACTTCACATTGTGAGGGCAGTATCGTGTTCAGAGCAAACACATCTTGTGTAATGATTGTTTTATGCATTAAAATCTCTGATTTTAAAATGCAGGAGACCTACATCTGAACAGCAAGGGGTTAATTCCAGGGCCCACATGCTTCAAACAGCTGAGCAAAGAGTGTGAATATAATGCACATGATCAGGTTAAGTAAGGTAAAAAACTGATCCTAGCTCAGTTCTCTAGATATCATTGTCAAATTAAAGCCCCATAACTCTACTTTACATCATTAGCTGCCATTTACATTTAAAAAGAAAAATGGTCCAAAATAAACTGGATTAAAATCTTTCTACATTTATGCACATTAACATTAAAGGGCCCATATCCAATTACTCCAAGACTTTAGAGGTCCAATTAAAACAGCCACAGTTCATTTTTACATCACCATTTCCAGCCTTTCCTTCTCCCTCAAAGGGAAAGGTAGAGTTTTTCCCTCACTGCCTCTGTTCCAATTGGTTGTCATGTACTTAAATAATTCAGATGGATGTAAATACATTGGTTTCTGAGACACAAACATGACAATCGAAAATTGACTGTTTTTGTTAAAAGTTTCTATATGGACAAATGCCTTCATGGCATTTTTTGAGACTTAAAGTGTTTACAAAATGTAATTAAATCTTAATTCAGAATGTAAGACAGTTTGGTTTTCTATGGTATGGGCCCTTCAAGACCTTTTCTGTTCCCTATTCTTGTACATGTTACCATTTCAGAGGTATGAGGTACTGTTACAACATTGACATATTTTAGACATTTCCCAGCTAGTTCAATTTCACTGCAGCGCTCAGGAAAGCTTAAAGAACAACCTGCAATATTCTCTCATTCCTTGTGATCCTTTATATACCATGACACCTTTCCACATCCTGAGTACATCTGAGGGGTAGCGTAAATAGTCTTTGTAGGATGTACTACACTTAATGCCCAATTACTAACTGACAGCTGTGTGTCGCAACACCACCTGAAATGCCATGGGGGAGAGGGAAATGGATTGTCTATGGACGGAACTAATATACTGGTATCCCTTTCTCTACTGTCTTAGGCGTTTAATAACATATGTAATAAAACATGAAGATAAATACTTTAGTTTACTCTTAAGAACTTGCAGCACCTGCAGAGTGGGGCTTGTAGCTACTTCAGGTTTGTGGGTTTAGGATTTTGGTGTGCGCTTTGCGTGGCTAAAGTTGTGCTGCCTTCATTCCTTATTGCCTGTATTTGTATTGCTGAATTCGTCTTCACATTTGTTTCCTCACAGTGCAAGTGGAAGAGGGAGAGAAGAGAGGGTGAGCTCACCCTTTTCCCACAGCTTTGCTAATGTTACAATCCCAAATGTGTAAGGACAGATCAAATCCGAGCTAAAAATCTAAAAACGGTCTGTATTTCACCTTTTCTTGAAACAGACTTGCTGAAGAGACAGATCTACAGATCAGATTTGATGCTTCCTTGCTGATCCCTTTTTTACCTTTAAAACTGGAAAATTGACTTCCTTGTTGCTTTGCTTTGATAATGCTAAGTTGCCTATTTTGCAGCAGCCACAATTCTTCTTTTGCTCCTCTCCATTCTTCCTCTCCACATCTTGAGTCCCATCTGAAGGAATGATGTGCTTTATCAAGCAGTCCCTGGATTAAAAGAGGAGGTCTTATGAAGCTAAATGTTTAGAAGTACTGGTTTGTAACCCATTTGTAAATACCCCTTGAATGTGACAGAAAACTAACATTGTATAAATAATATGCCACAATTGTATAAAAATGTCTGTTCTCATGCCAAACATCAAATTGAGTTGTAAGAAACTCCTGCAATATTAAGTGAACTAAATGTTATAAGCAATCTACACAAGTGTAGAAACATAATACTACAGAACAAAATATTAGTAGTACTGGAAACCCATTTAGAATACAATATAAAACATTATCAGATTTTCAAACTGAAGTTCAAACTGTAGACAAGGAGAACCCAGTTGAACAACTGAGACAAAAATATGAAGGTGGGATGACAATCAGGTGGGAGTGGACCGATTTTGTTTTCTTTTAAAAAACAGGGATCTATTAAAGTCTGATCTTCACAATGTTTTTGTAGAAGTGCCCAATAGCATTAAAGATAGCATTAATCTCCAAATTAGTCAAATAGACTGTGTACAAATGGTGGAAATCCAAGAGTGGTCAACTAATGAAGGTCGGTCCAAGAGTGAGACATGTAAAAAGTCATAAATGGACCCAGGGTAATGTCTAAGCAACTAAAACTCTCTCACACATTGGATAATGCTAGAGCTCCTGAGTCCACCACCAGGGGAACACTGAACATTAATTATGTCAGGGTTGAAGAGACAATGCCATCTCTCTCTCAAAAGGTTACTGGAAAAAAAACAATTGTGGGTGGATGGGCTACAATTCCTTTTTGCCGATGTGCAGGATCGATCAACAATTACTGGAAAAGCCTTGTCCCAGTTACTGCTGCACAAGAGGGTCTTCTCATGCAACTTCAAGCAGTGATTCACATTAAATCAATTAAATTTCTTTAATTGGGTTCCCTTTATGTTGAAATACAGAAATTCTACATTTTAAGGCACCAATGTATTTATCAAAATATCAGGCCAATGCCCATATATGTAACTGTAAACAATACCATATTTTAAAGAAGTCTTACCGTTGTCTCCACTGGTTAACACTAAAGCCTGCAAGATATCAGAGAGAGAAACGATGCCCTTCACCACCTCATGGTCGTCTACTACCACTAACCTATGAACCTGAGAGAGTGTAAAAGACAAACTAGTTAGTCTCTCAGAAACAGTCAGATTGTTTCCAAATCCTCAAATCTGCATGACCTTAATAAAGAGCTTGGTATGGTTTAAGGTGAGGTTTAAGTG
The DNA here is from genome assembly GCA_037974425.1 of Phenacogrammus interruptus. NCBI lineage: Eukaryota > Metazoa > Chordata > Actinopteri > Characiformes > Alestidae > Phenacogrammus > Phenacogrammus interruptus. Next base: position 16,233,442 of record JBBPCW010000106.1, read on the forward strand.
TAATTACAGAACATATTTGTGTTAGTGTTACTATTTCTTGTGTTTATCAAAATTAGCCATCAAA
>JBBPCW010000106.1:16233605-16245447 GCA_037974425.1 Phenacogrammus interruptus
TATATGTTTCTGTATTTTAGTGCAGAATCTCTGATGGCTACACACACACATCCATATACACACACATATATATTGTGTAAACAATTTTTGTTTTTTGCAAACTGCATTTTTAAGCTCACACAGACAGGTGTGTTTGGGTCTCACCTCCGCCTCCACCAGTCTGTTAATGATGGTTTCCAGGGTCTCATGTGCTTGACAGGTAAGAACTCCTTCAAAGTACTGAGAGCGATGCTGAAGGGCCTTGGTCACAGTAATGTCCAGATTGTTATAGGTCTTCTCAGCAGCAAGGTTCTATCAGTGTAACAGGAAAAAGAGACACTGCCATGTGGACACACTCACTTAAAAAGTGGTTGATAATGAACTCTCCCTGACTGATCAATATTCAAGCCAGAGGCTGCAAATAGACTCCAGTATCCAGAATCGACCCAGCACTACCACGCAGACACACACCTCAACCAGTTCTTACTAAGATGTAGACTACGCACACAGATTCGAGAAACTTACTATTACGTCAAACTTGGAGTAGATGTCAACCACTCTTCCTGTGTGGTGAAGAGGGGAGGGGGAAGGGGGAACAAATAAAACAGAAAAAAATTAACCAGCAGTAAAAAAAAAAAAAAACATGATGTAAATGTAATCTCTGTCTGTACTGAAAATAGCTCTCTACTTGAACACAATACTCATTCTCACCTTTATCATCAAGCACAGGCAGGGCAGAGACTCGCTGGTCCACAAAGATTCCCAGTGCAGTATAGAGGGGTGTGTCAGAGTGGACCACTGCAATGTTCTGGAATGTTCCAATATTGAGCTCTTCCAGAGTCTGTGAAAGGAACACTGGTTTGGGCATCTCTGAAATCTAAAAAACAAAAAAGAAACCAAACCATTAAAATACATGCAAAGAGTTCAAATGTATAACAAACAAGTTTTAACTTTATTTGATTTTATAATTCTAGACATTCATATTCATATTTGTGGCTATAATCACAAATTTAAGCATGCAATGAAGAAAGCTCTCTTGATCAGTATCTTAAATAACACTATATATATTTAAGATAAAATATATGTCACAACCTAAAAGCATAAATTACTAAATCTTGCCATGAAACCATCAGAAGGTTGACAAAATGGGCTGAACTTCTCACTTCTGCCTCCACCAGGCAGAAGTGAGAATAAACATTTGTGAGGCATTACTAACGAGTTATTCTCTGACTCGTGTGTGTGCGTGTGTGTGTGTGTGTGTGTGTGTGTGTGTGTGTGACGATGCAGACCTAACACCCGAGTGTGATGAGGGGCCAGTTAGACTCACAAAGAGCTTGAGGAATTTGAGGATCCTCTTGTGAGTGAGGATGTAGAGTGTATTCCCTGTAAGAGGATCAATAACCGGCAGTCTGTGGATCTTGTTCTTCAGCAGAGAAGACACGGCATCATACAGACTAGAGGAGAGAGTGAGAGAAGTGTAATGTAATAAGCAAGCTTTATTCTAAACACGTCAGTCCAGTTTTATCAAATTACAATCCATAATCTGAAATAAACATAGAACATTACCTGGCATTAGGCGATATGCTAACAAGAGGTTTGAAGGAATCTTGGAGGTAGACTTCTATAATGGAACAGGTAACAAAATATAAATGTACCATTTCATACAGCACAGACTGCATTTAATATTGTTTTTCCTTTTAGATTTCTTACCTCTCCATGTTTCTATTTTGTGCTCTTCCAACTCATATATCTGGACCTAAGACAGAATCGACAGTCATTTAAACATTGGCATTACTTTGCAGCTACCTTATTGAGGATGCTTGCATGTGATCCTATCTGTGCAATACAATGTAGAGACAAGCTTTATGCAAATTACAATGCATTCAAATGACCTTCAAAATTTGCATATTGTATTTATTTCAAATGCATGACACACATGCCAAGTGTCTGTCCCCGCTGTCACGATTGGAAAATGCATACGTCCTTACCAGTGGTGACTTGTAGTAGCGATGAAGTATGTTGATAAAGTCTGTTATGGTTAACATGCCTATAACAAATGACAGTGTTTAAAATGGGACATTATAGAGTCACAAGAAAGGAAGAAAAAACAATGTTATAACACAAAAACCCACTTACCCACAAAGCACTGCTTCTTGCTGTCCCAGAGGGGGGCGGCTCTCACTCCATTGGAGACGAGAGCAAAGAATGCCTTTTTCACCTAGTGAAAGAGAGGAAGCAACACATTCACAAAAGAAACACAAACCAGTCTGTGTCTCTCTCACACAGATTCACTGCAATATGAAAACAGCTCATCTTTACCCAACAGATAGAATTTCTACACATAACAGCTTGTATTTATTTTTCCTCCTTTGTGCTCCAGCAGTCTTACCTGCAGGGACGTGTCAAACACCACGAGTTTGGAGCTGGTTGGCACCAGGTCATAGCAGCGGTGTGATTTCATAAATCGAGTGTACACATTGTGTTCAGGGTCTAAGTTCAACAAAAAAAAAAATTTAATCCAATTTTGGCAAAATGTTCTCATCAAAAACACAACCAGATAACAGAGAGGGAAGCATTTTGTTATTTATCTTTCGCTAAAATTGTTAACCAGCAACCTTTAAGATGTATGATGTTATGTGGTGACTGTGGGTGTAGGAGGCAAAGCCCTTTATCTTGGACTAACATGGTAAAGAAAGATTAATTTTGATTTCAGGATTAATTTCAAATGATCTGTTGCACCCTAATTAGTGACTGTGATCACAACACACCATTCCCTTCAGTTTCTTACCCTCTAGGTGCAGCTCCTTTTTCCCTTCCAACTCATCAAGAACAGCAGGAACCTGAAAAACAGAAACACAAACCTTAGATACATACAGAAGATAAGCAAACACAAATGCTTTTGTTGACACTGAACACACTTGTCTTTCTTTCCCCCAGAATAGCAGTAGACAAGATAACCCTTTGGCTGAAACATATTATAAAAATCAGTCACACTCAGATGTAAGAAGAGTAGCATTGACAAATCTTTAACTAGATGTACTGAATATCAATCAAACTAATTTAATGAATCCATCAAATTTCACTTGAGCTCATGTTACCAAATGAATAGAGTTAAATACTATTAAGCTATGGTTTCACTATTTCTGATCTGGCCTTTATTTCCATTTATTGTAACTTTGCATTGTAATGGTCTGTTATTATATTCATACATATATTTATATTTATAAATAGTATAAACATATATGTACAAAAGTACTTATATACATTTGTTAACATTTATCTTATATTTATAAATATAAATCCATATTCATATTGTAGATTTATTATTGTATATTATATTTGCTCAGTATATTGTTTATTGTATATTTTAATATTGTTGTTGTTTTTATACTGTTGTACTTGAGAGATACCATCTACCGGAATCAAAATCCTTGTATGTGTTCGCTCACATACTTGGCCAATAAAGGCGATTCTGATTCTGATTATGCTGTACAGATCAGTTATTACTCAGAGAAAAGCAGCAGCCTACCAATCTATGTGAGGAATTTAATTGCATGAAATATGATCTTGGGTGGTACGTCATCTGTAGCTGTGTTATTTGATATGTCAATTTTATTAAACATTTGATAGATAACTATTCTATTCATGATTTCTTCTTATTTTATAGTCAAGCTACCAGCTCTGTAAGACTGTATGATTTTAGCATAAGGTATCAGCAAGCATGAATCATGGGTTTAATCACTACATTCATGCAAAATTTAGATATGTCCAAATTTAGCATGAATGTAGTGATTAAACCCATGTTTCACGATTGCTGTCATACTGAATATTTCTGAACTCTGCTCAGCATTTCTACTCACAAATCTAAACAGATTTATTGCTGGTTCACGCTAGGTTGCATCTTCAAGCATCACATGCTGGCATAAGTTATGAAGATTCTTCACACACGGTGCTAGGGTCCAAAAGTAATAAGTTAACCAGGTTCTTCTGTAACTTGGGCCTCCTGAAATGATTGTCTACACGTAAGACAACTAGCTAATATTTACCTCTGTAGAACACTGTACGCTAACGTTAGCTATCTGGCTAAAATTAGAAGTAAATCCAAATTGCCAAAATGTAAGTAGTTTGTCTATCGAGGCTAAAGCCAAAAATGTGGACGATTTAGGAGTTAAAGAAACTCACAATGCGAGGTAAAATTTAATTATTAAGCTATATTAAGGTAAACTAAGCTTAACTGAGGTAAGCTAAGCTAAGCTAAGCTAATCCAGAGAGTACACAGACCTGTTCTGCTCGGGTCGTTTGAAAGCTGCTGACGGACCAGGTTTTCCCACTTTGAAACTACATTTTAAAATATACTCACACACTCCATGTTCCATACACACTCTTTACAGGGTGTCCTGGTTTCTGTTCCGTCGCTTGCCCCTCAGACAAACCCTTCCCTGTTTCAGATCTTCTCTTCTGTACCAGGGAGGAGAGACGAGAAGGAAATGACGGCGTTCACTGTAAGGGCTGTGTCCAGATCCTCACTCGGTTCCTCCACAACAGCCTTTCTCAAACTTCTGTGTCCTGGCAGGCTTTGGGGCTCCCAAGTAAAAAAAAAAAAACTAAATACATAGATAGATAGATAGATAGTTAGATAGATAGTTAGAGAGAGATGCAGAGACAGACAGACAGTTCTTGTAATCATTATTACTATTACTGTTATTACTATTATTATTATTATTATTATTATTATTATTATTATTATTATTATTACACAATTACTACTACTGTTATTATTACTATTAGTATTATTACGGCTTATGTCTAAAATAAGTGTATAGAAAATGTTTCATATCTTTGAGTTCAACTCATGAAAAATGGGAGCAAAAATGAAAGTGATGCGTTTATATTTTTGTTCAGTGTATCTCTTAGCACTTAAAAACAGAGAAAACCTACTCCCCAGCTGCCACTATAAACACGCCGTATAATTTATATGCTGTACATTTTTCTGTTTCTGTTGCTACTGCTTGGCATTTTTGCACAACTATTTACTGCTGTCTTTGCACTTTTTGCTCTCTGTAACTCTGCTATTAGAATACAGTGTCATAAAACTGTTTTCACTCACTAGTGCTGTTTTTTTTCCAAATAACTGAGTACATGATGTCAGTATGGCCTGTGTTAGGTCATAGTAAAAGAAGAAAAACATACTTTCACTCTTATAACACAGTTGTCATATATTCATCCATAAATTTTTAGCACTCTCTCTTTAGTTCTACTAGTCTTGCATTTTTTGGATGTTAATCTACAAACTCTCGCCAGTTCTACTATTCTTGCATTGTTTTGGATGTTCCTCTATAATATCTCACCTTCTTGTATCCCACTGTCTAAATTATACACAATCGTTTTTACATGTAGTACAGTACAGTATTTGTGTGGTTTAGAAGGCTACACATTTTTTGTTGCCCACACTGATAAAATTCTAGGGAAAAACACAATGTAAAAATACAGCAGTTTCAGATTTGCTCCTTTTCAGGTTGTATTTTAGTTATGCATCTGTTTGTGTTCTATTTGTTCACTTTTTGAACCTTGTTTCATTTTTTACACTTGAAAAACAGAAAATGCCTGAGGGTGTGTGTGTTTCAAAGTAACATGTGAAGTGTGTACAGTACTTCGTAGTTCAGGCCAGTATTCTTATGCTTTTGAAGACAATTTTTTGTTGTCTGAATTGATGGTATTCTAGGGAAACAGAACCTGATTTGAAGTTATATTTAATTAATTTACCAAAATTCTACAGCACTAAAAATGTTGCATTTTTATTTTGCTTTTTATGCTCTATTGTTCAATTTGTAACACCTTGTTGTCTTGTATGTATAAAGGGGACAGTGTATATAGTCCCCCCTATAGGAGATAGAGCATAATTCTAACATTGCTTTGTATCAGATAATGAACACTTCCTGTACATTTTTATATAATAAACATCACACCTTCAAACACAACCCTCACAGCCTAAAACAGGAGCCAAACCTTCAAGGAACATGCATGAAATTTCAAGCTCCTTTCAAGACATCCAATAATGACACACAGTTAAAGAAAAAATATTCAAAGTTTCATTTTATTAGTTGTAAAATAGTCCCATATGCTGGTTTTCCTACAAAAACAAGAGAGTCTGGAGAAGTCTCAGGCAAACCACATCACCTGTGTAGGCTTTTAGGCACTGCCTGAGAAGAGGGTGTGGGAATGGAACAAGACATGCTAAACCAGACTCCGCTCACAACCACATCACAATCCAATGCATGTTGGCTAAATCCTGAATCAGAGTCCAGCCACTTCCCCTAAGCCCTTCTGAAACAATATCCCTGAACTAGAGTCATGTCCGAGCCTTTCTCTTCACCAAAGGAGTTTGAAGCCAAATTCTAACTTGCATGTCCTTTTCAAGTGCCAAATAACTGAATTCATGAGGTCAGCAGGGCACATCCTCATTGAGCTTCTCAGAGAAGGATTGCTGACATAGAATTAGGTTCCTCTTATTCATGGAACCCATCTTCAAAAGTACTGGCCCAAATGCCCATCAGATGGGAGAAAAACTCTTTCACCATCACAATAAAAGAAAAACATACTTTTACTGTAAAGAATTTGCATGCCATCTAAAGACCCCTCATGTTTACTGTTCCTTCCTAAACAAAACCTATACAAACATGTAAGTTAAAAAAAGGGCTAAAAATTGTTTTAGCTGTGATTTGGACCAGGGCCTATCGTAAAGTTTCTCAGGACAGGAGTATTGTTCTAGGACCTGTTTTTGTCAATAAAATCAGAGTAAAAAAACAAGAGAAATCCAATTCTGCATCCTACTCTGAGAAACCCTAGGTCTTTTACCATTGGCTTCAACATGTTACTAAGAATGAGTACAGTTTGAAATTGGACTGGGACCATTTTCCTCCCCTAAAACAAGCATTCAAGTTTCCCACAAGACAAGCAAAGAATCCTTTTTTAATTGGAAATAACAATGGATAAGAGGAGAAAACATGAGTTTATATTTCTCAATCAGACAAAGCTGCCCTCTGGTTTAAAGCTCAGTCAGACTTGGGAGAAGAAGGGGATGGCAGTTAATAAGGGAAACACAGTTCCCAGTTTTAAGTTCCCATCGTAAAACTGATCCACCCTCATCAGTATGGAGTGTGCAGAAATCCTGTGAGAATTCTGAATCTAATGCCCCAGAAAAGCACTCCAATACTCCATGGAAGGGTTCCAGATCCAAAAAGTAAAGACCTACTAATCCCAAACAATGGGTTTTGCGCAGAAATCATATAATTCCAATCCTGTGGAATGACCACAAGTTTTGGTACTTTCCCTCCCAAACTACTCTGAACTACTAAATGAGTGCTCCCTCCAAAATCTAACAGTTTCAATTCAAACATTAAGCCAAAACATTTTTATTATTAGAGCAACAAACGATATGGTGAAAAACCGCAACTAGAAAATGACTGCTAGTTTCCTTTTTTAATCAATTACATTTTGAAAAGGTATGGTGGTGTTCCAGTTTTCCATGTAAAGCGATTCAGAAAAGTTAAGAGCAAATAGATTTTTATGAAAATCAGTACAAAGTCACTGTTGTTCAATGTCAAATTCATATTGTTCCAAAGGACACTACTCAGTAGTCAGAGGTTCTGAGAGTGAGAGTAGTCAGTGTTTTCAATGGGCAAGATGTTAACAGGGGGGCAAAACAAATTCAAGTTTTCACTTTTTAAGGTGTTATGAATTCATGTACATGTCTGTGTATGCGAGTGTGTTTGTGCCAGTATTGTTTTTGGGGCATGAGTTATCTATTCTGCTGCAACTTCATTCTCTACTGGCTGGCCTGTAGCATTTTCTGCAGTCTTGGATGCCTATGGTCAGAAGACAAATACATAAAATAGTGAAGACAACAGAAAAATAGGTATTTATATTATTTACCCACTATGACATACAGAAAAAAAAAAACCCACTATTATTTACCTTCTTTTTCTTCTTCTTCTGTGCTTTACGACTTGCAGAGCTCTGTATCAGAGACTGTAAGAGAAATGGCAGTTAAAAAAAAAAAAGCAGGAACCGTTGGAACTGTTATCAAAAGACACATCAGTATCCTATATGCATTTCAAAACAAACATTTCATTACCAGAATGGTGTCACAATGTCGTCACCAAGCAAGCAGTGCCACAGAGCATTTCCATCACTACTTTACAAGCTTCAGTAAATGCTGTGGATTTTGTTTACCTTCAGCTCAGGATCTTGAACATCATACTCAGATTTGTAGAGTTCCGGCTCAAATGGCCCACTGGTGATTCTCAAAGGCCCGTTGGCCATGAGCAGCACTGTGAACTTAAACTGAGCCACAAACTCTCCTAGAAAGAGATGGAGACAAGAGGACAGAAGGAAAAATGTTGGTAACATTCTTTAATTTGTGATTGTTCAGAACAAGGAAAAAAGAAAAATGGGACGGATGGAGAAGAAAAACAGAAGAAAAACCCAAAAAAACAAAAACACCACATCCTCACCCTCCTTTTCATTCAGTACGCTGAAGGGCTGCAGTAGCTCATGTTTGGCACACTCAACCACTCCTAGACGAGCCTTGCCTTCATCTTCAAACGCCCTGAAAGAGAAACAGACAGATCTAATCCCTAATCCAGTTTTTCTAGTATGATATTAGATATGATTTGCTAGCAATCTTTCAAAGGAAAATTTAATCATTACTGAAGGGTTTTGAGCTTTTGCTACCTGAGAGTAAAAGGCATGGCGTCAAAGCGTCTTTCAACCTCACTGAAGAACATTCTGGAGGTCTTCATCTTCAGGCCATATTGTTTACTGGGGTCCCGCTTGTAGATGGTGGTCCTCTGGCCTCCATCTCTTGCCTGACACAAAGAAAACCAAATCATTTGGCAGACAGCTTGTATCTACTACTAAAAAGCTGATTTTAAAGCAGTTGATGTGTTAGGATAATTGTTTAGAATTGTTAATCACCTTCCCTTCTCCTGTACTGATTAGTACATCCACAGCGTACACCTCATGAACTTCAAACTCTGCTTTCTCATGGTCCTTCCTGTGAACACAAATACAAAATGTTTTCAAAACAAAAAATGCATCTGAAGGTTTAGTCTCACAGGTCACCGAACTGTCAGGTAATTGTATTGATGAACAGATAACAGTCCTTAAATTAACACTAACATTCTTAAGATTACAAAGACAAGAGTTAATTATCCTCATAAGTGTAGTGAATAAGGAGACTATACTGCAAAGTCCTGATGACTACAGGATGTTCTATATGATCTGTGTGCTTAGACCTGTAACAATCACTATCAATTTATGCTGACAATTTATTGCTAAATAACTGCAATCAAATATTAACCATTTTAAATTAATTCAAGGCAACTATTAAAATGAGACTAACATCAATTGCCCATCTATCTGCAGCTATGGATATTGAGAACTGAGGGGATGTTTTACCTTTGCTGGTCTGTGGGGTTTTGGATGATGGTTTTCTCTCCATCAATAACATGCTGCTTTAACTGATGGGACAGCATACCTACAGAGGGACAACAGTGAGGACAAACACAGGCAACACAAGTATTTCTCACTCACTACTAGGATTTCAGAGTCTCAAATCCTCATTAAAAATGTAAGAAAGCTTCACAGATTGAAGCTAGAGCCTCTAAAATACACTTAAAAAGTGTAAAACTGTATCCTTGGTCTAAATATGCTTAAGTGTCATGTCTCACTAATCTAAGATTACTTCTGTCAAAACCATGTATTCTTTGACAGAGATGGTATACAGGTATATATACTGATTTTCATATTTAGGACGTGCTTGTTTGCAATATTTTATTACATCGTAGGATCTATCCCATTAAAATATTTAATTTGGGGAAAATAATTTAAAAATAAATAAATAAATAAATAAATAAAATAAAAAAAACTCACCCTCAATTGGATTGCATTTGAATGACTGAGCAATCTTGTTCCATGCCTCGGTCACCTGTGTGTTCTGAGGGGCGAAGAGAAACCATTTTAACCTAAATACAACTGTGCCCTCTGTACACAGACATGACTCATTCCCTTTATTATGCTCACCCAGGCTACCAGATACTGCTCCCTATTTGGAAATAATCACCTATGTACAGTAGTGTTAAGTTTCAAGCCTGAGCTTAAAAGTTGTCTTTGATGTCTGGTTGCCAGGTTGGACCACATAGCCAGCACTTACTTGGTTGCCAGGTTTTACAAGACGCAACGCTGCTTCTGCACACAAATAGGCAGCTTTGACGACATCAGCTTTCCTGCCTGTCACAGGTGCTTCCTGGGAAATTTTTATGTTGTGTGAGTAATACGTTCATTCATAAAGTGTTTTTTGGAAAACAGTGTATAAATGGGTACAAAAGATGTCATAATAACAATTAATTAGTGTTAATTATAAAAATAACAGTAAGCATTTCTAATATACACACCTTACTAGCCCCAATAACAAAGCTATGGGCCACATTGGAGATAAAGCCATCTACATGTACTCCAAGATCACTGCACAAAAAGGAAAAAAGACAATGAACAAGAGTGAGAGATAAATGACAACAAAATGAGTTGCCTACATCATGTACAACTGACATTCAAAAGAGCACCCACATTTCCAAAGTATTACTGTGATTTCAATAGTTCATGGATGATCAGACTCACACTCTAAAAGTTACAAATGTGTACCAATACATACAGAAGATGTCAAAAACATACTGGTAGTAAAAACCACAAATGGGAAACAAGGAGAGGGACAAGACAATTAGAGGGCACATAAAAAATGTATATTCCATTATATACTATATACTATATACTAATATATATATATATATAGACAGATATAGATATAGATATATATAAATAAAATGGAATATACTTTTTTTAAATATATATATCGCAGGGACAGAAAGCGGGGAAACACTGCACACAAGGCACAACAGAGGGTGTAAGAGAGGTGAGAGGGTAAGGAAATAAGGAGAATAAGGGTGGGAAGACAACTGGAAACAGACTGGGACAGGGTGGGAGTTGCCTACATTTTGACCAAGTCTCCATCTTTAAGTGTGTAGTCAGGGTCGCTCTTCAAGGGAGAGAAGTGGCATACACAGTTATTGACCGAGACGCAGGTGGGGAACGCAATGCCTGCAAGAAAGACAACCACCAGTCTTCAACACAAGTGCTTTTGCAAAGAGTGTAAGTGTGAGTGAGTGCGTGTGTGAGTAAGAGAGAACGAGATGCAAAATGTATGTTAGAGGAAAAAAAACAAACAATACATACAGTACTATGCAAAAGTCTTACAATGCAAAATGTTTATTTAAACAGTGTGTTTCTGCTTGGTAAATCAACATATAGCTTAACAGTGTATGCAAACAAACAAAAAGTGCAAAAGTTACCTATTTCAAAAAGTAATTAAGATCTCAGCTAGTGACAAAGTTTGGAATCGGATCACGAAATATTAGCAGATTGTCAAACATGTAACTGCAACTCAATTGTCTTGGTCTGTTGGTTGTATTTAACTATTCATTTGCAGGTCTTAAGGTAACCACACTGGCTTTTTAGTTATTGTGCCTCTTGGTGAAATAAAATTACTTATCTCTGCTATGGCTGAACAACAGAGACAATATATTAATATTGTGACTTTACTACTGCATGTTGCGACTGAGACATCTTTTAATATATTAGACGGCCCATATCACCTTTCTTGAAATAAAATGCTTGTAAATATTAAGTGTGAAAATATTAAAGTTTCTAAATGTACATATAGTACCTCATCCATACAGTGGTGTGAAAAACTATTTGCCCCCTTCCTGATTTCTTATTCTTTTGCATGTTTGTCACACAAAATGTTTCT
>JBBPCW010000106.1:16300047-16310551 GCA_037974425.1 Phenacogrammus interruptus
TGTGTGTGTGTGTGTGTGTGTGTGTGTGTGTGTGTGTGTGTGTGTGTGTGTGTTTGTGTGTGTGTTTGTGTGTGTGTATGTGTGTGTTTGTGTGTGTGTGTGTGTATGTGTGTGTGTATGTGTACACGGCAGTCCAGCCCTTTTTCGAGAACTCTGCATTATGCATTAACATGAAAGACAGTCTCAGAAGCCTGTCATACATCCAAGCAGCTCATTTCTCTCCCCTTCTCACCTCACACCTCTCACCATCTCTCAAATTCTCTCTCTCTCCCTCTCTGCCCCCCCTCTCACATGCCTAGCAGGTGTGGTTATGCTCAGTACCAAGCGAACAGTGCTCTGTTTGAGCCCTCTATAGGACTACATTCACACTGCACATCATCTGTGCTCTCTGATTATATGAAAAGCTGGTGATTTATTTCTTCTCTGCAACATGTCTCCATCCCTTTCATAGAGGCCCAATTTCTCACGCTTTCTGCTAAATGCAATAGCGAAGCTAAGCTTGTGATAAAAATGAAAATTTAATTCATTTGGAACATTTTAAGCCTCCTTGTCTTCCAGCTTGGAATGATGTTATAGTGCCACCCATTAAATTAGAATCTCATATTTATTTGTGCATATGAGGGAGATGCATTCAACAAAGCAGAGTCAAGGGGACTAGCAAAAAGAGTTTTTCGCTTTTTGACGCACTTTTTTATATGAATCAAAGTTATCGCTGACAGCAGCTTCACCATTGTGTATCTGTAGATTTAAGGCCTGAATATTAAGAATAATTACAGCCATTTAGATTTGGAATGTCTAGGTAAAGCTCCTTTAGAATGATGTACCCATTCAAAATATTCAGAAACACTGTCTGAAAGAATAACTTTTGAATATTTGATTCTTTAAAGAATTATGTCTTTTTATTTGTAAGTGTGATGCATGTGTGTGTGTGTGTGTGAACCTTTTAAAAGTTTTAAGGACCTCCATTTAAAGTGAACATTCAGTATAGATTAAAGGTTTGACCTACAACCGTATGTTCAAGCTAAGAACCTTGCACAATGCCAATGCAAATGTTACATCATATTTTATATTATTTGTTCTTTTTTTTTTTCCTGAAATGATACGCTCAGCAAATAAATAGAAATTACACACTAAAATTGGGAGAATATATTTATACTGATCTATTTATTGTAATATAATTATATGTGATGTATTTTGTATGTATTTGCTGTATTTTTAAAATATTTATAACATTCATATGTTTATATTTAAATGTGTTGCCTATAGAGGATATGCTTTCAACAAAACATGCCATTTCACCAAAGGTGAATAGGCATAAATGCAAGCAGCGAAAACATTGCTGGCTGTGTGTGTTTGGGTGGATTTCTCCGTTAGGATCAGTGTGTGTCTGCACCAAGTGTCCCCTGGCTCACAATTTTCCACCACACCCATCAGTGAGTGAGGAAGGTGTGGTGTATGGAGTCTGTTTTCTTGGACCCAAAAGAGGACCATATGGCACTTGAGGCGTCACAAGGGGGAGACGAGATCACTGCAGGCTTACAGCCTTGTAGCTCTGGTTTCACTGCACGCTAAACAGAATAAATGCTGCCTATTAGACATTTATACTGCAGAAACGGCTTCCAAATGTTATGCTGATTGAAAAACCGACCTCCATTAGAATGAGAATTGCTCCCTGTGCTTCAGAGAGGAGATCAAACACACCAGAATTCATTATACTGTTTAACACCTCTAGGGGGCACTAAAGGCGAAACAATAGAAGAGATGTTCCGTCCCAGAGCATCCTCAGCACACGATGCTCCCTATGCATTGCCTGAAAAGCAGCTCAGAGAACATATTGGATAACAGTGGAGACATATTACATGTACTAGTGTGGCTTTGCAATGTAAAAAAGCTTGAAGAGGAATAAAAGACAGCGAAAGGAACACTGATGTTTTCAACCTCTTCTCCACAGTCAATACCAGCACATTTCCCTGAAACTTAGAAAAGAACAGTAGATCTAGTGGCTAAAAAATACTTAAAGACAAGCCAGTGGGCAGCACCTGCCAATTAACTGCTATATTTGTTATGTGTAGAGTTAATGTTTTCTGTTTTTCACTAGGCACAGGGAAACCCCTCAAAATTGTCATCTGTGCCAAGACATATCAGAGGTGGCAGATAGAGATTAGGGTAAAAAAAAATGGCAGAGTCTTCCTTTAAGACTGCTTCACCTCCTTTAAAAAGTCATTTCTTTCCTCATTTCCGCCTTCTTTCATCTACAAGCTACAAGAAAAAAAACATATTAGTAGGCCTCAAAGCACAATTAATACCCAAGTGACTGTTTTTTGTTTGCATATAACACAAAAGCAAGAATAGCCAGTCTGTAGGGGGAGCAGAAACGGGTGGACAAAATTTATAGGGTGCTGAAAACAAAATTTAGAGCATGGTAATAACTCTGCCTCATGATGAATGCCGCACAGAGGTGCCATATTCTTTTCCACACCTCTATCCCTCCCCCTGTCTCGCTCTTTCATCTATTCCTGTCTTCCCTGTATATTCCATAAACACCCACCCCTCACCACCCACCCTCCTCTCCCCTCTTTCTTCTCTTTCCTCTCCCCTCTCATCTCCACAAAGCATGCCTTTGAACATCACTCTCTCTCTCTCTCTTCCTCTGTTCCTTCCCTACACACCCCCTATCTCTTCCCTGTGTCTTTCTTGTTCTGCTCAATGAAAGGTCTATTTATAGCACTAGCTGTTCTTCTTACAAAAGTACACAGGGACACATGCTGCACACTTAAAGCTGAGAAAGATGCCAAAAGGCTTCTAACGTGCTTCTCCTCCTGAATGGATCAGTCACTTCAAAAAAGGCTTCCAACAAGATGTTCTAACAGTAATGGCAGAAGAGCTCTCTGGATTGTCTTGGGGTGCTGTGAAATCGTACCATGATTCCTTTTCTAAAATTATCCAAATGATAGTTCAAAGCTTGCTCTGAGCACCACTATGACATTAAGACAATGCACAACCATACGGATGGAAGATGTTCTGCTGGGTGTTTAGCACGCATCTCTCTCTCACTGACTGACTCACTCACACACAGACACACGTTTGTTTCTGTATGTAGGATCGTACAGAGGCTCCATGAGTAATATGGAAATGAATATGTTCCATAGGTTTTTAAATGCTATAAGAATATGTCCTGTATGTAATATAAATGTTTAATTATTTGTGCATGATTCTATATTTATATATATCCCCTGGGATCAAATTAACTTTTCAATACATCTTTAACTATCTATAGGACTGAGAGTGACAAGGCTAGTCTGCAACCCAAAAATGGTTCTCCAAGTATTCGTTAGTAAAGGTAATGGTTTTATAGGAAAGTGAACAAGCAATAAACCATTTTAATGGACAAATTGGTGGTTCTATTTAACACAATTTAATCTGTTCTTAAAACAAATCCTTTTTTGGTACAATGCCAAACCATTCTGGTAAATAGCATGTACTACATGTGCCTGTAGATAATAATATGTAGTTTTGGTTTAGGCTAAATCTCTGTATGGGAAACTGATCCTTTATTTTCTAAGCCTAACCCAAACTTAACCCCAGTAACTGGTTATTATTGTTACATTACTATTTAAATGCACACTGTTCATTTAAAAGGTAAGTTTCCAGTCTTAATATTTTGAAATAACTGAGCTACTGATAGCACATTAACAGAATGAAAATCTGTTTTACATTCCATTCATGTATAATTTGAAGTTCAATGAACTAATGTAATTTTTTACAATGTAGTAACCACTTTTTTAAAACGGTTTTTTAATTCTCATGTTCTTTTGTTATGTCTAATCCTGTCTCCCTTTACAGCACAATGCTGTCAGACTGAGAGAGTGAGGACAAGCACACACATCCTCAGTCATGTCATGACACCACATCTTTCAAACTAGTGCTAAGACATCATTATTGGACAGCTCAGTAAGCTTGGAAGAAAATGCTAACAATCAATTCTGTTACATTCGTTAACAGATGTCTGCATTGCTCTGAGTGAAGGGCACAGGGCAACAGCCATTCAGCCCAACCATAGAGAGCAAGGCCTCTTGGACTATTTAGCTATGGAGAGCTGTGAAGGTGGATCGAATTTGTGTCTAGGAAATAGAGACAACAGTTGTGTCACTTGGGAGCCGCTTAAACAAATGAAACAGTTTTTGTCAAAAGCAATTTACAAAGCCAGGAACATTGAAGGGTAACCCTGTTTTTCCTCTTGTCACCCCCAAAGTCTGTAAGCATAAGAAAACAAACATCCACATTCTCTGAAGAGATGACAAAAAATGCAAACACAGGTTTGAGATTGTTTTTCCAATGTCATTATTGATGTTGCTTTTGGACCGTAATGAACATTTGGAAAGGGTATATGCGTAGAACTTCCAGTCATTTGATTGTCCTCTTATTGTACTATTAAAGTGCATCTCATTCAGAAACACAGAAGCTATTGGATTTCTTCATTTTTCCTTTATACATCATAGTTATTTTTTGTTCTTTCGTACATTTTCTTGTTATAGAAAAAAGAAATGGCTGTATTGGAGAGTGTTCTACAGTGACTGTACGTGGTGAGGATGGAAGATATAAGCTACATGTCAGAAGATACCTATGCTTATGGCCTACAACTGTTCTCTGCAGCCAGCCTAAGAAAGTGAAGAGCGTGTCTGAGTAACACAGATTTCCCACAGATGAGTCCAAATCTGTTCATCCACAAATCCATTATTTGAACATAATGCATATACTGTGGGTGGCCTGCAGATCTACCAAAAACCTGCATTATTTCAAACACACTTCAAGGCTGGAGGAACATGGCTGGCTAAGAGTTCTGACACACTTCATCCAAACAGTGGCGCACTACACAGAAACACGCTTTACAATGCATGCCGAGCACACACACAAAACACACAGTGCATAATTGAGCAGGTTCCACTAGCACTGAGTGAGGAGCTGTGGACCTCACAAATAAAAAACCCTAAAAAACCCTAGATGGCCTAAATACATTTAGGGCCAAAGCAAATGGTTACACAACAGCGTTGGCAGACTGTGTTCAATCAAAGTATATTCTTATATCTCTCACTCATTGGTTTTACAATTAACATCTATATGGATTTTCTGTATGGTCTGCCAATGATCAATTCCAAGAAAATGGAGTAAACAACATACACAGGTGAAGCGCTTGGGTTTTACAGGCTACACATTGAAAGTTAGTTTGATGTGATGAGGCATTCGAGCTGTTCAAGAAAGAATAGACTTTTTCTCTCTCTTTTGAAACAAAACATTGTATGTGCAGATCAAAAATAATAGAATATATATATTTATATCCTATTAACAGCCAGTTCTGTACATATAAGTAAAAAACAGGCCAATAAGTGAATGTTGTTGTTGATAGGCATCCTTCAGGTCCTTGGCAATGGAATGGTCATAAGATGCTTATAACAACCCCTTAAGACACTCAGTGCTCCAACAAAAACTTAAAACTTAAAAAGTTAATACCATAAAACAGACAAATAAATAAACAGTGGAATGTACAAAACCAAAAGAAGCACCTGCAACCAATGTGGTGATGCTGTTTTTGTGAATCCTCCATTCATAAAAGTGCTAAATGTGCAATATATATAAAAAACAAAACAAAAACAAAGATACAGTTACCACTGTCTGACATATGATGTGAGCTCTGAGCAATGAAATCAAATTTGCGGCGTGTGCAAATGTGCAGGATTTGGGATACATCTTTCTCATATATGATACACTGTACATTTCTATGCATAGAATAAAGCTCCCTGTCTTCTTGCATTTTATTGTATGTCATTCTATAGGCACTGGCTACGCACAGCGTGGGCACCAGTATCAGCGAATCTGCTTTTTAAACCTTCACCTGCGGCCAAAAAGCCCCCCAAACATGAACTGTACATCAATGTCCACCTGGCTTGAGTTATAAACATTGTCTGACAGCTACCAGCTGTGAAGAATTCATCTGCCTCTAAGGCATAAAATAAGCACATACAGTCTGTTATAAAAACGACAACACAGGTGAAAAACAGAATTAAAGCTACAAGGAAGTGCTGTCAGATGAGGAATGAAAAGGACATGTCACTCATCTGCAGGCGCAGTGCGAAGGTCAAGCGATGCTAGGAGAACCGCCACCCTGTAGTTGCGGCTACTGCAATGTGCAGCATTAACTCACTGCAGGTGTGAGCTGTTGCTCTGCCACTGTCTAAGTTACTGTGCGTGCCTCTATGTCTTTGGTACCCAAAGACAAAAACAAATAAAATAGAAAATTTTAAATAAATAAAGAAAATGAAAGCAGCATCAGTGCCCAGATTCGTCATTTACTGTACAACAGTTATGTAATTAATGTAATTTAATTTAATGCAGTTAACGTAATTACATCTGTTATTTCATAAACTCTTATGCAAAAGTTGAGGTGTTCCAGTCAAATGATGTTTTCTTGCTAAACGTCCTCTACAGTAAGCACACATTTAAAGCATTATTAAATTATTGTTTGTTCGCTAAATGTAACTTTTTGGAATAATTGTTTTTTGTTTTTTTTTTCTTTTCCCGGAATAATTGGAATAATTGAAATAATTGTTAAAGTCAACGAGAATTAAAAGTTAAGTACGTTTCCAGTAGAGGGTTTGCCGACATTTTCACTTCATCAAACTAGTGATGCTCCGATTGATCGGCCACCGATCATGATCGCCTGATATTGGCTAAAAACAGCTTGATCGGCAGATCATGATCTTGGTGATCAGTAATCGGTGATCGGCCCCAAAAATGCTGATCGGAGCATCTCTAATCAAAAGTCATTTGACCGGCGGCGCTCACATTTTTTGCATATGTATTTATGCGTATATATTTATACTTTTGGTTTTTGAAAAAAAAATCATGATGCTAAGGCTTTTGAGATCATGCAACCCTAGAGCATTAGCATTTCAACCTTTTTCTTGTTTAAAGCCAGAGTAGTGCTAAGCCAAAGAATATCTGTTTTAACATCTGTTTTCAATATGATAGGCAAAGTATAGATGAGCACTAGTGTATAAAACAATGCAATACTAGTGTATAGTATGGATTAGCTGATTATATGCTAGGGTACATTACAATTCAAACAACAAATGGCTTGTTTTGCAAGATAATCAGAATATCAACCATAACTTGGACAATCTCTGAAGCTCCCTGGCAAATTAAGGAACATACTCGCTGGGCAGAATGCCATTAAATGCAACTGTGGTACCATCTTTTTAAAACACTTTTCATATCACATATTGCCGTTTGGTATCACTGGTACAGGCTGCTAGTCTTGGATAGTGTTTAGTGAAATCTTGTCATGGAAGTTCAGGTTATTTGTATTGCACTGTTTAATTGTAATTCTAGTATAATTCTATGGCATTGAGGAAGTTGCAAGTCTAATTTATTGCTTCCCCAAATAGTGCTTAGAGTGCTTGACAATGACCTAAACATGACTAGCAAGTTAGTATATGGTCTTCCGAAACAACAGTTTAATATACCTTAAACTGTGCTGGTTTGGGCCGTCAAAAAAGTGAAAAGCTAACAAATGGCATTAGTTCAATTTGTGGCAGATGAACTACCATGCACATAAATTATGGCACTGAAACATTCAGTCTGTCTTAAAAGCTTTTCAATAAGACTTGCATTTGTGAGAGCATAAACGTTAATGTGGTCCATTTAGGCTGCTGTGAAGACAATAATCTGAAAACATAAGCAGACCCTTATAAAGGACATTCTCAGTCTGGAGGCAAGTATTGTCATGATGATATAATAATAGAAAATGAACTATTTTCTGAGTGCACTGTGAGGATTATCATGTTCGGTTATCATTTTATCTATAACAAGCAGCAGCAGTAATGGAAGTTCTTGTTCATATATTCTCATATCATTATTATTATTTTATGGCCCACAAGAACTTACATAGGCCATGTTCCTAACAGCAGAAGAAGCACGCAAATAATATTTTCTTTGGAGAGAAGCCAGGAGATGTAGCTGGACTTTGAGAGAAGGATGCTTGAGTGATGATGCGTACATGTTACACAGTTGTTTTTGGAGATAAAACTTCTGTAACCTTTGCAGTTCCTCCACTAGTTCCTACTGTTTGGCTACTACTATGGGATGTCTGGGAATTTTTGAATGAAAGCTGTAAGGACAAAAGCTAATTGCATGCAGACTCTGCTCAGTATTTGGATATGTATCTTATTTAGAGACCTGATCTGTTCTTGAGGTCTCTGTGTGGAATAGTAACTCTCATGTCAATAGCACAGGTTCTGACATTTCATGATCATCTTTAGTGCACTGCTTTGCAGTTTTAAAATGTCTGCAATCTGAGACTGCCGTCTCACTGTCCGTTATCATAATCCCAGTTGATTACACATCAGTCAGCATTTTTTTGATATTGACATAGTTTGTGTTGGCCACAGTGCAATTGCCTTTTTTGAGGTCCTCCTCCTGAAAGTCCTCGTTGCTGTTGTTCACCCCTTCCTGGATCTCCATGTAGTCAGATTTGCTGATAGTGGAACCACTTTGACTTCTTTTCAGCTCTTCTTGGGAATCAGCTTTCGGGACGTTTACCTGGAGATACTGGGCCTGCTCCTCACCTTCGGTTTCACGATGGTAGAAGTAATTGAAATTTGAGACAATGACAGGAACGGGCAAGGCAATGGTCAGCACACCCGCAATGGCACAGAGAGACCCAACAATCTTCCCACCAATAGTTGTTGGTACCATATCCCCATAACCAACAGTCGTCATGGAAACCACAGCCCACCAGAAGGCATCAGGGATGCTGTAGAACTGGGACTCTGGTTCGTCCGCCTCAGCAAAGTAGACCGCGCTGGAGAAGAGGATGACGCCAATGAAGAGGAAGAAGATTAGCAACCCCAGCTCCCTCATACTAGCCTTCAAGGTCTGGCCCAAAATCTGGAGACCCTTGGAGTGACGAGAGAGCTTGAAGATTCTGAAGACCCTCACCAACCTGATGACTCGTAAGATGGCTAAAGACATGGCCTGCTGCCCTTGCTGACCATCCTCTGCTTTCTCTGCCAGTTCTGTTCCTAGTGTGATGAAATAGGGGATAATAGCCACTACGTCGATCATATTCATTATATTCACAAAGAAACTGGCTTTGCTGGGGCAGGCAAAGAAACGAACCAGAAACTCAAAGGAGAACCAAATTATACAGAGTGTCTCCAGGATGAAGAACGGGTCAGTGAAGTAGGTGGATGTGTAGCTGGTGGTGGAATTGGTATTGTAAGTACGGGCTTTGTGCATATCTTCTTCATCACTGCGGAATATTGGCAAAGTCTCTAGGCAGAAGCTGACTATAGATATAAGAATCACCATGACAGATATAATGGCTATAATCCTTGCTGGTCCTGAACTCTCTGGATATTCGAACAGCAGCCACACCTGCTTTTGGAACTCATTGTCAGGTAAAGGCCTCTCCTCTTCTTTAATGAAACCTTCATCTTCCCGGAACATCTCAATCGCCTCTTCTCCCAGTTCATAAAACCGAATTTCCTCTGAGAATATATCCAGAGTCACGTTGACTGGGCGTCTCAGCCTTCCTCCAGACTGGTAGTAGTAGAGGATGGCATCAAAGCTTGGTCGGTTCCTATCAAAGAAATATTCATTCCTTAAAGGGTCAAAGTATCTCATCCGCTTTTTTGGGTCCCCAAGTAAAGTCTCTGGAAACTGTGAGAGGGTCTTGAGCTGGGTCTCGAAACGCAGGCCTGAAATGTTGATGACAACTCTCTCACAGCATTCCTGCTCTGCCTCAGCATCATAGTCCTGAGGGTGGCCCGGGTGTGCCGCCGCCTCGTCTGAGGGGTCTCCCGTGGCCACTGTCATTATGCAGGAGGGTGAGGCCTGCACTTTTCACCTGAGCCAGGCACCGCAGGGTGGGAAAATGAAGGGAGGGAGTCTTGGGGGGAGGGGGCTCAATGGTGTACAGAGCTGAGGGCCACAGCGTGCCACCGCGGGATTCACTGAAAAACAGCAAGGACACGAGACAAGTGAAAATCTACACCGCACATCGCAAATGTGTTTCACCTAAAAAAAAGCCATGAGGGGCATAAAAGCAAGACTTTAAATGTCTTTTGATGATTCGATCTCTCTTTAGTTAAAAATGTCTGAAAGACACACACACACATACACACACACAGCATCCTCTTCTCTAAAAGTTGATATGACAAAGATGTCAAATCACAAAGACTTCCAAGGTGGCCAAGACCAGAAAAAGGTGAAAACAAATCATGGTTCACACAATAAAATAAGGCACCATCACTCATGTGAGCTTTTCTATTACCCGAGCCCTGTCAATTTTTTCTCTGGTGTACTGCACTGGATGATACCCATTCATATAACACTGCGGCTCTCACAGTGCAGTCATGCGAAAGAGGCCCATCTCCACCACACACACACACACACACACACACACACACACACACACACACACACACACACACACACACACACACAC
>JBBPCW010000106.1:16310651-16324263 GCA_037974425.1 Phenacogrammus interruptus
ACACACACACACACACACACACACACACACACACACACACACACACACACACACACACACACACACACAAACATACATGCACAGATGAACACATAAACGCCCACACATGCATGCTTGTCTGCACAAACAGTTATAAAAACATTAAGAACACACAGACACACAAGAACATGGGATACACACGCACTCATGGCCTTGAAAACCAGTCTTAACAGTGATAACCCAGAAATGTGAGAACATTTACGGATCAAAGAAAAATTATTAAAGCCAAAACAATATGTTACGCTCCAGTTCTTTGCAGCTCCAGGGTTAAATACAAACAACAACTTTAGTGCCCCAATAATCAGCTGAGCAAATACAAGCTCATATGTTTCAGTTCATACACAGTTTCTGTGCTGAAAGGGACTATTGGCTCACTTCACTACATCCATCACACTCACAATGATGGCAAATTAAACAAAATTAAATTCATCTTTACATTTACGCACATGTTTAAAGACAACAAATTACAGCTCTTTCCTAC
This sequence comes from Phenacogrammus interruptus, assembly GCA_037974425.1. Lineage (NCBI taxonomy): Eukaryota > Metazoa > Chordata > Actinopteri > Characiformes > Alestidae > Phenacogrammus > Phenacogrammus interruptus. The sequence continues at coordinate 16,311,172 of JBBPCW010000106.1, forward strand.
GTCTCTCAGTACATTACAGCTCTTATATCAGGTAGGATACAAACGCATCATGAAGTAAATCCATTAGGAGTTGTTTAGAAAACAGTTCTTCTGTGAAGAATTTGACAAAACCTGAAATCCATTTTTTTGCTTGCTCTATTTGCTTGTTTCATTTTTTTCTCACTCATATATTCATCTATAAGTGTGGCAGCATTTAGATTATGTTTTAGGTACGAAAATCCATTATTACGATTACTAATTAATTAATAGATTACTAATAAAACGCAGATTATTGTGATTGCATGTGTTATATTAGTACTTGGAGAAATATATTTGTGAAAGTTTTTATAATAAGTGTATCTTTTCACTATGGGTTAGAAGAGGGGGTGGGGGTGCAGATGAATCCTGTGATAAAACACTTTGCATCTAATTCACAGTCATACAGACCTGAGATGTACTTTTATCAGGTACTAGTGTTACATTTTGGAGTACACCACATTATACCCTCCTTGGGGCTGGTTTTGTCAAGACAAGTGATTTTTCTTGCCATTCCACAATATGACTTGTTTACATTGGAAAAAAATTTTGTTGTTAGGAGCCATGTACAACAGCATGGCTCAACAACAGCACAGGATTACATGAAGAACAAATGTACAAAAGTGTGAAACCAATAAATACAATATACACCAAACATTTAAGAGGACAATAAATAGCTAAACAGAGCAATACAATTTAAGGTTAAGCATCAAATATATAATATAATTGAATATCATATAATACCATATAATATCATGTAATATCATATATATGACACAGACAACTGTTGCTTGTAATCTGCAGAAAGATCAGGGTAAAAGTGTTCCATACTTATATGGCACTGTCTATTCAGCTTCACGAAGAAGACCTATTTCCTTTAAGACCTATTGTCCAATTGTAACATTACATTGAATATATGTTAGAGTCCTGTGAGCTGGAAAATTATACCTCACACGCTCAGATACGCACATTTCATTCAGCTCATTTCCTGAACCGTTGGAAAGATGCAGGATCTGGATTAAACAGATAACATCACCTATAAAACCTATTAAGTATGTGGCTAAAGCCTGGCCAAAGGGTTTTTATTAACTCATCGTATTTGGTCTCATGAATCACCCTTGCTATTAAAAACAGCTGGCATGCTGTCCTTGAGGGGAAAGGGGGGGGCATTATTGCTTTTGGTGTACGCCTATGTGATTGGAATCCCTCTGCTCTAAAAGCGCTCAGATTTTATGATTTCTCTCAGGTCACCTGAGTAGTTATAAAGTCTATTTCACTCAAACTAGCCCACTGTCAGAATTTCAAATGTGCCCCCCCCCACTCATTCATATATGGAATACTGGGTCAGTAACATTAGTTTGCTTTAGGTGGAATGTTTGACCCACTTCTACCCATCTATTCTTGCAATAGACCCGAATAGACTTGTGCTGTTCTCAAATTTGCACATGAATAAAATATATCACTTCTGAACAAATACAGCCAAAAGCAACTAAAGTGAAAGACAAAACTGGGTTGGTGTGATATGTATGTTATTCTTTTGGATACATTTAAATCAAGTGGATTAAATGCATCCTGATGCAAATTTGATGCTGCAGAAGACACACTTAATGTGAAAAGTGATTAAAAAAACTGCCATATAAGCCGTCAAACACTGTAACAAAATCTTGTATCTCCTTTAAAATAAAACATGCTTTTAAAAAGTCAGCTGCCCATTACGTTGTTTGAGCATTTGAATATTAATGGACCATCAGAAATGGGCCAAAATGACCAGAAATAGAGTGCAGGTGCATTAACTGAAATGAAATATGATGTTTTATGCCTATTATGTTACTAATTAAGAGTTACAATGTGTTTTGGTACTATTGTTAATATTGTAAAAGCTTTTGAATGTTTAAAGAGATTTTACTCAATACTTAAGTGTAATATTCATTACCTTTAAAACTGTGTTACTTTCACTGTTTGGATCAGGGCCACAGGTCAGTTGATTGTGTGATACGGATAGCCATCAGGTGAAACCTCCTTCAATTTCTTGCTTCCTGGTGTGAAAAGAAAGACAGAGAGAGAAGAATTAATTGCTCATTGTTGGTACTGAAAGCAAAGCAAGGCCATCTTTGATTATGAGTGAAAAGGGGCTCATGAGTCCAAGGGCCTGGGAGGCAGCATGGAAGCAGCAGCTTATATCACACGTTATCAGCTGACAGCTTGAATTTCCAGAGACGACAGACAGCTCACTTCACACCTCACACATTTCAGCTCTCTGCCATGAAACGTCATGCAGCAGCTGGGGCCTGTGATTGTCAGCACATGAGCCAAATACATGCTAATGCTCTTCTGCTCATCCAGGACCACTCATCCAAGACCACTACTTCCCACCCAGAATACAATCCTAAACAGCATCAGCTGTAAAAAAAAAAAAAAAAAAAAGCTGCTGTTGTGATGTTTTTGTTATTACAGGAATGAAACACAATTCAATAAAGCATGCATAGATACACTAATAGCTTTTGATTTAATGACAGGTCTTTGTTTAAATTAAGTTTCCATATTCTTACTGGGATGAACACTGGCATTTACTGAGACATTTACAGTCATATCGCATCCCAGACTGAAGTCTGTGAAGATCATGGCATTCCTAAATTTTCTTAGGGCACAATTTACTCAGCTTTTAAAAGCTTTTTTGTGAGTACAATGTTATTTGTTTCCTTGTGTGACCCTAAGCAAATCACTGGATGGCAGCACTGAGCAATGTTTGAACATGCAGGCAAAAATCTAAACCAAAATAAACTAAAAAAGAAAATAATGGGGTCAGTGTAACATATTTTGCCCCTTTGACTCAAGTCACTGCAGCTAAACAGATTGCATGCTCTAAGCTAATTTCATGAGCTCTGTTCAGAACATGACTAATGAAGCTTGACAATCTGCCTTCAACGGTTTTATCTAAAACTAGTAAAAGTGAACCAGGAAATATAAAATGTTCAAGGAAATATGTGTTTTCCGACACAGATGATTACTCAGTGGGTTGAACTCAAATACATACCAAAGCAAACACATAGACATATACATACATATACATATAAAAACACTCTTTCATTGATGGTTCACAATGCTCCGACTGACAGTTTGGACGCCGCTGGACAATGTGGTGGTCCACTGACCTTTTAACACCAGTCAATAGGAGACGTGGTGTGTGAGAATGTGCAAACAGGTTGCACGGTCATAAAGTGCTCCTTTATTCTTATAGCAGTAAGAAATAGGCCCTTGCAGTATAATCTAATAGCTGTGGCTTTTCTGGCCCAGGCTTTCTTCTACTAAGTGGCAGAAGCATTTCAGGATCTAGCACTTGTTTTACTGGTTTGTAAGGTATAAATTGATTTTTTTATGGAAAATAAGTCAAATAATACATCCAGAGGAACATGTGCTAACTTAAACTGACTTATAAGACAAAGGACAAACGGTCAAGGCACAGACTTGTGAAATATTGCACGTTTGTAGAAATCATGCAAACCTCCCCACCCACTTAACCAAGAAGCCTACCAGAAAACAGAAATATATTGTATGATATAAACGCAAGCCAATTGTTCAATTTCCCATTTTCCACTGTCATGTTTTCCAACTTTCATTTGAGAAAGACGAACAATAAAATGAGTTAAATCCACTTTCGCTCCCCTCCCCTACCCATGCTATAGCCTGCTCTGTCTCTCGCTCTGTTTTGCCAGTCAAGCTTTGTGAACCATCTGGAGCGTTGCTGTAGCAACGGAAAAGGGTGCCATGGCAACGTTAACTGGGGTTACCCAGGAAACTGTAGTCGCTATGGAGACTGCATCACGAGGCGGACTCGGGGGCTTCGACTGGGAGGCGCATCCTCGGTGCTGATCTTGTTTCTGTTTCCCATGCCAGAGACGAGATGAGTCCAGCCAGTCTGCTTTTTTACGCCGCCACCCACCCCTCCACCCCTCTGTCTTTCTCCCCCCCCCTCCCCCCTCTCTATGCTATTTTCATTTTCATGTACTAATAACCCCCTACAAAATTAAAGATTTTTTGTTTCTCTGCGCAAAAACAATCTATTCTTTCAGTCACAATTTCATTTGGTATATGTAAAGGCAATTTGCTTATTGAACACATACAGTAACCTACATGTATGTATATATAGAGATATATAATTAGGCTATAATCAACAGCTTAATGGTATTTTTCCCCACATATTTTCATTATGTTAAAATAGAATCTGCACGTGAATATACTGAACAAAATACATAGTGAACATTCTAACACACGACCTCCGAGAGCAGTTCGTGTTCCCGCGTGAACAGACCTTCCAGCGGGCCGTTCAGCTTCGCCACGACACGGGACACACTGGACGCGTTATGACGACCACAGATAAACACTGAGAGCAAAAACGCACAGCGACGATCACGACATGGTTGGTCCGCGTTTTATTCCAGAGTCCCCCACCTGCCCTTCGGCTCCCCTCTTGTTAAAGCGCTGGAAGTTAAAAAAACAAAAAAAAAACAACCCAAAGGCTGTACGGGCTAAGCACCAGCAGCAGCTTCAGTCTTGCGTCCTGGGTCTGGTCTGATCTGATCTGATGTGGGGGTTTAGTGGCGCGGTCTCCCTGTTTTTCGTGCGTGAAGATAAAAAGGCGCACGCTCCTGCGTTATGTCCTCTCCGGCTACACGTCTGTGAAGATCTTCTTGACGTTCACGCAGTTCTGACTGTTCTGGGTGGGGTAGCTGGGCTGCCTGAAGGCGCTGTGCAGCGCCTCTTCGATGGCCACGTACTCTGGCTTGTCGAGAGACGAGGCGCTGCGCGCGCGCTCCAGCAACTCGCCCTGCGCCGAGTCCACGCGCTCAGTGCTGCCCGCGTGCAGGCACTGCGCGTGCTCCTCGCCATCCGTCTCGCGGTGGTAAAAGTAGTTGAAGTTGGAAACGATGACGGGCACGGGCAGCGCGATGGTCAGCACACCCGCGATGGCGCACAGAGAGCCCACGATCTTCCCGCCAATGGTGACCGGGTGCATGTCTCCATACCCGACGGTCGTCATGGTGACCACGGCCCACCAGAAGGCGTCCGGGATGCTGCCGAAGCTCGAGGCCGGGTCGTCCGCCTCGGCGAAGTACACGGCACTGGAGAAGAGGATGACCCCGATAAAGAGGAAGAAGATGAGGAGACCCAACTCGCGCATGCTGGCCTTGAGCGTCTGGCCGAGGATCTGCAAGCCCTTGGAGTGGCGCGAGAGCTTGAAGATGCGGAAGACGCGCACGAGGCGGATGACGCGCAGGATGGCCAGAGACATGGCCTGCTGGCCGTTGCCCTGGCGCTCAGCGAGCTCCGTGCCGAGCGTGATGAAGTACGGGATGATGGCCACGATGTCTATGATGTTCATGATGTTCTTGGAGAACGTGGCCTTGCTCGGGCACGCGAAGAAGCGCACGAGCAGCTCGAAGGAGAACCACACGATGCACAGCGTCTCGATCACGAAGAACGGGTCTGTGAAGGCGCCTGGACCGTAAGGCGCTGTGCCGTTTCCCAGTGGCACCGCCGCCGCAGCCGCCGCAGCTGCAGCCGCCGCCTCGCGGTCATCACGGAACTCAGGCAGCGTCTCCAGGCAGAAGATGACGATGGAAATGAGAATGACGAGCACGGAGACGATGGCGATGCCGCGCGCCGGGCCCGAGCTCTCCGGGTACTCAAACAGGAGCCACACCTGTCGCTGGAACTCGCGGTTGGGCAGCGGCCGCTCCTCCTCCTTGATGAAGCCTTCGTCCTCGCGAAACTTCTCCATGGCCTCCTCGCCCAGCTGGTAGAAGCGGATCTCCTCGGAGAAGACGTCGATGGGCACGTTGACGGGTCTCCGGATGCGCCCGCCGGACTGGTAGTAGTACAGGATGGCGTCGAAGCTGGGCCGGTTGCGGTCGAAGAAGTACTCGTTGCGCAACGGGTCGAAGTAGCGCATCCTCTTACGCGGGTCGCCAAGCAGCGTGTCCGGGAACTGGCTGAACGTCTTGAGCTGCGTCTCGAAGCGCAGGCCAGAGATGTTGATGACCACGCGTTCGCGGCAGCCTGAGTCGGGCTCGTAGCGCTCGAGCGACACGTGCGCCGGGAGCGCGCCCGTCTCCTCCAGTAGCTCTCCCACCGCCACCGCCACCGGCACTGGCACAGCGGCCGCGTCTGGGCCCCCACGTTCCGAGTCCGAGCCGCGGCTCTCCGCGTCACTGCCCCGCCGCCGCACCGACGGAGAGTCGATCAGGTTGAAGTGGTCGTCCATGCGCGCGAGATGACGGACCAGCCCGTCCCGGTGGACTTTGGGGGGTCCACCGGAGACAGAAGGAGTGAGAGAGAGACAGATGGAAAGAGTGAGGGAGAGGGAGAGAGACAGAGAGGCGCACGCCCCTGCCTCTCCCTCCTCGCTGTCGAGAGTACAAACCGAGAGGCTTTTGTCGCGTCTCTCCCCCCCTCCCTTTCCCCCCACTTTTCTTTTTTTTTGTTATCACGTCCTCCTCTCCTCCTCTTCTTCGACAGCGCGGGGCGCACGCGGGGTTTTATGAGCGCACGGTGCTCTTTTACCCGCCCACGGCGCGCGCGCGCGACCGTTTCCCGCCACGCCGTCGCGCCACGCACGACCAATCGGAGACGAAACGTGACGTGACGATTAAAGGGGGTCGCTTAGGATCACCGTCTGTTTACCGCGCGACCCTCGAACCGCTGCCCGTGTAAAGGAGAGTGTGAATGAGGGAATAATAATAATAAAAAAGATCCAGAAGTGAGGAAAATCGCGCAGCGTCACTACCAGAAACGACTAGGAGCTCGACCACCGAGCACAAACAATCTAAGTAAGAATGAAACAGGATCTTTTAATGAAAAGAAGAAGGGAAAAAAGATGTGCTGAAACGAACTGGTCATGTCTCGAGCGCCAGACACGCAACAGGCTTCAGCCCAGAGAGCCAAGTAAAGAAACACGGAAGGGACGCACAGGATCGTCTATTTGCACAAGAGAACATTATTATTTTGTTTCTCCAGAAAAGCTGTCTGTTTAAGGAGAGGGAAGGGTGTGATTAAGTGATTCCACTGAAAAGAAAGGTTTTCACCACGTCTAGAGGTGGAGCCGAACAGTACGCTGCTCTCCATGGTGCTGAAACCGGAGAATCCTCAGGTAGGACGGAGCTGCTCTGCTGAATCGTGACTGAACGTAAGTCGTGATTTGCAGCCTGAACAGAAGCAGACTCGGGTTTGGGCTGACAATCGAATAAACACCTCGATAAACAAAAAAGAAAACAAAAGTCTTAGGGCTTTTCAGCGCAAAACATTCATGCCATCAGTCTAGATTAGAACCTCTGACGAGTAATTTGAACGATTTATTCACGTTTGAGGCTAATTTAAGGGAGATAGAGAGTTTGTCCTTGATTTGATGTTTTTTTTTTTCAGATTGGAATTTGGATGTTAATGAGGAAAAATAAACACACAAAATGTCAGATGACAGCTGAAATAACATACGTATAGACATGCAATTTAAATGCAAACATTTACAGCATGTGTTTTTGGCGTGAACAGCGTATTAACGTATGTAAATGTTCACAATCTTAAAGTGAGCCAAAAAGCATTTGGACATTGTAGGAAAACAAATACACACCGTGGGCCACAGCTAAAGAACGTCTATTTCACATATTCTCTCCACTTCACCTGGTTGACGAAGCTTAAAATTATGTTTCTAAAATTGGGGCTCAGGGTGTAATAAGTGGAAAGATGGAGCTGCACAGAGGTGTGAAATGATGTATAATTTATGAAGATCTGACATGTGTAAATTGTAAATTGCATGTTAATGTTTTTTATTAATGCATTGTAATGGCCTACTGTATTTTTGTATAACTTTTAAATTTATAAACAGCTATTAAGACCATGTATTGTCCACTGAGTGTTGTAGAATGTGTTTTTGCATGAGTAGTAACAAAAATCCCGAGACAAAATTCCCTCTGCATGACCTTGATTCTGTTTTTATATTCAAATCATTTGTGTGAATGATGCCAGAAACATGCAAATATCTCTCCATGATTACTTTCAATAAAATGTTTTCATTGTATTCCTTACCCTTTACATGTTCGAATGGTTTTACTCTGGAAAAATTCTCTTAGGAGCCAGTCTATAGTCTGTTTAATTACTGTACTGAATGGACCCTGAAAAGCAAAAGGGCTCTGTATGGTACCAATGAAAGTTTGTTTGAATTTTTTAACCACAATGACACTGTATACATCCCTTTTTGGAAAAGATCTTTCAAAAGCCCTTTTGCATGGTTATATAAGTTGTCATTCATCTACACATAACCATGAGAATGTACATATACATTGCTTTTACTGAACCAACTTGAAGAAACCTATTTAAGGATGTATCTTGTTTAATCAATCACAGTACCTTGTGTATTAGAAAAATATGTTGGTGCATTTTTTTGAAATAATTTCACATCAGCTTAATGTAAATTACAATTGCCACAAGTCCTCGAGAAATGGTTTATTTGGGGTAATGTTCAAAAGTGTTTGAGAGCCTCCCTATTATATAAAAGTCCTATACCTCTGACACAATGTGTCTAACCAAGAAAGAATAAGGAACTTTAAAGGAAATCTTCAAAACAATTGTTTGCACCTTTATTAATTACAACATTAGGGTCATCACACATCTGTGGTCCAGTTTTGCCTTTGTGAGTTGAACTTCTTTCTAGTCAGTTCTCATGGCATGTCCTTACATTATTACAAAGTGATTTCAAAGTTGCTGAATAGTGAGTCAATTGAATTGAATCCAAGCACATAATAAAACACTGAGCCAAAACTTTCCAAGGACAGTGTAAGATCTTCAATATTATAAGCTGCAGCTCTTTGGTTTCAAAGATATTTCTATTGTAAATAGTCTTGACTGCAGACTGTCAGAAAACAGCCTTGAGAGGAATGACACATTTTTTGTGTAATCTATTGACATTTCAGGGCCATTAAGGTGGCAGTTCTCTCCCACATCTCTGCCTTCCATACATACTATGTCAGATTCTCTCTCTTTGAGAAAACAAGAGTGTACAGTTGACAATTTCTATGACAGTACAGCATATACTGTATTATATCACTAATTCAGTTATAGTGAAGTGAATTCAGTGAAATCAATCTGAATTTAAAACAAATTATCAGTGTCTCCTCAATTTGCTTAAAGGATTATTTCCAGATGCTTAGAAATTCCAGGTGGTTCTATAAATAAGATTAGCAAAGGATTTGTGCCAAGCAATGGGTATGTCCCAAAATGCATGCATCTAGCACTCAATACAATACACTACTGTCATGGTGTTCATGACCATTTAGACCAACCATTCTACAGTAAACACCAACCTTCTAATACAGAGAAAGAACTAACAAGAAAAATAAACCAGAGTGAATGGAGGAGAATGTCACATGTTCTTCTTTCTGTTTGGTAACCATTAAAACACAAGAATACATTTTTCAATTTGCATAATTTTACACGTAGAGTGATGCAATAACATGATAAAGGTTGGAGTTAAAGTATTGCCCATCTATCACATTGTATGCTTGACTCTGTTCATTAAATCTAGCATCACTGCAGGAATAAAATCACACCATGATATGTAATTTTTCATGTACATTTTATGTACATTAGCAATATTAAAATTTAATTTGGTACCATACTAATGCCTTTATCATTAACGATTCACACAGTGTAATGAGCAGCTGGCATTTTCAAGAGGTGTAAAATGAAAATTAAAGGTTTGTTATGACAACAATCGTATGGCCCTATAGAGATTTATCTCTGTTTTAGAGGAGATGTGTGCATGCATGAATGACTTTATGAGCATGAGTGTGCACATTGTCACGAAACCTCTGGATTTTTGATCCACAATCTGTCTGTTTTCTAAATGATATTTTCTCCCGTAATGAGCTTCAGATCTTCCGCACTAATTTTTCGTGTGACTTTGCTTTGCAATGCATAAGCCAGCCATCTAGCTAAGATGCACAACATTGAGTTTTTAATGATTAACAATGCACAAATGAGTTATATTGACAGAAAATCTGTGTTCACATTACATTGAAATATGTCGGCCAATTTGTAAAGATCTCTAAATGGTTCTTCATGTACCAGATAGTGCTCTGTGTTCAGCACTGCTATTAATATGAGTGTCCATGAAAGCAGGGGTCCAGCAGCACATCAAACAGGTTATTTAGGCAGCAGTAATCACTAGAAATCCCCACAAGTGATACATCTCCCACTAGAGGAAGAGCTCTGAGTGATTGAATATTAATGAGCATTTCTTACTGTGCCCCCCTCCATCACTCAGTATGGCATAGTGATGCATATTTAATAAGGGTTTAATGTAAGTGGGGCTTTCACTTTTAACTAGTCAGACATATGGTCAAGGAACTGTCATACAACCACAACCACAAAGTGTAAGTAATGTTCCTTTACTTGAAAATCAAACCAAAAAGAAAATAAGTACTGATTTTTCTGAAGAAAAAAAATGTTTCTTTTCTGTTTCTGCATGTTAGACTATTAAACAACACCTATATAACAACAACAACAACAACAACAACAACAATAATAATAATAATAATAATAATAATAATAACAACAACAACAACAATAATAATCATTATTATTATTATTATTATTATTATTATTATTATTGTTGTTGTTGTCATTATTGGTATTGTTGTTATTATTATTATTATTATTATTATTATTATTATTAATAATAATAATAATAATTGTATTATTAAAAAAATATTATTATAATGAGTGGTAATTCTGTTATAAAAGTTTGTATCTAGAGGAGCTCAAAATTTGTAATTCAGTTCAGTTATCATGTCCTTCTTTCAGTCCCTTGCATGTCTTGGTTTGTTGAATGTGAAATACTTAGTTGTTTGTAGTTTTAGCTACTTGGTGGTTAAAACAGGCTACAATCGATAGCGTTATGGGTTTGGGGTCATTGATCAGCAGACCGTTGGCAGACAGGATCATTACATACTCACATTGTTCAAGGTCACACCAGCTGGTGACTCATTCACATTAACAACCACAGGCAGCCTGTTAAGGAAGTGCGCAAGGAGAAATCTGAAATGTAACTGGGAAATGAAGGAATAAGCTTAGTTATAGAAGCTGCTGCTACTACTCTTGAAGAAAAAAGTTCCTAAATGGTTATTGCACTGGACAAATAGCCATAAGAAAGACCTGCAACTGGTAGAGAACTTTTTAAATTTAATTTCTTAAAACTTAAATAAATAATTCTTAAAACTTAAACAAAACTTCCTCTCACACACAAAAATACAGTTATCTAACATGTAATTTACTAGTGGTTTTAAGCCTTTTATTTCTGAAAACGTTCTGAAAATATTTCTGGGGGCTTACTACAGTGGATTTTTTTGAGATCTTAACCCCTTCAATAACAGGCTTATAATGCTGTAACTACTATGAGACTATGAGACTATACATACATATGTTTTATGACAGGGAAAAATAAATTTCTGTTTAAGGGGTTAATCTTTACTTGATGTCCCAGCTGAATGATATTTGTTAAAAATGAGTGTGTGGCACAGTGGATGTGTCTCTGATAATCATCTCTGCTAATGAGGGTACGCCACCACTCAGAGGCGAACAGCTGCTGCCACGGAAACCACCAAAACAAACATGACATGCATCCCCATCGTCATGAGAATATGAGTTGACACTTCATCAACTACATCCATGGTAGAGGAAAGTCTCTACACATGCACAAAGATGTACTAAGAGGCACTAAGATTTTTTTTTACATTACAGTACCTCAAGACATAAAATATCAAGGGAAACTGAAAGAGTGTCAGACACAATTTATACATCAGCAGGCTTTCAGTAATGTCAAAACTTGTAGGTATCGGCTATGATTTCATCAACCTTCACATGACCTGCAGAGGAAGACAAAAAGCCCCTCATAGGCAGCAACAGCTGAATCCCTTAGTATTCTAAAGAGCAGGTTGGTTATATGGTGTAGAGAGATTGTGGGGGGTCTCCCTGCATTTTAAACACTGGGGTGTCTGACAGCTACACAGATTAAATGTGAAGGTCATGGTGGAGATATGAATGGAGGTCCTAGCCCCATGGATTAGTCTCTCTGTCAGTATAACAGATTGGCTCAGCTGCACAGAGAAGACCCCCTGGGTACTGGGTCAGAGTTATGTACCTGACTCCCCTTGCAAGAGAGGTTGAAGAGGAGAAAGTACATGCCTGGAGACCTGGAAGCAAATTATGTTTTCCTCCCACTGAAGGCAGCAGAGCTAGAAAGTATCATACATAATAGTGGAACACCTGAATCTAATTGCTCTTAATAACCTGGTAGTGCTTTTGTTACAGTGCTCCCTCCAGAGTACAGTGCATTCTCAAAAATGTTCTACGCCTCAAAAGAACCACTTATGATATCCTAGTGATTTTGCTAAATCAGTGGACCACCAACTGCACTAAAAACGTAAGGGTTTTCTGGAGTAGCAAGTCTGTGATTTAGGGCAATATAAACAAGGTGCCACCAACAGTGAAATACCTTAGATAAACCTTTTTTGTACCCTGAAGAACAATATTTGTAAAAGAGCCTTTTAATGGTGTAAAAAACCTTCACACAATGTTAAGGTTATTCAACAATTCAAGGGTTCTTACCAGAGGTATGTGGAGGTATTTAAAACTTCAAAACGTTCTCCAGATATCTCCTATAGCTTAAGAATCTCACACATTGTCTCATATCACAATCATCCACTGAAAGGTTCTTTAGGGAAGTAAAAAGGGTTATTCTATAGCATCATAGAAACAGTTTTTGGCACCATTGTTCTTTAATTTAGGTATCAACTTAGTACTACCATCACTTGCTAGCTACAATAGCCCTGTAGCTCCAGTGCAAATAAAAAATGTGGACACAAAACATGCCTTGGCTGACTGAAAAATCAGAAACTGTCCAAATAAATAGTGGAGGACCTGAATATATGGGAGACCTGAATAGATGGCATTATGGGAATTCTTGTACAGCTATAAAGAATGGCCTTGTGCTTCTGTGTTTGCCACAGGGTGTGAGAGGGGAGAAGG
>JBBPCW010000106.1:16331685-16342416 GCA_037974425.1 Phenacogrammus interruptus
CAAACACACACACTCTCGCACAAACACACACATATATTCACATCCCTCCCCAGCTCACGTGCACTGCAAGTGCATGGGTTTTCCCAAGGTACAGAATTAAAGACTCTCCCTCCCTTCCTTTCTCTTTGTTTCGTCTCATTTTCTCTCTCTCTATTCCTCTCCTTCTCTCTCACACACTCACTCTGGCTGGATCTCTCTCCCTCCATTTCAGTGTGGGGAAAAACTCTACACATAAACAGACAAATCTATGTCTCACAAAACCACATGCTTTCAATCATCATAAGCATTACCCACACATTTCCTTTACAGAGCTTTTAATACATGATGAATGCACATATGTGTGTATGGGTAGAAACCCATGTGCATGTGTATGGTCATGCATCTGTGTGTAGTGTCTGTTTTTCACCTCAGATGCTAGGCCAAACATTTTCACTGACCATTCCACCCCCACCTTTACCACAATATCAATATTGTGTTGCGTAACAGAGTCAGGGCAGCTTTGTTCAGCATGGTTTCCATAAGAAGAATATGTCCAAGTGTAGAATAGCGTAATTAACTAGGCCTGTGCAAATGAATTAAAGCTCAGATTCCCAGTAATGATTAGTTTCAGTCGGTAGACTAATTTCAGGTCATGCCAACTGAAGTGTTCAAATAGCAGCATGAACACACAAGCTGTATGTTCTTTTTAAAAGCTTTTGCAATTGACTTTCAAGTTATTACATTGTTAATTAATTGAATATAATCTCAATTATATATTTCGTTTCTCAATTATATAATTCTATTCCTGTTTGACTGGTATCCTACATCTTCAGCTTGGAATTAGCACTTCCCACATATTCAAATAATACAATAATACATAGCAAACACATGAAGAGTGTCTTTTCTTTTCACCCAACAAGACACTAAATTTAAATCATCAAGTTAATTAAGTTTAACCATGTATTATTATCACTGATAATAATTGTAATTTTCCTCAGAAGATGCCTAAGAAGAAACTAAGTAGATTCAGATTCATCTCACATAACATGAAACATCACATTCAGTTGTGAGTTTGTATTATGGCACATTTGACAGTTTGAGTTATCAGAACCTTTGGTTAAGGTCTTGGACTCCTGCTCGGTTGCCATGGGAGATGGCTCAGGTCAGAATAGTCTTGATTATGTGCTGTTCTCTGGACAGAGCCTTGGAGATTTCAATGGCATGCCTTAAGAGGTGGAGGTGGAGCATTGCTGGAGCAGTGTGCACATTTTCTAATTGGATACTGGAGAGTGGTTCAATATTGATGGTTTTCACAATGGTTTCCTCATTCATGTCACAGCTCATTGTATGGTGACATGTCCACATCTTTATTGATCTCCTGACTCGTGTTTAGACCTGTCTTGTCTAATCTCACTCAGATTAGATGGGAGTAATTAAGTAATCAAAATGTATTTAACATGGACTATGGCTGAACAAATATGTATTTGCATCAGTTGAAGCATATAAATATCCTGCAGTAACATGGCAATGCAGTATGGTTTAAAACTGCCTTTACCTGGGATGAATTACGTTTAATTCAAGACCCCTCCAATTTGGGCTTTTTTGTAGACATTTAGATTTTTTTGTAATCTGACACATGATAAAGAGTAGCAGTGAAGCTGAGAGAGAGAGAGAAAGGGAGTGAGAGAGATAGGGAGAGCAAGCGTGAAGAGAGAACTAGTTAATAATTCATTCATGATACTAAGGCATGATCCGATATCCAGGGCTTCTATTTTAGGTTTAGACACTGTTGTGATATATGGTATGTGTGCAGCTGTATATAAGTGACTGTTAAGAGAACCAAAGTAAGAATTAATGAAAGATTAATAGGACCTATTAGGAAGAACCAAATAGCAACAACAAGAACAACAACAACTCCAACATCATCAATAAAACAGAGTAAGGAGTACAAAGAAGGAAGGATTACATAATTTGTAACATGGACATTAGCTTCCAGGGCAGAAGTCAATTAATGCTGTTAACGCTTGTTTGAAAAGTTGGTACTGTCTGCAGCCTGTTAAGTATCTCCCAAAGTCCTTGCATGACTCCAGCAAGATGAAGAGTGATCAGATGCAACCGCGGAACTCATCAAGGCCTAATATGAGTTACTGTAAATGTGATTACAACAAAACTATTAGCAACGTAAGAAGTGTAAACAGACAACGCAATCTCATTACTGTTTCATCTCCTTCATAATGAGAAAATATGTAATGTGGTGTTACAGTTTATAAACAAAGGCAGATTACAGTCATATTACCATTCAGATTAATATATATATCTATAAAACACCAGGACCACTCACAGGTGTATAAGATGGTATGTGAATGGGGTAGTAATGAGCAGGCATGAAGACTTTGTCAAATGCCAAAGTATTATGGCCAGACAAATGGGTCAGAATTGACAGAAAAGCGTGTGGAATCCATGGTGGCTTAAAGAGCCTGCTGCAAAGGTTTTGGTGTTGGATGCCATGGCACACCTTCAGAGGTTTTGTGGAGTCCACGTTATGGTGAGTAACAACTGTTCTGGCAACACACAGAAGACCTACAGAATATTAGGCAGCTGAGTATCATTTTTTATTATCATCTGTTTATATACATTTTTGTATAGTGTCATTGTTTAATTTGAGGGTAAATTGAGGCTTACGATGTAGGCAGACAATGTGGGAATTAGAATCTGAATTGCTTAGAACAGGTCTAAGCATTAGAGTTTACATAGTGATTAGAAAATTTGATTTAAAAAACATATGTCTGGGCATACAGTAACAGAATGGCATGTGTGGAAAAGAAAACGTGCATCTAGTAATCCGTGCATTACCTGGATGTAACAGAATGTATAAAACGCATAAAATATTTCAGACTTTACATAAACTTTGTAATTCAGATATGGTTCTGCAATTATAAAGATCTGCCAATCATATAATTATACAATGCAGAAATGTTTAATTTTGCTTTATAATTAGCCATTGTTTATCTAATTAGCTATTAGCATAGTGTTCATTTCCTCTATCACTCGATGGGAATTTGCAGTTATGTTAGCACCATGTTAACAGTCTTGTATAGTCACATTTGAAGCTTGTAACAGCTATTTTAGTAACATTTTTGTTTTGTCATATTACCTGTCTGTTGGCCTGTTATCTACTTGCATAGTAGTATATGTTGTGAAACGATTATTTTACATGGACTTTGATTATCTGTAATTTACAGAACCTTAAGCTATTAGACTTGGACGCACAGACTACACAACCAAACCGACAAGGAGAGCTGCTATTTCTGCTGAAATTGTGAGAAATACCTTTTGCTCATTTAAACTAAATCTTCAACATTTCTCAAGTCCAATGCCACACAAAGCCTTAAGCTGTTTTTATGTTAAAATAAAGCCCCACATGCCTCTTCAAAATGTTCCTTTGAGCCAACATCTTGATAAAAAGACTCCTCTGTGATCTGACTGTAACACTGAGGGCGAGATGGACGGATACAAGCCTTACACCACATCTGAACACTTTCACTGAGAAAAAATGACTTCCGTGAGAAACACATGACACAGGCATCACTGAAATCACCAATTCAGATATTTATTCTTAATGTTCCTGATCCAGATAACATCAGCCGCTCTGCTCTCTGTGAAAAGTGGGTTAGATCTCATGAGTCGCTACCATCTTCTGCAGGCAACAAGGGTCTTTTTTTTGTGCATGAATCATGTAGGATGTTTATCATGGAGTGAAGAAAAGAGAGCAATTCTACATAAGTGCAGAAATTGAGATACTTCCAGTGGATATGTCTTCATGAGTACAATACTTTGGATCCTTCATCGTCCCAAAAGCCACATAGACCCAGCATTCTGTCATGAGAAAGTAAAGCCAGAGGGAAATAAATCTCTTAAATTTTACTGAAATTTCTGAACTTTACATATGGAGTTACCGTTGTGTAGGATGTGGCGTCTTGTATGCAAGTGCATACTTCTGTTCTCATAAGGTAAATGTAAACTGATATAACTGCCAGTACTGGCTACTACCAAGATGTATCATTACATTATTCAGGTGAACTGCTGCCATTGTTCTTCATGTAAGATGAGTAATAGCCCTTTTTAGCATGCATAATACATTTTTAAATGTATAAACTATAATTGTTTAAGTATGCACTGAGTATGTATACAGGACTCCTTCCTTTAGTATACATACTGTTTGGCAAAGTTTGCATACTACCTTTTATGTGCGTACTACCTTTATAAAGTGTGCAGTCTGCTTTTTCATTTAAATATATCCACTGTAAACTAGACACTTGTATATAAACTAGATGTTTCTACAAGACAGCCCATCACTCTTATCTTTAGATCATTTGGTCCTACTGAGGTAATGTTCAGAGACCAAAGTAACAGTCATCTGGATTACAGTTGTTTTCCCTGGCAACATTATCTTCCACAACAAACCTTGAAACAGTGAATGCTACAGGCTAATTATTGCAATCATCTTCCCCTCTGCCTCTGTTTGAGCGACAAGCAAAGCAATACACAATATGGAATCGAGAGACGAACAGCAATCATTCCTGTAAAAGTCCGCACAAGAGAGCTTTCTTAAGGAAAATATGTCAAACACTAACAGCTACGAAAGTCGTCAAGCTTGGAAATGTCATTTCTGTCTCAGTTAAATGCCACTTAAATGTCATTCTAATAAAGATGAGCAGGACAAGGGGAGGCCGGTAAGAGCATAAGGACATAAACAGAAAGCAAAACTGGATTTATGTAAAATGAACAGCTGCAATTTCACAAAATATTGTTGCACAAATCAGCCAAAGGCAAGTATGTGAGTCATTGGTCAAATTCCAGAATTCCTAGAAAATTAAAACAAATGAGCAGCTAGATTGTGTGCTTGCAATAAGAGGTATGTGTGTTTTCTTTAGTCCTGTAGAATTGGTAATGGGATTCACAACTTGTTTATAATTCTTAAAAAGTAACAAAATCCCGTAAAACTGAGGTTGTGCTTGTGTTAGCTGCTATTTAAGCATATGTCCATTTGCCCACAAGTTTTGACCTGCTTCTTATCTCTGTTTTGGCACCAAAGAACAGAGAGAGAGAGAGAGAGAGAGAGAGAGAGAGAGAGAGAGAGAGAGAGAGGGAGGGAGAGCAGAAGTTTTTTGGGGATAAATAAAATGTTAAGCTCATAGATTTAGAGATGGGATTTGCACTCTTCATCTTCAAGAGGATGATGATGGTGAGGAGGAAAGCTCAGAGTTAGGAGTTGTGCAGTGCTTGATCCGCTCTGATATTGCTGTGCACTGGAGGAAGAACTGAATGTACACAGTCAAATTTCCAGCTCAGAACCAAAGGCATGTGTGCCTTGACTTTAACCTCTAAGGTCAAATTATCTTTGCATTTTTACAACCGAAGTGGAAAAGTTAGACCAGTATCTGTGCTCACTTTCCTTAAACAATGCTACAAAGAAAAATTTATAAAATTGTCTGTAGTGACTTGAGAGACACTGAGAAAAGTGTGTTTGTGTTTTTTATATATATTAATAAATGTATGTATTTATGTATTTATTTATTGGTTAATTGTTTTTAAGCCACTTGCACAAGACAGAGAAATGTTCACAGTCTTTAAAAAAAAAAAAAGCTTTTAATTTATTGATGTGTAAATTTAACTGTAGACATAACTTAAAAAATACTGGCCTTCACATTAGCATCCCCTTCACACCAACAATAAAGAGCCCCCATTTTTTCCTTTTTATTCACCGCCTAACAGTGCAAAAATCTCATTCGAGTGTGCCTGTGTGCAATTGCCTTAACCCAGTGATTTATGAAAAGGAGAACAATCTGGGCGCAGATGGGACTGAGAGAGAGAGAGAGGTATAAATATTCTGGCTTATCAGTGGGGGGCTTCAGCTGCTCCCGCGGCCCCTGAGCCATTGCCGTGATCTATGATGTGTCTCCATCTCACAAAGCTCCTGTTAGCAAGGTATGACTGCTGCATGTTAATGCCACGGAAGAGGAGCAATTTGCATGGAGTTGTCTGAGTTCACACCTAGAACTGCTCATCTAGGTATAGCCTGAGGGTTACCATGGAACCTTCACCATAGGAATCTGTTATACAAGGCCATAAATGCAGTACTTTGTGTTTTCAATCCAGGAGTCAATTTCAAGAGAATAAAAAAGTCAAGCATATTTGCATGCTCTTGATTGAAATTCATGTGGTTTCATTTATTTTGTTCATGTGTAACTAGGGTACACATTTAAAACAAGTGCAACTCATTGATTAACAAGGAACGATATTTATGCAGTAATACTCATTTTGCCTGAAAGTGGCTTACATTCCCTTCAATCATCAGTTTAAGCAAAATAATGCAAACAAAAAAGAAATGCTAGTTAGTTCCGCAGATATTATTACTGCATATCAATAAACAGAATTAAACAATGACGTTTCCATAATGATTAGGACTAAACCTTCAGTTCCTAACTTAAGACAGCCCACTTATATAATAATAATGCTAACTCATGCCCCTATGGGATTTATACTCATATACAAAAACTAAACCAATCCTGAATATTGGCTTAGTGAATGATGAATGAATATTTTGTTTGGTCTAGAATATATGAAGCTTTCAAAAGACTTTTCAGGTTTTACTTGAAGCTTATAAAAATCGTGACATATTCTTTGTGTGTTACTGTTTTGCAGGAACTCTTTCAATCTTGGCACAGAGTTGCCATCACTGTTCTAAGCTAAACTATGGCTTTTATTCAGTGATGTATCAAGGACTGCCAGAAGGCCCAGAGTGACATTTTTTTCTCAGAAAAATTTGTCCCATTAAATCAAAATGTGACAGATTGATACGTCAGGCAGTTCCAAAGCAGTCTAATCTAATGTATAAGGCTTCGTTCCTGTTCAGCTCCTGAAGTCCTAGATGTCTTTCTATTAAATAAAAATGAAAAAAAAATTACATATTTTTAAATCCCACAAATACTTAGGACTCATCTGAAGCCCAGAGGGCCCTGAGGATTCCCCATTCCCAATATACCAATCAAGCACATTTACAACACATTTTTTGTTAATAAATCATGTGTTTTATTAATGACTTCATCTGAATCTTGGAGGGATTGCTATTCCATAACATGAAAGCAATCACCACGAGGATTAGTGCGCCGCAGTAAGCTGTGTATAGCTGGGTGCAAACACACTCATTAGAGTGGGCATAAGGGCAATGTAATTATGCAACCTATTTCGAAAACAGCTACAGATCATAAAACTAAACAGTCTCATGCTTTGTTACATAATCCAAAAAGTGTGGGCCTCTGTAAAAAGGCTGTCGTTTCTTAAGTGGGCTGTTTGCATCAGCTCTAGGAAGTGTACATAAGCTGCCATTGTGTAGTCTATGTTACTTCTTATCTAATAATGCCTCAACTGACTCTCTTTCATTCTGGGCTGTTTTTATTGCTTTATTCACCATGAAACATTCACACAGTATATAGGCCATCTGACAAAATAAAATCTGAAGTTACAAGGTTTTGACATCACAATAACAACAGAAAAAAAACTAGATTGAATCTGGATGAGCATGTCTGGTAAAGTTAATGACTACTGTAGCCTACATTCTCATGCTGGCGCTTAACCACATCATGCTTACCTTTAGGCCTTACATGCTCTTTCTTCAGTACAGATTCGAGCTTAATTAACTAATTAATTGAGTCTGCCAGCAGCCGGTGTGTGCATCTGTTGTTGGCATCTTCTGTGAGCATCTCCGGAGAGAATTAATTTACTCTCCCCCTAACAAGCCATTGGTGGGTCAGCCTGCCTCTGCTCTTCCTCTGGAGGGTTTACATCAAAACAAGACACATGAATATAATGATCAGGACTTTATGTTGTATCCATATTTATGGAAAAATTGTATGTGGGCCTTTCAAAGTTTGACTTAACCGAAGAGCTTTGTTTCTATTCAAACAGTTTGCGTGTTAATTATGCGAGCTGCAGCAGCTTGCTGGCTGTAACCGGTTGTAAGAGCTGATTTACGGCCTCAGAATAATGAGGCTGAACTATAAAGTCTATTGTGAATGTCAACGAAGCAATTGGTTTGGATTCATGTTTCAAAGGCGGTTAAGGCCCTCTTGTGGCCATACAGAGCTCGGTTGTGAGAATGCATATTTATCGGACAACAGGGCACTGTGTTTTAAAAACAGCACGGTGACTTGATTTTGCATTAAGCTGAAGAAAAGAAAAGTGAAAAGCAAACAGAATCTGTTCCATTTTATTTACAGTATCACTGCATGTGGCCCAAAACATTGATCATAATGATGGTTTAGAAAACTGCATATGAAGAGAACAGGCTGCTCAATAATTCATGTAAATACATCAAATCAGTGTCATTAAAAAGACTTTCAGTGATAAAACAGTTGGCTTCTGTATCTGCACTAGCAAATCTAGAATAGTCTGATTCTTCCTGGACAATGCTTGCTCAAAATTTCCTGGAAAGTATTGAGCAGGGATTTCCCTTTAATAGAATACGTTCATACTAAACAGGGCACGATGCCAAGCTGTCAGTAAAACTCAATGGTGTTTCATACTGAATGACGCCAGCAGGAGGCAGTAAATGTGACCCTTTCATCCTAAGAACTTTTTTCATTGTTTCACAAAGCACTTCAGAGTTTAAAGAAATATTTATGGAAAACGGTGTAAAATGTTTCAGATGCTAACAATTCGACAATAACACTCAGCCTTTCAAAAATGGCAACACAAAGGAAGTAAACGGGTTAATCTACAAATAAGCACAATTTCACAATACCTCCTACAGGACTATAGGGTGGAACACCTTACAGCATGACTGTCTTAGTCCGTCAGGTGCAGCCTAGACATGTTTATAGATTAGTGGCTCAACTTCAGCACTTTCAGAAAGTTAATCCTACCGCTACTCAGTTGCCACGTACTGCAGGGGAGCTCAAAATCAGTTAAATTGCCCCATGATCCTCCTGCCTCCTGTCTGCACCAAGAAGACACCCCTAAAGGAATGTGCAAGCATGAGAGGCAAATGCTGTGACATGTCTTACAATTTCTAATGCTTAATCAAACCCATGAGTCTATAGTCTTCACAGTGAATGATCTTCAAAGGCTTGTGCATTGAACGTATAGTTCTGGGAAAGTGTAGAACATTATACCAACGTTTTTATTATTTTAATAAGACATTTTAAATGTGCAAGATTTACACACAATCTATTAAAGAATCTACTGAAAGTTTCATAACGAAAACAAGTATTCTTCTATTGGAATCACTCCAAAAGTCCTTTTCAACACTTTCATTTTTAAGAGTATATCTGATTCATTGTTGGCTCTGGGTGGACCCTTATAAGAACTCAAGGCTGATGAATGAGTCGGGTTGGGCGAGAATGGGGGGTGCATAGTTGATGTAGAGATGGACTGGAGATGAACTTGGGCAGTGAAGTCTGAGATGATACAGGTCAACACACTTGCAGTGGTCTAGGAGACCCTGTAAGAATGTATTTGGCCATAAAAGTGCCTGGAATTAAAGCACACTACATATTTAATTTAAGTCATGCTAATATTATCTCTTGATCGTATGATTCACAGAGGATTTTATTGTTGTTGTCTTATGTCATGCATATGTCATGACTGTCTTCTTAGCTATAACTGAAGTTTATGTAGCAACATTTCATTCTAGTAATTTTGGTCCATTGTAAAATATCCCACAATGTGAATCTGGTGTTCTCGAATAATGTAAAAACATTATTATAAAACGGCAAATCTGATGACGCATTTTTAATGCTGTACAAATCCAGAGAGTTAGACCACTGTTACAGAAGAGGGGCATCATTTGACAATCAGATCAATAGTTTTGTGTTCCGGTGAATGAGATCAGATAATGATGTAGTGCATGAGAGTCATTGTACTCAGCGAGGGTCATGCTCTGCATCATAGGGAGAGGCTTTGTGTTAATTCTCCTGAGTCTTAAGAGATGGCAGCTCTTTTGATCACTTCTTAGGTTTCAAAGGTGAAAGAGGTCACATGATCTGCAGAGCCTGTTTTTGGGAGGGAGTGAAGGGGAGGGCTTCACAGCCCTCAGTGGCCGAGGAACCTCCTGTATAATAGAGTGTGTGTTAATAGTGTGTGTGTGTATGTGTGTGTGTGTGTGTTTGTGTTTGTGTGTGTGTGTGTGTGTGTGTGTGTGTGTGTGTACAAAGGTAGTTGAATAGGTCAAGTCACCTGCAAGTCAGATTTACTTTCCTTCCAATTCATAATTACAGAGCAGGTCTTCAACTTCTTGCCAAATATCTGTGAGTATCAGGTTTGGTTTATTTGAGTCAATTTTCAACAGAATTCAAGGAAACTTCCAAACCAGCCAGAGACCGGAGACAGATTCTACCGTCTGAGTCAGACTTTGTGGTGGCTGGTTGATAAAAATGTTTGCTGTCACACTTTGCTGCATTTGTATTGAGGGGTTGTCACTTCTCAAAAGCAGGAACCAAATGTTCCTTGGATTACAGTATAATTGCTGTTTCACAGACCACTGAAGCCAGGAATCACATGGCCTGTCATACCTGTGGATTTTAGGTGAAATGCATTTGGGTCATTCCACAAAATCGGTACATTTTCAGCTTTAAATTTTTTTTTTTTAAAAATCATTTTCTCAATTTTTTAAATTTCTCTGGAAAGAAGACATCCTAAAGTGTCAATAAATTTTATGGTGCCATCTCAGGCTATTTATTTTATTTATTGTAT
>JBBPCW010000106.1:16374317-16394397 GCA_037974425.1 Phenacogrammus interruptus
GTGTGTGTGTGTGTGTGTGTGTGTGTGTGTGTGTGTGTGTGTGTGTGTGTGTGTGTGTGTGTGTGTGTGTGTGTAACAAGAGAGAAGGGGTGTGGCTACTCTGAGGAATTCTCTGAATACCTGGTCACATGGGAAGACTTTGAACCTTGTGCAAGATCTGTTCACAATTTTAAAAGTGAAATGAAATTGCCCCAATAAATCAAACACATGCACATAAAACACTGTACTTCACCCTGTTGAGGATAATGGGCCTTGCCAGCCCCGAGGACTGCAAGATATAAAATAAAGGTGTGAATGTCATAGTACATTAGGGGAGGGGGTGCACTATCAACCTATTTAAAGAAAAGGAAAACGTGGCCTTGAAAATGGGTCAATGTAAAATGAATTGAACTTCAGTGCTTTACATTTTTAGGATTGAACAGTGTTTAGTGTTCTTTTTCTGATGTGGAGGTCCTAAGACACGTTATCCCTGAGTCGAAATGGAGGTCCTGGATATCAGAAGGTAGGATGGAGAAGCATTCGTTATCCATCAGCTTTAAACAGCCATGTTTTGTTTTCACATCTGGTGATCTTCACTTCAGAAATCACTAACTTCCAATTATTATGAGCGTAAGAACACCTTTAAAGGAAACTGGGACTTTTATCAGGATACATGACAGTGGCAGCTGGTGCCCTGGTTGTTGGGGAGTTGCCCCTGCGATTGGTCATTGGTTTGAATCCCAGGACTGTCATTGGCACTGCTGAGGTACCCTTGAGCAAGGAACCACCCCAACACACTGCTCCTCAGGTGCTTCTTCACTTGGTGAATGGGTTAGATACACAGAAGGAATTTCATATTGTTAACACTGTGTGCTGTGCTGTGTTCACACACGATTATAATGGGTCACTTTACTTTATGACACCTGCTGGAAGAGAAAGTGAGTGCTTTCCACAGAACTGGAACGTTTTCAGTAAATCATGTGACACCACAGTCCAATCATGTGCAATCATAATGGAAAAGCTTGATATAAATAAAGCTGGTGTGTTTAGTAAATGGTCTAATTAGAACATAGATGAAATGTTTGAGTGTGTGGGGGGAAAAAAACACATTATCAGCATCAACTGGTCCAGTTAGCCCCTGTATTACGTGCGTGTCTAAAAAAACTAAACTCAGTGACTACAGAGAAATGTGAATTCCATTCAATGCAATACCGTTCAACGAAATACTGGTCTATTCTGGTACAGCTAATATACATTTCCACTTGATTTCACACTTTATCGCATTAAATACTGGCCTGTTCTGTTACAGCTGATACATTCTCAATTTGATATCACAGCCTTTTATGCATTTACAGAGCTGCAAATCTTACCTCGTTGCATTGTACATCCATATGTATTGTAAGATTAAATAAAATGATATACGAGATTCTATTCTAGGGTGGGTTGGCTGAGCTGAGCTGGGGTCTGGGAGGCTCCTCCCTGCTGCAGGCCGGGGGTGGTGCTGCTGCCAGGGCGCGTTAAGCTCGGAGCCTTTCTCTGAAGAACCCGCCCTCCTCTCCTCCATCAGCACACAGCTCTTTCAGCTCGAGTTGGGGGAATTAACACGCGATTTAAAACACGCTCTGGTCTGCACGGTGGACACGCGACGACGCGCAAGATGAGTAAAGTGCAAGGCGGCATGAAATGTGTGAAATACCTGCTTTTCTTCTTCAACTTCATCTTCTGGGTAAGATATTGTGGATGGCTGCAGTACCTGCCTGCACGGGTTTCTCTTGAGACCCTATCAATATCATTCTCATCAGAAATGTGAGAAATGTGAAAAGCATGAGATGTTCTGCCTGCAACTGGTGCACTCCTACAGGAGGCTCTCTGGTTTCGACCATTTGCTCTGATTTAGCCTCCGAAAGCGTCTGAAGCTACTGAAGGAGTGATACGTTTAGCGTTTGCATGATTAGATCTGTTAGGTCGCTTAAACGTTTTGATGATACCTACGAACACACGTATGTAGTGTAGAGTAGTATAGTATTGTATTGTATTCACTGTACTGGTGTACTGTAATTATAGGCGTGGGGATCCAATACTCAGTATCGGTATGGGTCTGATAAGGGTCAAAATCACTTTATCGGATATCGGAAAAATACCTGAATTATCATGTAAATGCTTCTGCAACTAAACTTTGACCAAAATGCTGTACACAGGGATTTAAGGACATGGGTAACACTGATAAACGGCAAGTTTTATATGACCACTTACTCCCTACATAATACACTCAAAATATAGGCTCCTGCAACCAAATAGTGTATAATGTGTTGAACAAAGAGCCATCGGCGATTCAGCCATGTATACAGAACTCCATAATTGGTCGATTGTGCACTGTATGGGCGTAGAAACTTAATTTATATAGTTTAAATAGCACACTATAGAAGAACTGGGAGTCATTTTGGATTCCAGACTATTGTATTATTATTGTTTAAAAGAGGGGAAAAAGAAACTATTGGATTTGTATTGGCAGATACACAAAGTTGTAGTGTCAGTATCACTATTGGAAAAGGAAAAGTGGTATTGTGCCAGTCCTGATAGAATGATATTGTATTGTATTGTACTGAATTGTATTGTATCACTATTGTGTGTTTTGCTATGCATGGAGTGAGTTGCCAGCAGTGTAAGAGGTTTAATGAACTCCAAAGACTGAGGCAGGTGGAAGGAAAGAGGGAGGTCTTTGTGATGTAAAGTCTTTACACTGATGTTGGTTTGCTTTTGTGCATCTGTTCACACAGCTGAAATGTAGTTTTTGCATCAGCTGTGGTGATAGGGGGTTCGTTTGCTGTACTGAATGTGTGCACCTTGATGGTTTTAATGTTTATGTATTTCTGCTGAAGACCTTAACAGACAACCCGCTTTTCTGAGGTACCCAAAATAATGAGGTGCTAATGAAGTCCTTGCCGGTTTACTGCTCTGGGGGCTTTCTTGCCGCAGTGACTAGGCTACTGTGACAGAAAAAGAAGAAGATTCATAGATAGAAACTTTCCATGACCTGGTATTAGCACACACACATCGCAGTGCTGACGAAGAACAGTTTGTTGTGAAATTTCCTGCTTTGCTGTGCAATGTCACAGCACAGTTGACCTGTTATTTTATTGTGTTTATAAGACATAGTATAAATAACTAGTATACCAGTTTACCATAGTGTATTTCTGGAGTATTATAGTGTAATTGCAAATAATTGAAAATCAGGTTGTTTTGGGAGGAAGGTATTTTCAGTCGTAGACTTTATCCAGTAAATCAGAAAATAAGAGTCTTTAAAATGTTTTTTCTCCAAGTTCTTCAACTCCTGGATTATGTGGTGCCTGCAGAAAATACCACAAAACTGCGATTGAACCTCTTAAAAGATTACTGCAACTGAAATGTCTCATACTTTATTGACCAATAAATAGGCAAAGGTGTAATACTTACAATGTGCTTTACAGCATGTCTTTATCTCAGGCAGAACAGAGAGTTGTAAAAAGGGCACTTGTCCTTTGAAATATGAGATTAAACCTGAAGCTTGGGAATCATGTTGGAGTTGTTGTCTCCTTTTATACTAACATGTAACTGACTGCCCAGCACTTCCGTCTATTAATTAAAGTTGTCTATTCTCTTATTCTGAAGAGGTCTAATGTTCACAATAACTAGGATAACTTTATTACCTCATAAAACTCTTACCCCAAATACTGCAGATCTTAGAACTCATTTAAGCGGACAATTTCTAATAAACTTAAAAGTAAATAGTTGGAAATATGAGTAATTATTTTTAGGGATACAATTTTGGCACATTTTCAGTTAAGGCCAATTAACTGTAAAGTATTATATTCAATGTTTCTTTCTAAATTGACATCAAAGGCAAATGCACACAGGCCAGTAATAGGTTGTTTTTGAAGTTTTCACAAGGTTTAAAATTCTAAACAGCCTCCAGTTAGTAATGGGACACATTTTAGTTTTCATCAAGACATCAGTTTTTCCAGCACAGATAAATTAATCAACCATGTATGCACACTCCTCATGGGTGATGGACAGTTCTGTTTAGATTGGCCACTGTAGAAATTTGATACAAGAATTTATTGGCCAGCATTACACTGTTTTGAACCATTTCCATGCTGTCCAAAGAATGTAACAGGGTCAAACCAAGTCATCTGTGTTATTTCAGTGAAATTCATTGCGGTGCCAGTCTCACTTGATATCTGTTTGTTTTGGAAAAGTTCTCTTAGTCATTTGAGAGTTTTAGTGAAACTTGCATCTTTCTCGTTATCTCCTGGTTTGTTATTTGTTTGCTGGGCAAGACTTTCTACCTTATTTAACTTAACATCCCTGTGTTGTCATTCCTAGCCTGCCTTCGGTTGAGTGTCTTGATTGTTATCTAAAATCTAAAGTCTCAATCAACACTTATTAAAATCAAAGCTGTACAAGTAAAGGCACCACTTTCCCTGCTTCTTAATGTGTGTCTGTGCAGGCTGGCTGCTGCAGTGGTATTTTTTTTTACTTTGAAGTAGTAAAGCTATTACTTTTAAGTCCAAAGGGCTTTAAGATCAGTGCCATAAGAACATGTAGTACAGTGCATTTATTCAACTAAATAAAAAAAATTAATGGAACACTTCATCGCAGTATTTAATGCGATAAAGTGTACTTGTACTTAGTTCAGTGAATTATGTATTGCTGAAATTATTTGAGTTATTAAGCTTAAATTGTTTAAGGTAATCTGTTTCCTTAGACCACCAGGTTTGGTGTCTAGGTTTGACCACTTGATGTCTTGGTTTGACCACTTAATCAGTGTACGTTGTCAAAGATTGGTTTTACTTTATATTCCAAGATCCCTGTCTCCAGTGGTCTTGTTTCTCGGTGTTGCTTGCTATCAGGATATACTGAGAGAAGTGAGCATCCAAATCTTACTTACTGTAGTTTTGCAGCAGATTACACATGTATTAGTGTTTAATGGTGACAGTTCAAATGATGTTATAATGACTAATACATGAAGGCAAATTGCCTTCAGTCAAGTTAGAAGTAGTTTTGCTTCTGAGTGATGGAAACTTCATGGTTCACTTCAGAGCACGCGCACCTTTGTCACACTCCTTTACTAAAAAGGATTTCCGTTTAAACTAACTTCGTAAAACTGTTTGCACTAATCAAACTTTATCTCAGTGTCCGTAATTACAGATGCTTCAGAAAGGTGAAGTGTAATGAAAAAGGATCAGATTAGAAAGGCAAATTTTTAAATAATGTCCTTTTAACATTGAAGTAACTAAGCGATGGTTCGGTTCGATCCATTTAAAATGTCAACAGCTATTATTGTTGCTGTAACATTTTTAGAATGTACCTATTTTTTTTTCTTACAAACAGTTCTCAAAGACATTTTTCAAAGACGATGCCCGTGCAGTTTTTACACCTCCTGCTCTTTTTCATGTGATGGTTCTATCATTGCACTAATTAAGTGGTCGAGTTAGATCTGCTCAAATGGTTAGTGTACGAATACTCTAATGAAGGGCACAGTGGCTGCAGTCATTGGTTTTCTGTAGAGTGGTGTCACTGCATTGGACAGCGATGCCTTTGTCTTAGAACGGACAGGCAAATAAGTGGACTGTTGTGTCGGCTGCTTGGTGTAGTAGCTGGGAGGGGTGAGAGCATTGGGCATGTTGGGGATTTGAGGGGACAGTGCCATGGCATGGAGGATTCCAGCAGAAATGACGACAGCCAGCGAGACTGGCACAGCCTGCCTACTGATCACAGCAATGGGGGGTGGCAGGTTGACAGTTTGGGACACAGGGAGGACATAAAACTTTAAATAATCTGTTCACCATATTATGAGAATATTACACGTCACTTTGTGACTAAACAAACAGCGAGAGTCTGAATATTCCTGAAATTCTTCGGCTGAAGGCCGTTAACAAAACAGAAGCATATTAGACCAAATCTGGCCTAAGTCTTGACACAAATCCCTCCCATTTTAAAACAAAAGAGTTGGTATACTGAAGCACTGCAGACAGAACCCAAATACGAACTTTGTTCCTGCTCATCAAGTGTTCTTGGGTCAAGAACACATGTTTCTGAAACACTGGACAGACTAAACAAATCCGGACTGGAATGACATTTTGTTTTTGCTCTTCTGTTAGTGGAGCTTGGCAAGAAACACTGAAAACTAATGACTCGTTTGGCAGCTCCCACTTTGTGGTTCTTAATGTAAATTGCTCTCTAAGAGGTTAATGGAGAGCTGAGAGGTCTAAAGACACACTTGACTCAACTGTTTGTCATTGGTATCCCTGCAGAAGGACAGATGGCCGTGTTTAGACACAACACAGATCTTTATCTTACAGAGTTTCAATCAATGGACTGTCTCAGCTGAGCATATTCCATTGGGAACTTTAACAAGCAAACAAAGTAACAAAGTCACATCAGTTCTCACAAAGTCACAAAGGACACTTTTGTGTAGACTCCTAAAAAAAAAAATAACAACAGTGGGTCAGGCCGGTTTGGAGTTATGTGATCTGTCTCTGTCAGGGATGCCCTGTTTGGTAGATAGGTGAAACATGAGTAATTAACATGTAAGATAATGTTTTTTGCATCATGCTTTATTCAGATATATACAGTGTACTAGGGCTGGGCGATTTGTCCTAAAATCAAAATCTCAATTAATTGAATGTTTTAACTCGATTAAGATTAATGAACAATTATTTATTTATTTTTAATTTTTTTGCCCTCACAGTTCACTGACAAGTTGCTCAGTGTTTAAGCTCTCCATGCTCGACATGTCGGCTGAATAACGTAACATAATGGAGCGAGGTCATGTGACTCCACACGCGGTAGTGTTTTTAAAGGGAAAGTAATTGAAATAATCGACCTTGAAGAATTTGATCGATTATAGGTTCTGAAGGTCGATTTCGATTACTTTTCGATTAATCGCCCAACCCTAATATGTACAATTCAATAAAAAAGAAAGGCTAATTTCTTTGGGATATTTTCTGCTCAGCTGGCAGGTTCAACGGTGTTGGCAGTGGGATTGTGGCTGAGGTTTGATGGAGGGACAGCCAAATTCCTAAGTCAAGATGGAGCCCCTGAAACCTTCTTTATTGGTGAGTATCAATTTTGCTGCTGTCCATAGGTGTAATTCTTAAAAATCTTCAAAGTTTCTGTGGAATGGCACAGGTCTGGGCTAGAGTGCAATGATATGTATGATAAGGTTTGCCACATTTTTATATCTTTTTATGTTCTTGCAGAAATTAAACAGTACAATCTTGTTTACATTTTAAGTGAAAACTTTTCCTTAAACTTAGGCACTATTCTACCTGAATTAGTGTAACCAGGGGATGATCTGTAATGTATTGTGTAGGGAATTAGAGTGGCCAGTATATCTGGGATAAAGCTTTTGTGCAATTTCCACAATTGACCACAGAAAGCCCTGATTTAAACATCAAATCAGTAACTCCTCAGGTGATACCAGTCTGTTTCAAATAGTCCTACAATGTAATTTCCACAATGTAGCGAGATGCTCTTCGTATGGACTTTCCCTTTTTTCTGCATATCAAGTGGGATGTTGTGCATTATAGTAGAAAATAAATCAGAGGATTTTGATGCATCCCTAGTTATCATTATAAATGACATCACCATATTTCAGAATATACTTTTTGAGAAAACAGTATAGTCTGAAATAGTGCTTTCATGTTTTTTTTGGGTTTTTTTTTTCAAACCGAAACTGTGGTGGTGCATAGTCAAAATATTGCATAGACTTGGAGTCTTTTTGCCAAAACCAACTGAACAAACAGACAGCTCAGTTAATCTGTTGATTAACTAGCTAGTTTAGTGCACTGTTGAAGTAAAATTAATGTTAAAGATGAGAAGAAGTTTGTACTGGGAGATGAGCGCTTCCTTCCTTCAACACATGCATGGCACAGGACTACATTTGTTTAATTCGTTTTCTGTAGTAACTTAACTGTTACTGAGCTCCCACATTATAATGTTTGAACAAGTTTTCTTCACACGCCTCTGCCATATTTCAGTTTTTTTTTAATTACTTTGCCAGCTCGACATCACAGTGTGCAACCATGTAATGGGCTTAATGGGTTGCCTGAGGAGGATAAGAATAGCCTAAATGGTATTGTGAAAGTTTGCTCTAAGATAATTGGAATCTAGCGAAAGAGGCTTCTGCTCCCTTTTGCAGAAACAGGTGGCCCAAGAGGAAAGCAAGTCAGCCAGTCTGACCATATTCTGTTCACCGTAATGCTTGCAGGCCAGTGTTGTAATAATGTGGCCATTAGCAGAGCAAATGGCCTTCCTTCTGGAGGAAGTGGATGTGTGGTGTATTTTTGGATGGGTGAGAATTTGCATCATAGGCAAGAAAGAATGAAACATCAAAAATGGGGTATGGGTTGGAGGTAGCTCAGTGTGTAGGATGCTTGCCTCCAGACCAAGAGATCATGGGTTCGAATCCTACCTTCAGCACCACCTCTGGGTCCCTGAGCAAGACCCTTAACCCCAAGTTGCTCCAGGGAGAGACTGCCCCCTGTAGGTAGAGAATGGAAGTCGCTTTGGATAAAAGCATCTGCTAAATGCTGTAAATGTAAATGAATACGCTTCTACACAGTTTGGTGGTTTTTCAGGAAATCTTGAAAGAATGCAGATTCATGCTGGATCCTTTTATACACTATTAAAGCTAAAATCATGGTGAAAGTCTCTGTCATGTATTTGGGGTGGGTGATATGGCAAAGATATAATATGATGCTTCAAAACATTTTCACAATTTAGGATATGCATCGTCATATTTTGTTTTCTCCAGGTTTTATTAGCTGGAACAGATGAAAAAGAATCAGTTTTAAAATATTTTAAATTAATACAATTCTTTTATATTCAAAATTTCACAAACTGATCTGCACTAAATCCAAATACAACCACTAATTACACTCTCGCTTTCACAAAACAAGGTATTGGTCAGTGTTCTTTAAGTGCTGACAGTACCTATAATGTGCCCCGAAAAGCATAACTATAAACATTATATTGCTCACACTTGCCTAACAATGAGTTAAACCAAAGTGATTGGTTCTTTTTGTTTATGTATTAAACAAAAAGAACCAATTCTTCTTCTTCATAACTGTTTATTTTTTTCAAGAGCAGAAAAGGCTGAAAAGCTCAGTAAAACAGGGTTTCTACTGCATTCTCCTTTTTCACAACATCTATCTCATAACCTTTGTTTCTCAAATCCCAAGCTAGAGTTTCATTGAATTGATTACCTCTTACATCATCAAACACATCGTGCAAACACACAATGGCATCTTAGGCCTAGCTTAACCTGATGTGTGAGTAGGAGGCTTAAGTTTTCTTCACTGGAGTGATGCAATAGCAAACTTGATCATGTTCTGCCTGCTTGATAGTGAGCTTGCTTTCCATTCACCGATCTCCAGTTTGTCAGTTGTGAAACTTGAAAAAAATACAATAAGAACTCAAGGTTAGTTCTGGTGCTTGACTGTGCTTAGAGAAGAGCATTATGTCTTCATCATATTTGTTGAACTACTGAACTCATAAATAATTCTTACTGTACTTAAATAAATGTATTCAGTTTCATTAGTTATTTATGTTTGAAAATGATATATGAAAATGCAGAACCACAAGGTGTTTAGGCTCTTCTGCCACACACACAACACAATATTGCAGCTATATTAGCATATTGAGATATAGTTTCCATTCCACAGAAACGGTGGTTGCTGTGTAAATAATAATATCTGTGTTAGCAGTTCAAAGAAAGACAGGGACTGTGCCAAGGGAGAAAATTCTTCTGCAATGATGCACAACTCCTCACTGTCTTTCTGTTCAGTCACTTTTTTGTTGGCTCATAACCTCATGATGTTATTAAAGAATGCAAGGTTATTTCCATAGCACACACACACCTACCTATTTCCATATGCCCTCACATGCAAAGGCCACTACATTTGGTTACAGCCAAGGGGATCAACAGAAGCCTCTCAGGCTGTTTATCTGAAGTGCACAAGCAGTGTTTATATAGGCTAAAACAGTGGCTGCCTCCACCGGCATGTTTTCCATCTCTGTGGTGGTCGGTGAGTAGCAGGAGCCCTATGTTTTCTGCTTTAGTCTCTTCTGTCCTGTGTGAAGGAAAACAACAGTTCAGTGTCTCCCCGGGGTTTTAATTAGATTACAGTGTGAGGAGTGGATCTCCTTCCTCAGCTCCGAAGGAACTGGGGGAAATGAGTTTGCTACGTTTTCACACTCATCCAGCTAAGCGCCTTTGTATAAGCGTGATATGCTGGAAAACCAAAGGCAAGACAGGGCAGAGTTTTCATGTTGGGGCTACTCTCAGTTAATACTACATCTAATTGGGACAGTGCACTATAAAATTAAATTGTTATTTGTCCATTTGAAATGATTGCATAAAGCAAAAATGTATTTGAGCTAATAGCAATTCTTAGCATTTTTCACAATCATATGTTTGTAGTGAACCAAACAGAACTGAGTTGTATGCATTTTCAATGAGTGGGTTGATGCAAATGCATGTAAATATTAGTAAACAGAAACAGATGTCTTACAAAAGCAAAACTTTACCTTTTAATGTCTGTAGAGGGCGGAGTAATGTTTGTTTAATTGAGCAATTCAATTGGAAGCTACACAGAAGAGATGTAATGCACTGCAGTTGGATTCTCAGTACTGTGTAAAATATTCAGTATTCTCGTGATCAAAATCAAAGTGAAAAATATGTCTGTTTTCAACTGTCGAATAATCTACTAATGACACTTGATCTGTGAGGCTGGAGGAGTGTATATGCTGGCCTGGCATAATGACTGGTGCTAGTTGCTTCAGTGCATACAATGAACAAAGAGACAAACTTGTTTTTTGATTTTCAATTAAAATGTCATGATTGTGACAGGCCTAATTGTTATTGTGATGTTGGCATTACTGGAGGCTACAATGAGAATTTTGTGAAAAGATCAAAATGAATTTGTGGTTTTTAATTACCATTTTTATCACAATTGTCAGTAGTTTACTGGCTGCTGTGATTGTCAATTATTACTCTGTATTTTTCAGAACACATACTGTTCCCTTCCTCAGGTCATAATAATACATCGGCTGATTTTATTTGGAGCAAAGGTCTGAGATCTGAATCCCTTCTTGCTCGATTCTGATCATGCAGCCCTTGAATTAACATGGCATTTTCATCTCTTATTGTGATTCTAGTTAGACGGTAAGGCTGTGCAGATGATGGCAGGGGAATACAATGTGCCACTTGAGAGATGTGGTCATCCTAGCAACAGCATCCTCTAAAGAGTCGTTCGAGCATCCTCAAAAGATTGTTGCTCTTAAAGAGCAGACAGCAGGCTTTTCTGGCCGTGGGGAATAGTTGCTATGGAGGGGATCTAGTCACTAACAGTGGAGGGAGACAAGAAGGACCTGAATGTTTGTCCCTGAGGCCTGGCTCCAGTAAGAGACTAAATTAGAGGCATATAACCAGCCATTGTTATTGTCCAGATGTCTTCTCCTTTGTGTTTCTTTTTAATTGTAGAATACTTTTGTTGAATGAAAAAACAAATAAAGGTCTGTAGCAGGTGTGATTGCTGAGCAGTTGTAGTCCACCTCCTTCTACAAAATACCACATAGAAACTGGTAACGGACTATTACTGATGAAAGAAAGACCATTTCTTCCAATCTATTTAAAACTCACACAGGTGTAATTTAGGCAGTTGAATCATCAGCTCAATCTGAGACATAAGCTCACTGGAAAGAACCCACTAAATCTATCCCTTCTAGTTTCTTTTTGTTG
This sequence comes from Phenacogrammus interruptus, assembly GCA_037974425.1. Classification (NCBI taxonomy): domain Eukaryota; kingdom Metazoa; phylum Chordata; class Actinopteri; order Characiformes; family Alestidae; genus Phenacogrammus; species Phenacogrammus interruptus. The sequence continues at coordinate 16,386,082 of JBBPCW010000106.1, forward strand.
CTTTTAGTAGTGGATGAGGTCATTGCATTATATATGCACTATATATGTCTATATAAGTCTATTGCACTATATATGTCTATATGAGGCGACATCCCTTTTTTATTACTTGTATCTACTGCATAGTGCTAATGTAGCTAATATAACAGCCTCCAGAAAAGGTGGTTGGCATTGTTAAAATGCAGGATTAACCTATTTCTGTGTGCTCATGATTTTAAATTTAAAAAATAAAATAAAGTGACCATTTGTCATACGTGAACAGCACGAAATTCACCCTCTGCATTTAACCCATTCACCAAGTGAAACAGGGGGCAGCCATGAACACGGCACCCGAGGAGCAGGGCGTGGGGACGGTACCTTGCTCAGGGTACCTCAGAGGTGCCTAGCGGTCTTGGGAACCGAACCCGGACTGTCTGGTCGCAGGGCGAACGCCCTAACCACTAGGCCACCAACTGCCCAATCACTAGGCCACCAATTTGATGGATATGGGCAGGTTTATATGTTCCTTATTTTATGGCTCAGCATAGTCTTCTAAAAATATGCAGTGGAGGTTTATGGTAAATAAGATCAGTGTTTCAGCACAATACAGTTTAAGCTTGTGTTGGCCATATCAGGTTGAGTGTATTGTATACACATAGACTGCTTTGTTTATGCTGCTTTATGTGTCTGGGAAGGCCTTTGACTTGCTTTGTGATGCTATACTGAGAGGAGCCTAGCTTTACATACAACAGTGGACTCCCACAAACCGTAGGAAAATGCAAAGCAGTATTGAACCAGCAGACTTTGTACTGTGTGCCATGGGGAAGTACCTGACATTCATAATGAAACCTATTTGAACTGGGGATCAACTGAATGTATACAAAAGCAGTTTTCACTCTTATTCAGCTCACCACAAACACCTGGGCCTCGCATTCTGTGTTATGGAACTGTGTGATACAGTGTTTCCAGTAAAGGTAGCCAGATGGCTTTTGTTCCCCTTTTCTGTTTCTTCTAAGGCAAGTATGCTTTTGCTCAGGACAGACCCTGAGAAATTGCGACTAGACCGTTTTCATAGCTGAAAGTTAAGTGTTAATAACATGTGAGATAATAGATAATGTTGCCTTCCTGTTTTTATAACATCGTAGACTCCCTGATAATCAAGATCTGTAAGAAGCAGAAAGTGCAATAATGGCTGTGTAACTCAAACAGAAAAGCTACAGAAGAAGTGTCCTTACACTGCCCTCTTCTGGTCGAATTTCAGGAATTCACTGCTCTGGTGGGAAAAAGTAGTGATGGGCAAATTATATTTATATTATTGACAAAAGTGCCACTTAAAACTTTGATAAACAGTACAAATGATTTTAGTGATTTGTTTTAATGAAGTACTGATTTGTACACATTACATTAAACTAAATGCTATTAAACAAGAGATCATGCACTCTTGCCTGCAGTTGGTCAGTACTGTCAATATCACATTATGGTCAGAAGTGGTGTGATGTATCACAATAATATAAATATTGTCATCTCATTCAACAATTGAAACCACAATTAATATATAATAATCTAAAAAATATGAATTATTGTGTAGGTGGGGACATGTATGATATGTAAACAGATGCTTTATCAACTGGCTGAACTGAATGTAAATTGGAAAAAAAAAAATCACCAGCTAACTAGTTGTCACTGCTGTCTTTCCAGTTGTGTACATTTTGATGGGAGCTGGAGGCATTATGATGCTGGTGGGCTTCTTTGGTTGCTGTGGGGCTGTGAAGGAGTCACAGTGTCTTCTAGGATCGGTGGGTAAGAGCTGTGTACCCCTGCACAGACCTGTGTGTCACTAAACACACTCCTTTGAAAAATTCAATGTCCGTTAATTTGTTCATTCATTCATTTATTTTTAAGCCTGTACTGCAGGTTGTTTGTCTCATTAACCCACTCTCATAATTAGATAGCTCTAATTGTAAAATTACTGTATATATGCTGATGATTAAAGGCTTGCTCTTCTTCTCTCCTGTTTGTTCTCTAGTTTTTCGCCTGTCTGCTGGTGATTTTCGGTGCAGAAATCGCTGCAGGGGTCTTTGGCTTCTTGAAAAAAGAAACGGTTGTCCACTCACCGCATAACTCAGCAGTTATTATTTGGAGTCTAAATGCCGATATCCACTAATAACATGATTGGACTCTAAATTGATCTGTCTTTTGTTTCAGGTTCTTGAAGAGGTTGAAACGTTCTACAATTCTATCAACACCACTGACATCAACAACGCTGTATGTACAACGCACTGAACACACAACACACACGGACAGCATTTTGTACAACCACCATATCGTGTCGGTATATGTGTGTCTGTGTATGTAAAATTTACAGTTGTTGTTGTTTTTTTCAGTTTGAGTTTCAGTGCTGCAAGGGTTCTGAGTGTTCTGAGACGGAAAAGGTACAGTTCATGCTATGCCCTTCATTCAGACCAACGAAAGGCCTTCAAATGCTTAAAGTGGCACATGCTTAAAATTGCAGATTTGTTTCTTGTAACAGTACTAGCATGTAAAAGGAAATAGATGTGCTTCCTTTTTTCAATTTCAAAGCAATTTTAGGCTTGTAATGAAATGAAGGCACCAGTAAAAGTTGGTGCCTGGGGGGGGGGGGGTGTTGGGGGGCGTACTGGACACGGGGTACACCCTGGACAGTCGACAGCACGTCGCAGGGCCACATACAGACAACCATTCACGCACACATTCACACCTAGGGGTAATTTAGAGTGCTCAATTCACCTATTCCCCAAAGCACGCATGTTTTTGGTAGTGGGAGGAAACCGGAGTCCCCAGAGGGACCTCCATATTATAGGGGCTTATTTCTTTTAACAGGATACTGGTTCACAGGTTAGTTTAATTTAGAAATAAACAGGACAAAAAAGTTGAACAAAGTGGTTGTTTTGTGCTACATATTGTGTTAATTAATATGTCATTTCTGGGATGTGGGAGGCTACACAAGATTAAATAATAAGATCCTTTTCATTAGATGGCTGGTTTTAGGCTCAAATGCTCACTGGACTCGTTTCCATCTAGAAAACTTCACTCAAAAACATTCACAAATCGGTTGCCAGGTTTATATTTCGGTTAAAGGCGTATTGCTCCTACTTTTCAAAACTCATGTGTAATTAGGTCATTAAGATGAAGTTTGATGCGAAATGGTATTTAATGGCACTATATTTGTAGTCATTGTGGTAGGATTGCAATACCTATAAGATACGAGGCTATACGGAAACTATCTATTGTAAAAAAAATGTATAAATCCAAGTACTAAGATATATCAGTCCTAAAGTGCTCTGCATGGTGCCATTTGTGTACTTTTAAAATGTATATTTTAAGCCAGAGCCTTATTGTATGACTGTATTGTATGGCAACATAGTCATAAACAGCTATTTGTGATGAGAGATTCTGAATCAGAATGACTGGTTGTATCTTGATGATTCACTTAAGCAGAAATTGATGCATTTCCCCTTTCTTCCCCAATTCTTCAAAATGGCACTATTGTGTCTGTTGTAATTAGTTCTTGTTAAGCCCAGTAGATGGCAGCGTTGGCCATGTTGCGTTGACTGGATATGAGTGCAGGAGACCGGCTGGGAATGGTTACTGGAGCAGGGAACAGTGGCATTTAGAAAACCATTGGGGTTTAAAGAGAGAGTATAAACAGTAGAGAATCATTTAATCTGTCACTTGGTTATCCCAGTTCTTCATGATAATATGATTATGGAATAGTAATTGGTAATTGGACTTGGAAAAAGATTATTAATCAGATCTAATATTTAGCTCCATGACCTTTTGTTCCAGGACTGTAGCACGGCTATTAAAGAATTCTTCAATGAAAAACTCTTCATCATTGGATATGTGGCTATTGGCGTCGCAGGTGTTATGGTATGTGGATAAACCAGTCATTTGGTTATTTTTTGAGCAATTGTATTTCTATTTGTAACAATTTCCCCCTTTTTATGCAGATAATTGGCATGATCTTCAGTATGGTTTTATGCTGTGCTATTCGGAACAACAGGGAGGTCATTTAGAAGCTCGCAGATCCTCCTCTCCAACCTGGACATCCCAAATCCGCCTCTTGACCTCACTGAGCCTTTACATCTGGGTAGAACATGGGGAAGGCTCACATAGGACAGTGTAATACGATATTGGGTCAACTTCCAGTTTTATTTTTGGTGTTTAATACTTTTCATTATTAGGGCTGGACCACCACTGCATGGACTGTCACTCATCACATTAACCATTAACCTTATTTTGCTGTAATTTGTTTTTCTCTGCAGTATATCGGACTGCTAATGTAAATATTGTATGTATAGAAACCCTACTCATGCTTTTATTTATTGCACTGTTTTTTTGTCTAGGTCTGCTGTAGTAATGTTGATTTTAGACGCTAACACTCAATCTTTCAGCTGTTTGCATGTGAGCGATGGTCACCCGTCAGAAATTAAGGAGACATATTTTTAGGATTGGCTTTCTAAAGAGGGTACAGTATTTACTGGCGTGACCCTGCCGACACTGACACAAGACCTGCCCTCTTGTCTCTTGTAGTATGTGTAAACATTCTCCTCTGACTTAATAACTAACCTGCCTAAGACCTCTACCTACAACCTTCTCTTGATGGCTTGAGTGATCCCTCCATATTGAGTTTGTTGACATACAAGACTGAAATACTGCAGTCTAAACTAAGAACTCCAACATTTCAGCAGGAAAAATATCAATACAGCTTGAATCATTTCTGAACTCCCCGATAATATTACGGTCCTCTTATTCATATTCACATGAGCACAACTCTGGGGTTGACCGATACCTCTGTGCCTTTTACCACACCTTCAGAATGGCACAAGCCTTTTGACTGGGCTCTCCTGTTTAAGCATGCTGTGAATGTGAACTGTAATTATAAAAATATGTACTTGTATATTTTGTGAGTTTGGGATTTCTCATAGAAAATGTTTTGATCATACTCTACTTTGAACAGAGTAGGTGCTTGCCACTTCTCTAAAAGGAAGAAAACTGATCTAGTTTTCATAGCATGAGTTTTGTATTTGTCTCCAAAAATAAAATGGCTTTGAAGAAAATAAAAAGGTGACAGTCCATTTTTCCAAGTTCAACATTTTAAATGGATTTATTTTGCAAATGTGCACAGTAGAAAAAATATACAATGGTAGGTGTAATTAAAATGGAGTGAATAAGTGAATAACAGGTTTACGGTTAATGCTGAATGGTAACAATGACAGTTGTACTGCAACACAGATGTATAACCATACGTATTTTCAGATGCAATTTTGTAAACAGTTGCATTAAAATACTTTGTGTGTTCCAGTAGGTTAAGACTGTTACATTTTCTTAAAAATGGACTACCAGTTACATTTTAATGACCTGAAATATGGCCCTTGATTAATAAAATGCCTTAGCCAGGATTAATTATAGTAGATATAGTACCACTATAGTAGAACACCACTGGCTTTGGCACAGATTGAGTACTTAAATGGAGAATAGTGCATAAGAAGTTAGAACACGCTCACCCCAACTTGTACAGATAACAGCTGTACTAGTGAAAGCGAACAAACAAAAGCCTTTTGATCCTGATCAGCACTTATGCTGATCACAATGCCTTCTTCTGTAAAATATGGTCCACACTTCAGATACAAATTGTATGAAAAAACAGAATAACGTGCATTGAACAGAAATGTCAGTCTATTCAAAACATCTCCATACACCACACTGCAAGTTCCGAAATCTTTCAATGGAATGAAAAGCCTCTTGTCACTACCATGTACAATAAATACAGTCACATTTAAAAACTGTTAGATATCAGCCATTCCTCAATAAAAAGTCAGACATCTTCCAGCAAGAGATAGAAAGACATGACAGACAAAATGCAGACATCTTACAGAAAAAGAAAATGAGTACAAATGTCTTCAGTCATTGTGTTTACCAAGGTGCCCCCATACTGACACCATTCTCCCTCACTGAGGGAAAATCGTTTGTGGATCCTTCTAGAAGGATGTAGAGCACCGACTCCAAGACAGCTCCCACCTCTAAAACAGCCCTTACCAACAAGTGCAAAATGTCGGCCACAGCCTATTAAATAAGCCAGTACACCAAACGGGAAGTGCAGTAAGGCCAGAAGGCGGTTCAGGAAACCCTTGAACCTGATATTTATACTTGAATGTGTTTTGTTTTATCTTCAGAAAGTATGTGAGGCAGTCATTTAAGGAGACATGAGGCTAAAGGGGCTTTGGTTCAAAATGAATTCTCCAATTCCAATGAAGTACATAACTTGTGCAATGCCAAAGAGAGGTGCAATGACAAGTGCCCTGCAGCCTGCTCCCTTCAGGAAAGCTGAAGGTCCCTCCTTCTTCATGATCTTGCTGCAAAGATAAAACAAAAACAAAAAAAAAGTCAATTATAGCTTACATGAAGTGACAATTCTGTCATGTGTACACACCACAGGACAGAGTGTGAACAGCATGACATTTTTCCTCTGCATTTAATCAATTCACCACAGCAGGCAGCAGTGTGTGGGGATGAGACCTTGCTCAAGGATACATCAGAGATGCTTAGCGGTCTTGGGATTCAAACCCACGACTTCCTGATCGCAGGGTAGAGACCCTAACCACTAGGCCACCAGCTGAATACAATAAATACATTTTTATTTAAAGAGGATTTTATTACCTCACACAGTCAAGCACACCACTGTAGGTCTCCTCATTAGCTCCTTTGCTTAGTGACTGCAGCCTGGTTTTCACCACTAAAAAGCAAGAAACAGCAGGTTTAAATCATGAGAAAGGGAGGGTAAAGAGAGGGGGTGGGGGGAGTTTACGCGCCACTTACCGTCACATGGGTTAACCACCACTGCAGCGGTGGAGCCAGCCACGCAGCCAGATACAAAAGACCAATAGAAAGGTGCCACATCATCTTCAGAGCACTTCCCCAAGCGGTATAGATTAGCAAAAAGAGGGAAGTAGACGATCGAGAAAGGCACGTCTCTAGAGGGCACACGAATATGAAATTAAAAGAAAAATAAATCTATATATACACACACACAATTCAATATAACTATATGCACTTCATATAATTTTAATTCACACTCACCTCATGAGTGTGGCTCCCAGGCCTTTGTACAGACCCTGGATGCCCTCTTTGTGCAAAAGCTCTTTTGCAATCTGAGTGGCAGATACAGCCCGGGCAGATGTGCTTGGCATCACATTATAGGACCTGCTGAGCACAGCAGCTGTTGGGGCAAGTTTACTGGAAGCCAGGATACCAGGCATCCTCTGCTGAGCAGCTGCAATGGTAACATTGAATACATTTTTCAATTATAACTTAACATCACAGTAAATTAGCAGTTCTAGTGGGCACTAGGGGTCACCGAGTGTAATCCTGAAACAAAAACAAATAACTTAAAATCACCTAATCTCCCAGCATCCTGTAGTTGAATTTTCAGCATCTCCATTGGAGTAGTGATTATAACTTGGCACATGCCTGCTCCACATCCTGCCAACATCTCTTTAAACACAGTCAACCCCTTCCTGTAAAACAGTATTAGTCAGTAATTGTAAGACACACACAAAAAACATGATTTTGCTGAAGGATGACCTACCCATCCTTAGAAAGTTGGTGACGAAAGAAATCATTGGCTGCCAGCTTGATGGCCTTTTCAGGTGTAACCAAAGTGAGATTCACTGCAGCACCTAAAAGACAAAAACACAGAGGGTTATTCAATATTGAAGTAACAAATCTCCAGCCACAAAGGCTTGCAGCACATCCAAAAACACCCATTCCCCACCACCATCAAACCAAAAAGCAAAACAACCAGAATAAATGACCATAGTAATTAACATTAAGCAGTTACTACAATATGAACAAAAGTCAAATTAATATTGAGGAATGATCATGGAGGGGGATCTGGCATAATGGCAATGCTAAGACCCAAGAAGCCAAAAAATATAAGACAGACAAAAGAAAAAACTGAGAAGTGAATAAAAAACAAAAAAACACGGCAGGCATAAATAACAGAAAAGAGAGAATGACTACATCTAGTTAAAGATCCCACTGCCTTAAAGAGCAAGACACAGTGGCAGTTATGATATACCAATGTACAGAAAGAAGGGGGGAGTAGAAGACAATAAAACATAAGTGAGTAATGGTGAAATCACAAGTGAGTTGTAAGGAACTTAGTTATACAAGACATGACCAATGAGTTAGTAGTAAGAGAGGACAGCTTAGAGATGACAGTTTAGAGATGACAGTCCACAAAACTTCAGTGGCTATGAAGAACAGAGCAAATAAATAACTTCAACAAAAAAACACTTG
>JBBPCW010000106.1:16405704-16421503 GCA_037974425.1 Phenacogrammus interruptus
ACACACACACACACACACACACACACACACACACACACACACACACACACACACACACACACACACACACATCTCTCTCTCTCTTTCTCTGTCTCTCTCCCAGCTGGCCTCTTACCCTGGAAAAACAGAAGCCCATGCAGATGGTTGTGTTGACAGCTACACAGTAGTCACACTCTTGCTTTTCGATGTATAGCGTATATTCAGTGGGGGTGCACATAGGCATAGCTGTCCTCAGCAGAAAGCCAAGTACACTAATCACTAACACAGCAGAAGACATCACAGCTCTGGAAGACTATCAAACCTCCAAAGTCTGTGCAGATCTGAAGTGAAACAAACATGTTTAAAGTGGCTTAATACTGCAAACTAACACTTTACATGACTTTTGTAGAAATTCTTTAACTAATTCTAGATGAAATATGGCAGCAGATTATCATTTTACAAAGTTATGGTCTAAAACACCATGTCATCGTGGTTTTAAGAAATTGGTGCTTTAGATTTTAATGCAGAATAAAAAAACATTACTTTTAATGTACGCTAATGATTTTATTTTAAATAATTTTGAACAAGCTCTGGAGCAATTGTCATAAGATATAAAATGTACAGAGCAGCGATTTTCAAACATGACTATACTCCTAAAAACTGCAACAATACAATATTCTTGTATTCAACAAAGCCAGAAACTCTTTGCCTTACCGGGTTGACCAAAGTAGCCAGACACCTGCTGATGCAGAAAGGGAGCTCTTATAGAGACCCTCTAATCCCATCTAATCCCACTGTCTCTCTATCTACAATCTAAATTGCAGCATATTCATGCAACTCCTGCCTCTGACCTCAGTCATCTGCACTCTCACGGCACACACACACCGCTAGGTCATGCTAAAGGGCCTGTGAGAGTTGACTGTGATCATATTAAATGTATCTATGGTTTCTCTTTTTCAGATAAGCATATACTGCATATACTTTATAGAAGCACTCCTGGGGTGCGTGATACACTTTTATAACACAGTTTTATTGGAAATTAAACAATTTAACACCCACATTGCTCTCTGTAATTACACCATCAAGCTATTACTGTGTGTCAATTACACAGGTTGTCAATGAGTAAAAACTGTATAGTTATCTGTGTGTGACCTCAAACGAAGATTCATTGCTCTACACTTTCTCCAAGGAAGGCTATAAAAATCAACAGGCATGTTCTGTCAGCATATGAATTAAAGTGGCTTATAAAAAGGCCCAGGTACTGTGAAATTAAAATAGAAAAACATTGCTGCCTAGTATGGCTGCTCATATTTTTCAGCCCAAGTAGATGCTTTGACCATGTAACTGATTAACTGCCCAGTCGTGTTAATGTATTCGGGCATCTCTGGATCTGTTATTACATGAATGTTTCAGCAAGAGCTGTTGTACAAATTCCAAATCCAAACTCCTTTCAAACATTGATGATGTAAAAACACATGAATCTCACACAGTGCCTCATGCTTACCGTCATTCCTGATAAGTGAAGACATGAGATTTAAAAACATCCTCTGAATCATTAAAAATGATAAGGCAAGTCACCTGCACTGTGGCTGTTATTCTTTGCTACTCTTGACATCATCACGTGCATTGTAAAGACTAATATCTGAATCATTAAAACTCTGAAGGCGCCAATAACAACACGCTACTCCTCTGGTCTTTGCAGTGTGATTTTATGGCCATGCAATCTTCCATCAGCTCTGTTGTTACAGGGAGTTAATGATTATTCTCTCTTATCCTCATCTTTGATGGGTCTGTCAGGTTTTAACTGTCTGCGATACAATTGAATGTTTCTGATTTACTCAAAGCACCACAAAACATCAAACAACACTCTGTCTGGGGAGTCACCTTTCCAGCAAATGCAGAAAACTTCTGGGAAATCTGAAAAACATTTAATGGACTGGAAAATGACCAGTTTAACTGAGTTACTAGATAAAGCCAAACAACATTCTCAGGGGAGTGAAAATGGTTTAGCACTTTTCAAAAAGGAGAATTTTTAATGTAATGAATGGTGTGAGCCATTTAAATCCTTGTTATGGTGTATTCACTGTGGTAATGTGTAATTCCTTATTTGGAATAGTTAGAAGCCAGCTAAAGCTCTAATAAGACTGGAGTGGTTTATCAGTGGGATGTCTTTAATTAAATATTTACCTGTCCGAACAATGATAAAGCTCTTACTTTCTGACGACAATAACATTACTGCAGCATGAGCGAATTTCCAGTGAGTTCTATTTTCTGAATATTCAGGTGTTCGAATCATGTGTGGTTATTTGACCCTGAAAAACTAAAAACTGATGAAAAACCGGTATAGTCATGTGTGCCCCACATTGTTCCCCTAGGATATAATCGAATAAATAGCCTATTCAGAATATTTTTAGAATACAAACCACTGCATAATAATACTTACATGATTCTTGTGTACTCAATGACAGCTTCTAGAATAATTCTTGAATGATCAGTTTGGTAAAAATGAGACAATGTATTTGAGAACAGAAATGTTAAAATTCATGGAAAACTAAAATCTGATGATAATGTGTATAAATAAAAGCCATCACTTGCACCTTCACATGCTGCTATACTTGCCATTTTAATTAGTCTAGTATCTTTCTTTTCTAGTGACCATTTTCTCCTGATATCAGTCAACATTGAGAGACTGAAGATTAATTTCTATTGCACACACCAAGATGAACAGCTGAGGGACTGCAAACATCCATCGCTTTGTCATTTGTTTAATGAGGACATGTATTAGGACACTAAATGTGGCAGCAGTCATTTTTTTTGCCTGATAAATCAGAGATGTATATTTAGAGAGGAAGTAAAATCACAGTAAAGTTGTCCCTGTAATAGAGCACAATACTCCAGGACTGTGTGTAAATTAAATTCTGCCCAGATAGACATGAAGAAGTTGTGTTTGGAGATTAAAAGCCAACAGAAAGAAGCAGATTGGACTTCCCAGATACAAGAAACTGCTGCTTCTTGTTTTTGAGAATTCCAAGCTGCTTCTTTCAGTTGGCTTTTAAACTCTGTAAAAACAGAGAAAAACCAGTATAATCATGTGTGCCCACCTTGTTTCATGCCCCCTGGGATGTAATAAAGCACAGGTACTGGGAATAAATAGCCTATTCAGAAACTAAAGTAAAGTATCTGTATCCCACCCCACATTTTGAAAAGTGTAGTGCAGTGCTCAGGAAAAAGTTATTTTTTATATTTTTAGGAGAATATTTTTAAAATACAAAACACTACATAATAATACTGCCATCTTTAATAGACAGATTCTTGTGAACTAAATGACAGCTTCTAGAATAATTAGAACTATCAGTTTGATTAAAAATGACACAATGTATTTGAGAAAAGAAATGTTAAAATTCTTAACGTAATTTTTTTTGCTTGACTGTGTTCTACGTATTTTAAAACACGGTTTTAATTAGAATACATTTGCAGCTACAAACAGGGCCAAAACATTAAGCTTGTTACACAGTGTAGAAAGAAGTTGTTAGATATCTTTATGTTCTCACATTCCATATTCCCTAATTTAACCTGTTCTTACAGTATCCATATTATGCACATTCCCACCACTTTTCTTGGGTTCCATGATTGAAATAAACGTTTTTTCTAATTAAGAATAATTACATGATGGAAATCAGAAGCAAACCAGGTTTTTGTCTTTGTATACCGGAGCCAGCAACTCAGCTTTTATATGTTTTATGCTGTCTTTGTGGAGAGGTGGCTGTTTCTCTGGTGGATTGGTTATTCAAGTACATTCTGTAATAGCTGCAAATCATTTGGACAGACTTGAATCCATTATGATAGAACGAATTAGTTACATGGAAAATGAAAGGAGTTTATGGGAGTATGTTATAAGAGTGTTCTAGTCACTGATGTAAGCATCTTAGTCACATTTAAAAAGTCCTGTGAAGTGCACTCAATGTTTATGGGAGTTTTTTGTGGTTGACCATGATGTGCTTATTAATTCACATATCAGAAGAGTCACAAAAAGTTCTTTTGAACTTTTATCTGAGCATTCTGCTGAAACGCTACATACTTCTTAACCACCAACTCAGCCAAGCCCACTTTATGAACCTGGTTATAAAGGCCCTCTTTAACAATCAACCTCAGCAGCATATCACTGAGGTATCACCTACCTTTGAGAGATGATTAACTCAGCTTTCCTTACAGCCTCGATGCAAGACAGCAGAGCTTCCATTTGCTATCAACTACTGGCAAGGTGGACAGCTACGTTGTTTCTTTCTGAGCACAAGGAACAAAAACAGACCATTTTTACCTTTAAATTATAGAATCCATTTTTTCTGGAATATCAGCTGCAACAAGTGGAACAGTGTGAGGATGCCTATTCTTCACAGACATCTTCGGTGGATGAACTGAAAATCAGCTTAAATATTATAATTAGTAAATAGAGAAGTGCTTGTAGTAAAGCACCTGTGGTTAATCTGTAAACTTGAGTTCATCAGCCTGAAAAGGAACTGTGTGTGAAAGGTTAGCTTTGCAACAAACTATGGCTGGTACTGGAGGTGCTGTGGCTACATTCTCAGTCTGGGACTATGTGGTGTTTGCTCTTCTGGTTCTGGGGGCAGCTGGTATTGGCCTGTTTCAGGCCATCCGAGGGCGTAAGGAGACCAGCAGTGCTGAATTTCTGCTGGGCGGACGTCAGATGACAGCAGTGCCAGTTGCCATGTCTCTCACAGCAAGTTTCATGTCAGGGATAACAGTGATCGGCACCCCTGCAGAGGCCTACGTATACGGCACAACGTTCTGGCTTTTTGCCTTCTCTTATGCTATCATGTCCACCATCAGTGCAGAGATCTTTGTGCCTCTGTTCTACCGTCTGGGCATCACCAGTACATATGAGGTAAGAGAGCTGTCCAACCAGGGACAAATGAGGATATGAAAGAGCTATCAGATAGCCAGGGAGGTTCCTAAAAGCCTGAAAGATGGTCAATAATGGGGTCACAAACTCCATTGATTTGTCTTCTGGTGCTTCTGGGTGGGTTAACCTGGCAAAAAAATCAAAGGGTGGAAATAAGATTGCTCTTCATACAATTTTGAGAAAAACAATTCTCAGATAATGTTATAGCATTATTCGACAGTATTAGGTCTGTTGGATAGACAAGACAGTCTAGGCCAGACAGCCCCTTATTTTGTTCAATTGGCACTAAATGACTTGCAAGAGTGAAGCTTAGTTTGCACTGGGTTGACACTGCAAAAGTAATCCAAGGTCTCTCCGTACTAAAACAATCAATGTCACAACAAACAGATTGATTTCAGTGGTTACATTCTATTCAAGGGTTTATGTAGCGTTTGGATAAAAATAGGCTTAAAATATAACACTTTTGTTAAATCATGAAATAATCAGTGATGTGACAGAGAACCTAAATATAAAGGTAATAAATCATTTAACTTGATCTCACAAATGATTTGGAAATCTATTTGTTTTACAGTATTTGGAAATGCGTTTCAACAAGCTTATCCGAGTGATAGGAACATCCATGTACATTGGTCAGACAGTAAGTCATCATTCATACATGCACTTACATTTCCAGCAGAGCAAATTCTGACTATTCATTAGTGGAAAAAAATCCCATCATGTTTTACATCATGCAATTAACTGATGTACTAGCATCATACTACAATGTACTGAATATAGTAATAAATGACGAGCCCGTGGGGTCACAGATAATTATCTAATTGTTAGAACACAACGACTACTTGATGACTTCTTGTTTCCAACAGGCTTTGTACACAGGCATGGTCATTTTTGCTCCTGCTCTTGCCCTCAATCAAAGTAAGTCCTGTTCAAAAATGTTATTCCCATGACTTTAGGACACTCACACAGCTATCAGTAATCGTACCTGTGCCAAAAAAGATACATGGGAAGCATAAACACAGATACAAAGTCCACTTGATACTCCTATTTTGAAATAATACAAATAATAATCACTTATCAGTCTACATTTTTAAGCTCTCTGTGTTTGCATTACAGTTACTGGTCTGGATCTTTGGGGAGTGCTGGTGGCCACAGGAGTTGTCTGCATCATCTATTGCACGCTGGTCAGTAAAAACTTTCATGACTCCAAATATTTGCTCAACTGTATTTTAACTTGAATACAATTTATTTTACTGAATTCAGAATGATATTTACGCAGCTATTTTGACAACATTTAGAAAATAACATTCTATTCATTCCTTGAACTGAGATACTGTAAAAGCTCTGAAGTATCGGCTGGATGTTGTGATTGGTATATGGCATGAAAAATGCAGCCCTATGTTCTTCCTCACAGGGAGGCCTGAAGGCTGTGATATGGACAGATGTATTCCAGATGGTTATTATGCTGAGTGGGTTTGTGGCGGTCATCGTTCGTGGGGCCGTGCTCCAGGGAGGCTTAGGAAAGATTTGGGATGATAACTACAAAGATGGACGCCTAAATCCATTTGAGTAAGTGACTGATTTGAGATATGTTGTTGATTAACTGAGGAGGAATCTTAAATGTTACGTAACTAAGTTTGAGTCATTCAAACTATGTAATTATATATTATTCAGTTGCATGTTACAGATCATTACTGTCATGGAGAAATCTTATATTTCCATATTTATGATGTTTTTTGACATACCAGCTGCCCTAAATTCTATTACGCATGGACCAACAGAAATGATACAAAAGCCGTTTAAATGAAATTGCTACTTTACAGAGAATGTTTAACCATAAAATGTTCAAATATCTCTCCAGTTTCGATCTAGATCCTCTAAGACGTCACACTTTTTGGACTGTTGTTGTTGGGGGCAGTTTGATGTGGGTGTCAATATACTCTATTAACCAATCACAGGTGCAACGCTATATCTCCTGTCGCACTATGACTCATGCCAAAATGTGAGTATGCAATCAACCAGATCCCTATTCGGTTTTACCTTAAATCCCAACATTAAAAACAAGACAAGTATACAACAGCCAAATCTCATATCAAGACTTTGACATGCTGTTTCCTTATTTAGGTCTCTGTATGTGAACATGGTTGGCCTGTGGGTGACTGTGAGTTTGGCTATGATTTCTGGCCTCACCATGTACTCCATTTATAAAAACTGTGATCCTCTAAATAACAAAGATGTTGCCTCTTCAGACCAGGTAAAATGTACTCACTAAAGTGGTAACCATATTGCATATTCCTTGTTACTGACTAGATAACTTGGCCCAATTTGTATGTGTGTACAGCTCCTTCCATACTTGGTAATGGACATCCTCGCAGAATACCCAGGTGTACCTGGTTTGTTTGTAGCAGCTGCATACAGCGGCACTCTGAGGTGAGGGCTGAACAATCTCTATCTAGTCTACTTTCAATAAAAGAGGACATTAAGGCCCAGCAATGAGCCAGTGTTTGATGTAGGCAGATGCTCTTCCCTCATCTGGACACTGATTTATTGATTTGTTTTCATATCTCAGTACGGTATCATCCAGCATTAATGCTCTGGTGGCAGTCACGCTGGAGGACTTTGTGAAGCCTTTGTGGCCCAGCATGACGGACAAACAGGCGACCTGGCTTAATATGGGCATGAGTGAGTTTCAGTACAACCATTTCTCGCTGTATCCATTCATTTTAAACATTGCCACAGTGGAGGGAGGGACAGATCTTGCAGTCATTAAGCTCATGACACTCATGACACTGGAAAATGATATTCCAACTAGTGTTTGCTAAAGAACAACTTTTCATGGACACGGTATCACGAAGAGGACTGTCTTACTGCTTGCATTCCTTCTGTAAATAATTACTGTATACTTTATTTTCAAAGAACTTAAAATGACTCAAATGGTCATTTCTGGCCCTGCGTTCTTGCAGAAACAATTCAGATACATTTATTCCTGCATTCTGGTGACTTGTCAGTGTATGATGATAAACATATATTTATTACTTTAAAAAAGTAGTGATTGTCTCTTAAGACTCTCAAAAAATTAGAGCGCCATCTAGTGTAGTGAATTTGACAATGAAGTTGACATGGATTGAATCTATTGATCAAACAATACACAGTTAAATACATAAATACTAAATATTCAATTGAAAAGATACTCATTTAATGTTTTGCTAATTCAGGAGAGTTAGGGCAAGGACTGCTGGATTTACCTCCTTCCAGTCAAACTAATGCTTTCTCCATAACACCTTTGCAGTAACTATATTTTGATCCTAGAATCATTTAAAGAGCCTTGTGTTTAAATGTATGTGTTTTCAAAAGCTTGTGTGGTACATTTTCAGGCGTATTCTTTGGGGGTGTGTGCATTTCTATGGCAGCCGTTGCCTCCTTGATGGGGTCAGTATTACAGGTAATGTTTAAATCATTTTGGTTTGTTGGTTTCAAATAATTTTTAAATCGTTTTGGTTTGCTTGAGAAACCCCCAAAACAAAACAAGAACAACAACAAAAACTAAAACAAATACTTTCCAAATGTTACGGTATACTCCCATAGTACTCGTCTTGTCTTGACATGGCCATCTAGGGTTCAGAACTGGTACTAAACACATCACTTTAACCATCATGTTTAATTTCAAATTTACCAAAATCTGTTATGCTCGGGGTCAAATTTAACCCAGCAATTTAAACCTCTAGAAGATGGTTGAAATAAAAATGGCTACCCAGGTTTATGTGTCAGGTACTGTATGTTTCTTTGCTGACTAACGATGTGAGAAATATCAAAGTATGTTTTCCCTTCCCCATATGAGTAAATTGTGCTTTTTATGAGTGAACACACCACAGTGAGAACAGCATATTCTCAGCCTTTAACTCTTCACCCAAGTGCATTGAAACATTGAAAACGTCACGTTAAGGTCGTGTTTACCCAGTTTCACCCCATTCAATTAGGACAAGTCATTTAATATGATCCATATAATATGTCAAATATTTGTTCAGATGCATTAAATGTCAGATGGGGTCAAACTGAGCCCAAATATAAAAGGAGGATTAAATGATTAGTCTCTCTGTCAGAATGAATAGCGTCTCCTGCTGGATGATAACTGTAATGACACCCACCTCTGGTCTGTTCCACCCACCAGGCAGCCTTGTCCATATTTGGTATGATCAGTGGACCTCTCCTGGGCCTTTTCCTGCTGGGCATGTTCTTCCGCTGTGCTAACTCCACTGTAAGACTGCAATGATATTTCCATTTTAAGTGCAGTATTTGTCCAAAAACAACAGTTTTTCAACACCATAAACACTCAGCATTCATATTCACTTATGAACACATTGCAAAGGGATTTCTTTGTGCTGATGACACTGAGTTGTATTTTAATGTGCGTCCTGCAGGGGGGGCTGACAGGCCTGATCACTGGCCTTGTTATAACGCTGTGGTTGGGGATTGGTGCTCAACTGTACCCTCCTCTACCTATCAAGACAAGGCCACTTCCCCTCACAGTGGCTGGGTGTATTTCAGACCCTAACATTACCTCTACAGTGGCAACATGGTCCAATACAACCATACCAACATCAGAACCAAGGCAAGATTTTCTCTCATTAGTCAGAGGCTCTGTGGTGTCTCTTAAACGCCTCTACTTTGACAAAAGTGACCTAATGTTGCCTAATACTAACTGGCAAATGTACACTCATGTTATATTTGAGTCTTTTGGGGTTACCTTTTTCATCATCATTGAGGCTGTGTTAATCCCTACTTGTAACTGTTCCCATTCAGCTATGAGAGACCAGCTCTTGCAGATTCTTGGTATTCTGTGTCCTACCTGTATTTCTGTCCTGTGGGCACGCTGGTGACCATGATCACTGGGTTACTCATTAGTACCATTTCAGGTGAGAGATATAATCTTGTATATTCTCCTACAGGAAAGATTGATAATGAGGTGGGTACATTATAAATGACAGATTCTGGTGTCTTCCCTTAGGTGGCTGTAAGCAGGAGAAATTACGACCAGAGCTGCTGATCAGAAAAGGAGACCTCATTTGCTTTGGCTGCAGCAGAACAGACGATGAGGTAAAGCTTCTCCTTTTAGGATAACATGAATTTATCTCATTTAACTTATTTCATAAGTGACCGTATTGTGCTTGTTCTATCACTCCAGTTATTAGTTATTGTTAGTGTACAAGTAATATGTATATAGGACCATCAACCTATAAGTAATTTCACTTCTTACCTCAACAGAACCCAGAGTCAGACTTGGTAGAGAAAGTTGGACTAGACCATATGTATGGATTGGACAACCCATATTTCAGTGATATGGACCTGAAAGTGAAGGAAAAGGACACAGACCACATCACCAAGTTCTAAAGCGATGATCACCAACCCACCTCCTGGAAATCTTTCAGGGTCAGCTCCAACTTGATAGCTTGAAAGCCAAAACATACCACAGCCACCTCACAAGACCTGAAAAACACTGGAGCAAATGTGGCCAACTAAACTGTGCAGGAAGGTAGATTTTCAGAGACTGGGCTGGTCACCACCGTTCTAAATAAATCTGTGTAAACCAGATATATTGTATTCACAATGATGGAAATAAAGTATTGCGTAGTGGTTTACTGGAATCCCTATTTCCTGATACAGAAAAAGAGAATGAATGCAGTAGTAGTAGGCAGTTTCTATGTTCTGTCACAAAATAAACTGAGCACTCAAAACCAACAGATTTCACTTAAATATTGTCAAAATGTAATAGCAAACCATGGAAAGCATCTTCACGAGTTGTAATTTATGCAAAAAATGACAAGTGTATTTATTTTTTTGTATTACAGGTTAAGCAGGTTTTATTGTGCAGCATTTTCAAACAAAATCATTTGTTGTAGACAATTTTATAATAATATAATAAAAACCTTTTTGTGCATTTTTTGTTCATGTCTTTTTTGTGAAGTATTGTTTTCAGCTCAGAAACACACACACCTAGACTAGTGCAAAGCAAACACACTCATAAAGAGTAACATATCCTGCAGCTGACAGATCCTGTTTCCTTGCTAACTTGAAAATAAAGGAAGGAGCATAGAGAGGTCCGCCCTCTTACCTGCCTGTGTGACGTAGGGCCAACTGTAAAGCTGTCCTTCCTTGTGGGAGTGGAGAATGAATAGAACTTACTGAATAAGGAAAACGGTAACATTCACGTAAACATTCAGTTCCTGGTCTTATTTAGAGGCTTTCTTCCTTCCAGAAGGTGAGTAAAACCCTACTGTTTAATGTTTTAGAAAAACTAAGAAGGAAAGTGAAAATGTGAATGTTGATGTAGTTGCTGAGACAAAGATTTACAATCACATTGTCAGCCTTACAAACTTCTATTATTCAAAGTGTTAAGATTAAGTGTGGTATAAAGAAAAGTTAAGGGTATCAGGAGAACATGTTGAAAAACAACATCTTTGTTTAACTATGTTTAGACACACCATGTGGATCTAAAATGAGATGGATTTAGTTTCACCTCAAGCGCCATTTTGTGTATAACATTTGGCAGGCACATATTCTGTGTGGAATGTACCCATGAGGGCTGTAGGGTTTCTTTACAATCTGAGCACAATCTGATCACCAACTGGACAATAGAATACTAATCTAGTGACAGTATAAAAACAGAAACAGTATAAAAAAATAAAAAACTTCAAAACAAATGTATTCATCTTCACAATGTCTTATAAAACAGTATGACTTGTATAGAAGTAAACACCAACTATCTTTGTACATTTGAAATAACTATGCATTTCTTGTGTAACTTTATAAAGGGCACAAAATACATCTTAATACCAATGGAGAAGTTTAATCTGTTCATCCTATCTGGTCTTCTGGTGACTGTTTCCTGGGCTCTACCAAGCATTAAAACCCCACCAATTACTCCCAGCACAGTGGATCAAAGCAGGAACAATACTCCAGGAAGTCTTAAAGAAAGCTATATTTCAAACTTATCATCAAACAATCTAGCTCAAAACACTACGGACAACACGACCCCTTCAACTGACAATTTGCATAATGCAACAACCCCAACTCTGCATAACAGTACAAACAGCACAACTACTAAGACGGAGAGCAACTCAACAGAGCCCAACCCAACGTCATCTCAGACCAAGATTACAACAGCTCAAAAAACTCCACCTGCCACAGACTCAGTTCCTACAAGTCCTGCAACACAGCGCATGTCTGAACCCACTCCTTCACTGAGCACTGCTTCAACAGAGATCAATTCTCCAGAAGTCACAGTGCATGGAAATGAAAGCACATCCAGCTCTGGAGCAACGTACTTGACTACTGAAACGACCGGCGGAAATAAAACAAACAATGAAACCAGAGGTAAAAATGAAATTACATGCCATTACAATTAAATTGTTTAAACATTAGAATACTATATCCACCATAATCGTTTTCTTTTACATTTTTCCTAATCAGGTACTGGTCTGAACATTTCTGAAAAGTCCATGACCATATTGTTCAGTGTGGTACTAGGTGTAATTGTGCTAATAGTTCTGGGACAGACTGTGTACAAACTCAGCAGAAACAAACACAGAAGCGTCCAGTATACTCATCGTCCTCTCCATAATGAAGACACAGGTTAGACCGACCCTCTGTCTATATGAGCCTGGTTTTGCAAGCTCTGTGTTCATTCTATACTGAGAGGTAATAATGTATACATTTGCATATATATATTTTTGTAGGTGAACGTTTTCTGGTGCCAGAAGACACACTAGTAATTTCTGGAGGACTTTATGATGGCCCCCAGATCTACAACCCCACAGTGACTGGATTGAATGATGAAGAGCAGCCAACTTTTGCTTATACACCTACACCGCTCCGCTTGGAGTTCTTGCATGAAGAGCAGACAACAGACAGAGATTATGATGGAACTGGCTTTGAAACTTTCAAGCCAACTAATGAAAAGCCGTAGAGAATTAAGTGGTAATTCAAGGAACAGAATTTCCCTAGAAGGACTGCTGAGCAAGAAACACTATCTACAGAGATGGAGACCATAGGATTTCAAATGGTTTAAACATTTTTATTTCACTGAAACATTAAAGAGTAAACATAGAACAATTGTGAATGAAATTTAAAAAAACTTAAAATGTTATGTAATATTGTTATATAATATTGTTTTATATATATATATACATATATATATAAAATATGATATAATATAGTATCTAATCTTAATACATTCAACGTAAAGTCTCATTAACTGAACCTTGAACTGAAATAAACTGCGGAACCAACAGTGACCTTTGTACCTAACTGATTATGTGAATCTGTTAAAGACAGTACAAATGTTGTCATGCAAAGATTTTATCAGTTACTTTTTTCTTTTTCTTGTCTGAATTGGTAATTGTAGTCCACCCGGCATCCCGCATCCTCTTCATCGCGGCCAGTTTTAAAGCTGCTCCTGGAGACTTGTAAACACCAGAACTCTGCACCTGTAATTATAGGACTTTACTTATAAGACAAATTTGACAAAAACACAGTCAATCGAAGAAAACACTCATATCTTAACCAGTTTTTGTCTACTATAAAGTCCCTTCTTACTTTTTTCAGAAAGCCCAGAGCTTCTTTCCCATAGTCTGTCTCAGATTTTCTGGACTTTAAGGGTACTGCAGGGAAACTCTGTGAATGCAAAAATAGAAGAAGTACAAAGCACTGCAAAATGCCCTTAAAAGAAGAAATATATAACCTGTGTGGAAAATATTTTAGTAATAGTCTAAAAGAGAAAGTAAATAAGGCAGAACTTCAGATTAATTTACCAGTATATCATTTTGCTCTGAGCTGTCAGACTTTGGGTCTAGCTCGAGGGTGTTCTTCTTCCATGGTGCAGATTTCTCTGTTGATGGTGGTGTGCGTATTCTGAAAGACTGGAGCAGAGCATACATTCAGTTATGGGTATATTCTTTTTATTACAGGACAATAGAGCAGAGTAACTTACCCTTATTCGAGGTGTTCCTATTTTTGTTTCTATGGTCCAAATTGGAGTTTTAAGGAGGCTGTCACCTATTTTCTAATAAGAAAAAATTACAGGAAATCAATATGCAGCAATTTATGGAAAATAAAGCAGGTGTAACTTGGTCAAACACATAAAACTGAATTACAACATACCAGAGGTGTGGCTGAGTCATTGTTTGATGAAGCCTCGATTTCTGCCTCCTTTGACACAACACATGTTGACATCTTGGTAGAAACTACGTCTAGAGTTTCACAGGACTTGTAATTTTTTGGCATGCTTTCACAAATCTGAAAGTAAAGCAGTTTATTAATATGCTTTACTGAGGGTTGCTTATGCTTTAAATTAACATTAAAATGTCACCTTTTGAGCCTTTAGAGATGTTATTTGCTTCTTCAAAGCCAAAATGTCCTGCTCAAGATGTCCCTTAAAAATGAAAAGAAGCAAATGAGTATACTACACATTCACTGGACCGTATTATAAAAACAAAAAATTATTTTTTGTTATTATAAAAATCTTTCTAAGATGTCTATCTTGGTCTGTTCATCCACCACCTGGTGGTTTCTACAAACTATAAACAGTTCATTTTGCTGCAGACAATGCAAAAATGAGACAAGCTACCTTTTCCCCTTTGTCTTTTTCAAGTTGTTGTTTTAGTTGTCCATTCTCTACTCTGAGGTGAGATAGCTCCAGTTCCTTGAAGATAATTTAAAGTAAATTCTCATTCTCACATTTTATTGTGTTCTTAATTATGGACTATTCTACACTTTTTTATAAATTTGAACAAAGGAAAAAAAAAAACAGCACCACAAAAATCCCAGCCACTTAATAATAATGAGATATCAATTTATGAACCCTGTAATAACTCAAAACATATTTATAATTTTAACATTTATAATTTTAGTATTTTTAAATGATACTTTATTTATTAAAACTCTACCACATCTGTATAGTTCAAAACCATTGTTTATCAATAAAACACAATATCATTACCAATGCTGTTTTACTGGCATTAACTTCAGCTTCTTGCATTCTTTTCTCATTCAGTTCTGCATCCTTCTCTTCTGCCATCTTTTCATATTCATGCTAGCAAGAAAAAGTACTACATGGTCATGACTGCATGGTTGTCGATTAATTACTAATTTTTGATTGCTGGAAATTACAATGCTTACTTTATGTCTCTCCATTAAGGCAACTATATCAGATATCTTCTGTTGGCATTTGATTTCAGTATCCTCCTTGCTCTTCACAGCTTCTATTGCTGTTTGTTTTAGTGTCTGTACCTGTAAAAGCAATTATATTAGAAAGATGTAATGTTTCACTTTGACCGTGACCTCATAAAAGGCCAAAAATATTACCTCCAGTTTAAGTTGAGTCTCTGATGCTGACAAGTTTTCTAGCTTTGAAGACATTCTCCTAAGGTCTCCTTCATGGTGTTCATTCAGATTTTTTGTCTTTTCTTTCAACTTAGTGATCTACATTACAATAACAAACAACAAAGACAGCAGGACTGTGACAAAACCAAATAAGCTGTGTATATTAGTTATACACAGTAAACCATCAGTTTTACGTGGATCAACAATTTTCAAGTTATCTCTGGTTATTTAGTATTAGTAAGCTGTGACCTGTCTAAACATGTGGGAACAGAGAGTTATTTCAACATTTTTTGTGTACGAGTCTAACCGCACACTGCTAATGCCAACCGCCAATGCTAAAGGATTTTTAAATGATAAAGTTTTCTGATTCTGATTATTTATTTACCAATACATTTTCTTTAAGGGTAATGCATTAAATTAAGTTTAAAATGAAACAAAAGGGTTATGGGTAGTGTTGTTCCGATACCGATACTAGTATCGGAAATGCTGCCGATACCACCAAAAACTCTGGCATCGGTATCGGCG
>JBBPCW010000106.1:16427026-16440985 GCA_037974425.1 Phenacogrammus interruptus
GGTGCGTTAACGGCGATAATTTTTTTTAACGGCGATAAGAATCTCGCGCGTTAACGCCGTTAACGGCCCAGCTCTAATATATATGTATATATTCTCTAGTCTTTTAACACAAAAAATCAGGTGCAGATGATAACACTGGTCAACAGTTTTTTACAAAAGGCATGTTATTGAAATAAAATTTGCAATTTCTTATCAATTTTTATGTGCTCAACACGAATATGTCATTCAAAATGCAAATTCGGCTCTACTTTTTTTGCAATCTTCAATAATTATTGGATCTCTTTGCCTGTCTCTTGCACAGTTGTTCGGGAGCATCTCTGGGGAGTGTCCAGCATCAGTCAGTCAGCATGGTAGTGTACCATTTTCCCTGGTATTTTTGGTCCATTGTTGCGATATCTTGATTGCATCAGAAGTATTGCATTGCAACAGAAAATGATGCAATAAACTCTGGATGCTGTGTGCATGACAGTATTATGCAATGTGATGTGATATCACATAGGGCTGGGCGATTTGGCCTGAAATCAAAATCTCGATTAATTGAACATTTTAACTCGAATACGATTAATGAACGATTATTTTATTTATTTATTTTTTTGCCCTCATAGTTCACTGACAAGTCGCTCAGTTGTCTCAGTATTTTAGCTCTCCATGCTCGACATGTCGGCGGAGTAACATAACTAGGGGTGGGCATAGATACATTTTTTTAATCTTCTGTGAATAGATTAACGGCAATATTTTTTTTTATCGCCGATAAGAGTCTCACATTAACGCAGCACGTTAACGCTGATAACGGCCTACCACTAAACATAACATAACGGAGCGGGGTCACAAGACTTTACACGCGGTAGTGTTTTTAAAGGGAAAGTAATCGAAATAATCGACCTGGAAAAATTTGATCGATTATAGGTTCTGAATGTCGGTTTTGATTATTTTTCGATTAAACGCCCAGCCCTAACATTACATAATTCTAGGCTTATTTAGGATGTTGTTACAGTCCTACTGGATACATTTACACGGTGAAACATATAAATTAACTATATGAAATATCTTCATAACAAGAGCAAATAAATATTTCATGGTCATATTCATGTTCAGCACACCAAGATACTACAGATTAGGGCCTTTCTAAGTCAGTAACAATTTTACTGTTGACCAGTGTAATCGGGCTGGTGATTAGAGTACTGGTGGTGCCAAATGCTGAGTAGGAACTCCTTTATCTAGGCAGTTAGGCAGAATGTCACAGTAAAACATTTTCCCATTTCTTTCATTTAACCTATTCATTACGCCTAAGAGAAAACAGGTTGAAAGGTGTAAAATAGCATATACAAAGTAAAGTATTAAGAAATCAAGATTTTTGCACAGTGGTGTATATTTTTATATAAAACCTCATACCTCATCTTCATACTGAAAATGTTTCCCATTCTCCAAAGCCATCTGCTTCTTCAGAGCTATATTCTGAATTACATAAATACAATAAGATTTAAAAGAAAACTGACAAGTTCATGCTATTTTTTTTTTAAAAAAGCAAATCAAGATTCATCCCTTACTTCTTTTAGCCTTTCATCCAGTGCCTTTGTTTTGGTCTCCAGTTTAGTTTTTAAGTTTATTAGCTTAAACAGAATCAAAGAAACGTCATGATAAAAAACATAATAAACATAAAGCCCATTAGCATAGTCTTTATTCCTTTTATAAGAAGCCTTTTTACCTTTAGTTCCTGAGCTTTGATTTTTTTTTCCTTTTTCATTAGTTCACTCTGGAATGTTTTGTCCTTGGATAACATGGATAAAAGGATCACTCATGACAATAATACTAGTAACTAACACTGGCTAGTTACTACTATTTAATTCCTTTATTGGCTACTGAAATAAATTAGAGCCAAAAAACTTACAGACTGTTCGTGAATATTTTCACACACTTGAAGTTCCTCAGTTTTGGTCCTTAGTACCTCTACCTGCATTCTGCAACATTATGTTGTCAAAATGAAACAAACTTCAGTAATCACAAATATGCAAAATGCATTACAAAAAAAAACTTTCATCTTACTCTAGCTGTTGTTTTTCCACATTAAGTCTCTCTATTTCCATTTTCATCTTTTCCTCATTTCCTCTGGTTTCCTGAAAAAATGTGATATCACATTATTTCTTACATAATAAAACAATAATCATGCAAGGTCGTCTCATACTTTCTACACTATGTACAAACATTCTTATTTAAATACCTTAAGACATGACTCAAGAACCTTGGTTTCTGACGCACAACCTTCAATTTGTTGTTGCATAGTGTTTTTCTGAAGCTCAAGTTGATGAAACCTCTCTAAAAGGTCTTCATATTTCTCCCTGCAGGGAAAGGGGGAAAAGTAAACTTGACACATTGCTTACATTTGAACTATATACCTTAGCAAAAATTACCCTTTGTGGCATTCAATAATTTAAGGAAATACTTTATCATCGTTACTCAAAATGAGGTCATTTTAAATTCTGCTGGCTAAGATCAGTAGCTGCATTTAAAGCACTGGGTCTCAACATTAAAGAAAACTGAAATAACATAAAATTGCAAAAAACAGTGACTGAAAACAATGAAAGTAATTGTTCTTACTTTTGTTCATCAAGATCCTTTTTCATTTTCTTAACATTAGTAGACACTTCCCTTTCATTCTTCAGCGCTTCAGATAACTTACTTTCAACGGTTTTCAAGTTAATCTGGATAATATCAATATTAATATATTTAAATTGTTTTTATTGTAAACTGTAACTCTAGTCAAGATGAAACCATCTTACCTCAGCACATTCCTTTATCTGTTTTTGCTCACTTATAGTTTGCTCCAGCGTCAATACCATATTTTGATTTTCTGTAGAAGCATACCTCAGCTTTTCCTGTGAAGAGTATTTTTAAAACACAGTGAATGTATGACCTGTGTATTTCTCTGTAGCTCTATATTACCAGAAGATGATTCCACCCCCTTCCATAATCAGTGATCAGTTTTCATTTGCAAGTTTTAACAAAAAGTTCATTTGGTAGTCTTTCACATACTACACTATAGTAATTATGTATACATATTACTATGTTTACTGAATTATTTACAATTACCTGCTAAATAATTAAATAAAAGATTAAGAGACCCTATTGCTGCTGTTGAAACAAAACCTCATATCTGCACAGTCTACATTTTGCATTTTACAAATAGTCACAGGGATGTCTTCCTTTTACCTTCAGTTCATTTATTTCCATTTGTTTGTTTTCATTTTGTGCAATAAGCTGAAGAATCTTCCTCCCATCTGTCTTTATCTTTTCCTCTAAAGACTTAAAGGCAGTTGACTTTACATCCTTTAAGATAAGAGTACCAGCTTACATTAACTTAGAAAGCTACTATAGTTATGATTAAAACACATGTTATTGAAAGTGCATGTTGTTTGATGAGAAGACTACATACCAATTCGTTTTTCAGAAGCTGTATTTGGTTGTCATTTTCCTCCTTTTCTATCTTTGTTTCTCCTATATGATCACAATTAACTTAGTTTCAAGAAGTCGCATAAAAGTAATTAACCACATGATATTAGCATACCTAGTTCAGCAATATTCTTGTTGAGTTCTTCAGACATTGAACTAAGACTCGATTCAAGTTCTTGTGCCCTGTAGAGATTTCAGTGAAAGTGCATGAGAACAATTTAGGTAAGTTCATCCATTATTCACTGGTGCAGTATTATTGGTATAGGGCCAAAAGGTGCTTTTAGTGTGTGCTTTGTCAGCCTACCTTTGTTTCTCAGATGTCAGTGAGCATTGCAAAGACTCTAAGGTTATTTTTGCATCTTCCAGGCTGTGTGCCAGTTGTTCTTTGATATTATTCACTTCTTCAAACTTGGCATCTTTCTCTTGAATGGTTTTTGCATACTTCTCTTCAGTTTGCTCAAGTGTGTTAGCTAAAACTTTCTGATCAGGTAATGTGGAAACTGTGCTTAGCAACAAACTAATCCAACAAGCAAGCTGATTCTATATTATAGCCATATAAATTGCATTTGAATAAACCTCAGTCTCCTGTCGTAGATCTTCTTCCCTTTTCAGTTTTTCCTCCAGTTTATGCTGTTCTTGCTTGGAGCTCTGAAGTAATTCTTGGAGTTGTTCTAAAAAGAAAATCACTATTTACTTAAAGAATAACACTAAAAAAATAAAAGTGTGGAGTACACTGCTATTTTACACTGCAATCATACTTGAAGATTCTTGTAGCTCACTGTAGCCCTGCTGGGTCTCTTGGAGATTACGCAAAATGTCCTTGAGATCATTTTCTTTTTCTTTTAGCTTTCCTTCCAGTAATGAAACCTTAAAAAACAATAAAATGTTAAAATGTTGCAACATCATAGAAACGTATCACCTACTTCAGTTATAATATCAAATTACTCTGTTATTATAACACTGTACATTAATCAGATTGATTTTATAATATTACCATACAATAATAGAGGTTTAATACTGACTTCTCACACAGATGAAAAATTTAATGAATAATAACATATACCTCCTTTTCCTTCATGTGATACTCATTCTCAAATCTCAACTTAAGGTCCTCTAACTGTTTAAGGCCTTCCCTAACTGTATATATACAATAAAACATAAAAAAAACAACAATTATAAACAGGCTAGATCAGTGTTTCTTGATACTGCTCTAGGGGACCCACAATTTTGCACAGTTTCAGCTACAGATGATGGCTCAAACAGAATAGTTGCTACTGTGTAGTGCTGTGGGTACTCGGAGGCAAGAATAAGAAACACTGCGCAAGGGCATTACATAATTTTTGAAGTACTGCATTGCATTATAACACTCCGCATGCAATCATTGTTTACCTTTCAACATTTCTAACTGGTCAGTCTCTGCTTGCATGCGGAGATTTTCAAATGCAGCAACCATTCTCTGTAAACACCGAAGGCAAAATGTATCACAGTAATTTATTCCAAAGTCAGACTTCTACCCATTAACCAGTCTTAATAGTGAGTGGTGACTGAATGCCACTATAACCACTGAAAAACCTTGCAATATATTCTATAAAAAATGCATATATTTATATTCATACAATCTGAGTCATATATCCCCTAGATTAAAATAAAAGCTATTCAGTGTCAGCATTATTACTGATACATTTTTATAATGCGATAAAAATAACAATTACCTGAAAATTCTCGTGATTCTGGACAAAGTGATTGTGTGTTTCCTCCCTCTCAGCCTCAACTAAAGAAAC
This sequence comes from Phenacogrammus interruptus, assembly GCA_037974425.1. NCBI lineage: Eukaryota > Metazoa > Chordata > Actinopteri > Characiformes > Alestidae > Phenacogrammus > Phenacogrammus interruptus. Next base: position 16,432,255 of record JBBPCW010000106.1, read on the forward strand.
AAAATAATAGCCTACAATTTAACAATTACATTAACACAGTCAAATCAATGACTTCCATAATGTTTTCTTAGCATTACTTACACAAACTAATTTTCTCAGTAGACCTTTCAAATGTGTCCTTCAGAATATTGCATAAATTCCTTGTTGCATTATTCCTGCAAATAAAGTAACAAAGAGACAAAACAAACAAACAAACAAATCACTGACAAACAATTGACAAAGCTATGCTTAAAGATTAGATTACAATGTCCACTATACATACTTGTTCCTTAAATCTTCATTTTCATTGAGCTGTTCCTCCAGTTTTATGCTCAGGCTTTCATTTCCAAACTGCAACAGATGCACAATGAAAACTAAAATAATTTTAAAAACAGACACTATTTACCTAATTATGATAGATTTCCATGTATTTATCTTGTTGACTGATAAACAAAGTACATACCTGAAGTTCCTGTATGGCTTTACGCTGATTCTCAATAGTTTTTCTATTCTCCTGAAGCTTTCTATCTTTTTGTAAAATTTCAGCATCCATTTTCAGCTTCCAAGATTTTATTTTTTCAGCCTCTTCAAACAACTTGGAATACAACTGGCTGCATCTTAATGGTGTCTGAGAGAATTATGTACAGAAATATCAGCATATGCATAGTATGACCTGAAATGATGTCAAAAACAAACATGTACAACCTCTTCTTTCTCCATTGGAATCACACCAATCTTCTTGGTGCCCTCTGCATGAAAAAAATGTTTTGGAATATTATGTGTTGGGAAGGTTTTGTAATAGCATTACACTACAGTAGGTCATCAACATTAAAAGCAACTCTGGCTCTCTCTTACCTGCTCTTGGGAACTTTGTAGGCAACACCATGCTGGTGTTTGAAAATGGCAAGCTTGTCTCCTTATCAAAACACTTATTATAACCCTAATGAATACAAATTACACATTAGGCTGCATCTTAGCCTACAAGTAACTTTAGTGAAGGTGAACAAATTTTCTCATTATAAATGGGTCCTTAAACAATCTGTCAACCTGAACTGGTGTTGAAAAGCTGTTGTTGTCCTCAAGCAGGCCTGATTCCTGAGGTTTCACCGCTGACACCTGACCAAAACTGGTCCTTGGAGGCACTAACAGCTTGAAGTTAAATGCTCTCTCCATACTGTGACATAAGGCATTTTAAAAGTTTTAAAAGCTTCACCTTGGAAAAGATATTGTCATGAAGCTACACTTGTCTAAAGACTGTTAACTTGGTCTATATTGGAACCTTGAATTTACTGGGCTTGGACTTAGCTACACTATATGGTAAAAAGTGTTGAGACAAAAGAGTATGAAAAAGTATTGCTCTATAGAACGAACTTGCACAAATCCCCACAGAAACACTTCAGGAAAATCTTGTGAAAACCCTACTTATAGCTGCAAAGTCTATGTATCTGAATGCAGTTTCATTAAAATCCCAGTTGGTGTACAGGTCATGCGTCCCAATTCTTTTGTCCACACGGTGTAACTAGCCAAGCAAACTTAGTTTGCTAGCGACAATTGCAAATAATGGTAGCCACCTATTTGTTCTCTGGTTATTTATGTTTTGCGGTGATAAACAGTGTAATTATAGAGAAGATAGATGTAATTTAAGTTACCTTTCAACAGTTGTGGCAGGTTTTTAGCTATTTTGCAGGACTTACTCGACCACCACTGTAACGACTCTAACGTTTTTCCAACAGACTCGCTCCCCCTGGCGCGTGCCACTGGATTTAAAAAAACCCGCGAGCCCGTATGAGCCCTGCCCTGTTTTAACAAGACTCCTCTTCAGATCAACAGGGGCTGCGTTTATTTGCATTGTACGTATTCTAAAGGCAACATGTGATATTAGAAATGAACTTTAATGAAGTAATTGCCCCCCCCCCCATTGGTCACACGAACACACCACAGCACACAGCGTAAAATTCTTTCTCTGCAAATATACTTGTTATATTTTATGATGTCCTGATGCACTGAGCATACTAATGACAAAGAATCCCTCAGAATGATACGTTCTTTCATATCTTCATTCGCACGTTTTAATTCGCACGTACAAAGAACTTAAAACCCAAAGTTTTACCTACAGAGACTCACAGCAGAATCTGTGTCGCTGAATAGATTCCCAGGGTGAAACTACAAACTATGATTTCAATATGTTTTTTCTTAGATTTAGTTCACAGTAAATTAATACATTCATGACAATACCAGTGAAACACCAAAACCGTGAAAATTAATGCTTATTTTACGCCCCAAATAGAATCTGCTGATACAGCACAGCATGCCTAACATCCCCGGGACTAGCTCTGAATTTAATTGAGGGAGAAAATATATCAGACATTTTCGTTGTTGATTCTGTAATTCTTAACAGCAGGTGAGTTCTCAAGCCAGTCAGTTGAGCTCATGACAACAATATAGTCCACGGCAAACATGCACAGTAGACACAAAACACACAAGTGGCCTAAGACAGTGATAACAGACTGACATGCAGTGTAAGAGAATAAAAGGAAATTAGAAAGTAAAATTATATAATAAATACATAAAGCAGTTTTATATAAAAAAGTGTTTATTAGCAATTTCATTTTCAGGCTCCTTAAATCTTCCAAGTTAATACCATTTTAGATATAAAAGTATCAGTATCTAAAGTGAGGTAATAAACTGACATTTAACCTGAATTTGAAGAGACAAAACTTTCTAGATCCCAGGTGTGAAAACACTAACACCAATGAAACCACTGTAAGCAGTTAAGATCCATTAAATTACATATAGGATACCCATTGTTAGCTTACTTTACATATACTGAATGATCTTTTACATATACTGAAGTATTGTTTACATATACTGAAGTATATTTTACATATAGCTACTGAATTACCTAGCTATTGAATGGCCCTCTCAGTAAATTCTGTATTAGGTATCACAGTGGAATTGGTTAAATTTACCCACTTCACCTGAGTGATAACATTGCATTCAGATCTGCTAGGCAGAGAGTACAACGATAATGCAGGAATGCTTAAAATAATTAATGTCACTGAATCATTGACATTAATGAAGGAATTGAATCATTCGTAGACTAGATGACTTCACACATTATCTTCAGCAGTTTTGGAACGATCACCCGCTTGCAGTGCTGCAGCTGCCTCATTGCCACTTTCCTTGTCTGCAATGTCCATGGTAGATTCATCCTCTTTTCCTTTCAGTTGGGCTATTTTAGCTTCCTCCTTTGCTTCCTTATCCAGCAGCCTGTAGTTGATGCCCATGCCGATAAACAGGAATGCACTTCCAATCAAAAGGATTATTCCACAGCTCATATAAGTGTACTTGTAGGTACCATAAATGTCATTAAACTTCCCTGGAAATGCAAATGAAATGATTACAGGAATTCAAATATGAATGTATGCAATTTACCTGCTTTAACTTTTAACACTACACAAGGAAAAGGAAAGAAAAAGAAAACTTAAAATCACTTAAAATACCTATTAAACGTTTTAGGAACAATAAACTCACCTAGCAAGGGAGGGCCGAGTAACACGGGCCCACACTCCACAATGGTCACCAGTCCCACAGCACTGGAGAAGCGCTGTGCTCCCACCAGATCCATCAGAGTCTCAAACAGCACAGAGCTCAGCCATCCAAATGCAAAACCAAAGAAAACTGCATAAATCACAAACCCTAAATAGTCCACTGACAGAGGTGCAAACAGGTGGCACACACCATTAAGCAGAACAGATGCTGCAAAGAAATACTGCACTCTGGGCCGCACCCATTTGGTGTTGGCCACTGTTCCCATGGAGGGACGTGCCACCATGTCCACAAAAGCCAACACTGAGAGCAAAAAAGCAGCTTTTTCCTTTGGAATATGTTCACTTTTGGCATAATTGCTGAGGAACACCAGTGGGGAGAAAAGGCCAAAAAACATGATGATGTTGCCCAGAAGGTACAGAAGGAAGCCACGGTGTTTGAAGAGAGAAAGGTCAATGAAACTGTTGACCATCTCCATCACTGTTTTCTTCTCAGCTGAAGTGGAAGTTTCTTTCACAACATACTTGGTCTTTGGCCCAATAGGTCTCATGAGAGATCCAGCTACACAGCAGTTGAACAGAAGCCCACCCAAAATTAGGAAGCTGCCCCTCCAGCCAAACTGGTCATAAAACCAGCTGTTCAAAGGAGCTAAAGTGGATAGAAACACTGGGCTTCCAGCCATGGCAATTCCATTAGCAATGGGTCTCCTCTTGTAAAAATACTTGCCAATCATAGTAAGGGCTGGGTTGAGATTGAATGAAAGGCCTAGACCTGTTTAAACACAGAAAAAACGCCTTACTAAGGTGGACATGTACCATGCATAAGTTTAGTGATGAGCATAAGCTGACATACCTCCTACCACACCCACACAGAAATACAAGCCTTCAACTGTGTTGCAGAAAGAAGCGGCAATGAGGCCAGCACCTGAAAGGCAGCCCCCTATCATCATTATTGGACGACTGCCATACTTATTCACCAGAATACTACTGATTGGACCTGTGGATGAAAAAAAACAAAACAAAACAAAACATAGACACCAATCACAGAGTTCATTTTAAAATAGATGAGAACTAAAAATGTCAGGCGCAGATTTAATATAACACCTCATAAATATGGATGTATTTGATTAATAGTGCTATTGTTCATCAGTTTTATTCCTAAAATGTCAGGCTTATTTTGTGAAACCACCTTTTTCTGCAATGAAACTACAAACGGAAGAATAAATTGGATTGAAAATGGAAATGATCTCATCTAGTAGTGCATCATTTGTACATTAGAGGGCACTGTTGCTTAAGGTTATCACATATTACAGCAGAGGAATTGGATATCTCCTGTTGTTCCTGCAGCTATCATAAACCTGCACCTTTGCTGTTTCTCTCTCACTGCTTCAGAGAGAAACATCTCTGGGTGGAATGTTGGATTAGGCCTCATGCTGTTGCTTTACAGTCATTTATAATAATCAGAATCTAACTTGGAAAGTACAGTAGGCTTCTTTACACTTTGGTAGATATAAACTTAGCTTCATGGCATATGCTGATATTTTGCAGATGTAATTCTGACGGATTACCTTGTTACATGGCTCCTGGCATCTTTTTCAGATAATTAGAACAAAATTCACTAGTTAGAGTAATATTAGTAGTAAAAGACATACAAGCCAAATAACAGTTAAACCACAGCAGAACAGTCAAAAACATACAGTAAGAAAACTATATATTATCGTATATTGTATGTATGAAGTTTAGTGATGTATGATGCCTTAACACGGTAACGCCACGCTAACTTGTTTTTGATTACTGGCCAATTTTCTCTCAAGTTCAGTAATTTCAACTTCCCATGTCTGCCACAGTACAGGTCAGCATGTTTGGAAGCGAACACTAATTGGGTAACATCACGCTGAGTGATGGGGCTAGAAAGAGAGCCATCCAAACCAAATGTCCTCATCTGTATAACAGGGTTCTCTTCCAAGCTATAGTGCACTGGATGGCACTGCAGTTGAAAATCCTGGTGCATACTTTATGTTAATTTTAAAACACAGCCCAGACAGTACACATGTTTTCATAAATATACTGTCTATTCCTGCATTATCCCTGTGGAGAGCTGTAGCATTCTATTTACAATTATGTGTTCATATTTAAGTAGCCTAATTCTTGCATGTACAAATCCTGTGTTGAGAAGAAGCTTGGTCATTTATGGAAAGGGGCCAGGGTTTGGAGTGAGCACGTCCTCCAAGTCCTAACACAATGGCCTGTCTTATTTGTTCCTACTGTAATCCACTATACACAGCTAGTAGAGGCAACAGCATCACACATGAAACCCTTGAATGAGTACATGCTTACACTAATCCAATGCGGAAATGTGCAACTTTAAAACTGTGGAACGCGGAAATGCACGACAAATTAGTTTTGTTATGATTTTATGCCATTTTAACCATTTCCAAGAAATAATACATTTGAAGGTTTGTCTTTTACAGTGCTAAAAAGAGAGACAAAAGTCAGCCTCAACACTCCCAGAGCACTCAATGTAAGAATTACACTAGAGTGAGAAATGATATATATTATCATTTGTTTAATTATAGATTTTTATAGAGCCTTTTTTTATCCATCATTAACTATGCCAGCATTCTTGGGATGAAAACCTGGCTGCTGAAAACTACCCTATGGCATACTGTATTTTTGCATCTACGCATCAGGGGGTCTTTTGCTCCTAGTAAGTTAGCTCTGGGCTGTCTGGGCCATCAACAACAGGCGAGAATGCAGGAGAGAAAGGACTTGAAAGATGCCTCAGCTTGTTGTGCCAAAACACTACAGTGTTGAAAAGACACAAACGTAATCTGACAGGTTTTGCTAAGAGGCTACTCAGACAAACAGCCAAAAAAGTCAAAGTGCACAGATATTTACAAACTCAAAGAGAGGGAGGCAGTGAAGAATAACTCAAGGAACTGTGGCCAAAGCAACGGGCAGCACAATATCACATCACCGGAAGAAGACACATGGGCTAATTGACATTAGACTTCATGTCAGTAAATGATTACAACAAAATGTCAGTAGCTAATTAGACTACCCAAAAGCCCCAAATGGCACATTTGGTGAAATCACTGCTTGGTGGTGCAGAAGTGAGCTCTGCATCTAAGATTCAGCTGGCAGTGTTCTCACAGCGATAAAGTCAACTGCCCAGCGTTCCTCTCTGGGTATACTGAAAATACAAGACAGCAGGGTTCAAATGAATCATAGACTGGCAATAAATTGGTATCACTGACCTGTGATAAAGAAATCTACCTAGCGGAAGCAGCCTAGAGAAGAAAATTATGTAAAATAAAGCTAGGCCTTCAACATTATGCCCTTCATGTGGTACTTTTTGACACAGTAAATATACAGTAACAGTCTGTTTCAGAAGCAGAGCTGGTTTTGCATTGCATGGGTGGTTGAGTCACAAAGAGCATGTGCTTTGTCCTTGGCATGTTTTGCTGGGGTTGGGGGTCTTCTGGCTTGAACAGTGGTAGTGTGGGAGTATGGAGGTCAAATCTCCAGTCATGTGCTCCCCACATGCAACTGTCTTGTGATCACATCTGACATATCAAACTAGGTATTTGGGCAAGGATTTTTGCTGTATTTAACTAAACTGCCAGTTATACATGTACTTATATGCATGTGAAATGCATGGCAGCTTATTTACAGTGGTTTATTAACTCAAGAATACTCTGTGATTGCCTAGGAAGGGTTATCTTTCATTTTGCTGAAACCCCTGAAATCCCCGTGAAATCCTTTCTCCTTGTGAAATCCCTGAAAGGTTGAAGGTATGGGAGTTATTTGAAATAGGCATTTGTGACCTTTAATTCACTGCACCACTGTTCTCCTCTTGAAGCAGACCTTTACCGTCTTAGCAGCACAAACCCAAAAAGTAGAAGGCAAAAAAGGGTGAAATGTTAAGTGGTGTCTCTCTCTCAGGATGTCTGAAATGAAACTTCAGAAGTGTGTTCACAATAATGAGAGGGGCTTAACTTGTACATGCACTTCTGCATGCACTGGTTTTACTGAAAATCCAGTGTACATTCCATGCATTTAAAACTTTCAAAAGCTGTAACACACAGTGCAGTGTGTAAGCAACTGGAGAAAAGGATTATTCTTTTTGCACTGTCTCTGACACCTTTGAAATGAAACCTCAGCGTAAATATGTCTCTGCATTAATGGACGACATGAGAACAACAAATAATAAAACTGAAAACAAATGAATGTAATGTTAAATAACATCATGTTTAGTACTTCTGAAATAGTTTTTTGTCTATTATTTGTCTACTCTACTATAGCTGAATATCACCAGCAACTGATTATCCATTCTAACAATGTTCTGCCAGGTCTGTATTTCAGCCATTTTCTAGTTTCTTTTGGTTTCTGGGATTTTTTGTCTTGTCTCCAGTAATAGCAACTTAATGCTCAGTGGGGTTTAGTAAGCTGACAGACTCAATCAGTCAAGAACATTCCACAATTTAGACAATTCTACATTGCTCTTTCTCAAAACAAATCACCATCCTCTCTGAAGCATTTGGATTGATCTGAGCTGTTAAGTTGCTTCTGTAAACTTCAGAATCGATCCTGCCATTGCTGTCTACAGTCACATCATAAGTAAAGAAAAGTGAGGTTGGCAGCACTACTTGTGTGCTTTTGGATCATGAGCAGATCGTATGTTTCTTCTACATTTTACTCATAAAGGTGGGAAATCACTCTAAATGCCTTAAATATGGGTTTTCTCTATTCTGCTTGTTAATCTTATTGTAATGTATTTCTCTAGTATGCTGGAGGCCAGAGCCAAAAAAAAAATTCCACAATTCAGGGTCTTGATTCTATGGTATACAGTAATTCCCAGCTTTTTGACACCTATTTTGAAAAAACGCGTTGTTGTGTTTTGGCTAAAAATGCCTATTTTTTTTGCCTAAAAATGCCTATTTTTATAATGTAAACCCTAAATATACACACAAATCCGCTCACAGATTAATGAAGAAAATGTAAAAGGTAAATAATCATAATCAGAAAACTTTATTGCTTAAAAAAATGAGCATTAATGGTTAGCATTAGCACCGTGCAAAGACTCAAGACAGCTCTTTGCGCTGATGCTCAGTTAAGTCAGGGACAAGGTAGGAAATATTGGTGTGTGTGTGTGTGTGTGTGTGTGTGTGTGTGTGTGTGTGTGTGTGTGTGTGTGTGTGTGT
>JBBPCW010000106.1:16491817-16511434 GCA_037974425.1 Phenacogrammus interruptus
TCACCCCCTGTCCAGCTGATGTGTATTCCTGGTGTACTCCTGTCTTGTATTTAAGGTCTGTGTCTGTCAGTGTTCCCTTGTCTGTCCATCACTTTAGAGCTCCTGTTTGAGTACCCGGTTTTTGGTTTTGCATTTTCTGGTTCCTGGCCCTCGTGCCGTTGTTTTGGTTTTGGAAATAAAGACTACTGATCATGGATCCCTGGTCTGGTTATCAGTTGGTTCCAGGAAGCTCCGAGTGCGGGCCACAGGGCCCGCCTCGTGACATCGACTGACAGCACTACTAAAAACACAAAAGAACATAATCCTTAATTGTTCTGGAGCAGATAAGAAAAGTTGAAATTGGTGAAAGCCAATTATGTTAAATAATGTTGATTTATTATTTAATAGATGCAGCCAAAAACTTAAAAAGAATCTGAAATTGTTTATTATTTATGTCTTACCTCTAAACTCCCAAATATCTTTGGATCTCACATGCTGTGTAGTATCTGGGGCTGACTGTGTTAGCTATGTTGAATCTGCAGCCTTTTTGATTGCCATTACTTCATGGATGAACCAATAAAAATTGAGTTTACTTAAAAGGTTTTATTAAACAAACCTTATTCTGCTTAAACAGTGGTTTTCATTCGTGGTTCGGCAGTACCCTATCCATGTTTTAGTGTTTTCACTGCTTCTAGCACATCTTATCCAAGTATTCAGTTAATACACAACCCTCTCTTGGAATGGGTGTGAGGGAGCCCTAAGAACCATAAAATGTGCAGTGGATGATTTTAGGAATGGAGAACCTGTGTCTTACAACATTAAACTGACAAATAGGTACATTTCATTAGAACCTCTTACAATATTTATGCACTGGTTTATATATCTTGGATACTGATTCACAATTCTACGATCTATGGAACGTGAACATGTTCTAATCAATACAAATTCAGCTCCTTGGTCTAACAAACATATTAATTAAAGGGCCTAACACAGTCTGTACTTTTTTCTGATCCCTAGTGACTGTTTTCATTCTCTAAGTTGAATTCCTATTATACAAACATAATAACGGTGTGGTTGCTTTTTGACCAGACTGGGTAGAATATTGCCATCAGGTGCTGATACATAGACCAAGACCTCTATATGAAAGTACCACTAAAATGAAAGATTTGATCCTTCAGCTTGATTATTGCCAACCAACGTACTTCCCAGCACAGGGAATTCTCTACACCCACAATAAAGACAGTGGAAATAAACACTAATCTGAAATCAGTGTTGTGGTTTATATTATGCTGTCTCAGGCTAGGAGTGTTTTGGAACCTGTTCCTAGATTAGCCTCCACTATGGTTGTTGCCAGCATTCTCCAAGTACTCACCACATGCACAGTGTGGCAAACTGCAGTCATGTATTAGGCTCCTATTATAAGCAGAACACTTACTGATGGAGCAATTAGTTCTTCCGTTTGATTTAGGGTTTTCATTAAAGCCTAATTATATTAATCACCCCACCCACTGATCTCTCCAGCAAGATGATTAAATGGAAAGTGTTTGACAGGGGCTCTAATGAAGAATGGATTGATAAAGGGGGTGGAGGCACTACCTTTTGCATTGTCAATATGCAATGGTCAGTTTCGAATATGAGGAATCCTTTTCTCTGCATTTTATGAACGCAGACTGCCATTTCATCCTCTTAGGTCATTTATCTGCAGGTTTAGGTTATATCAGGCATTATCCGTTGGGCTTTGGGACTTGTCAGATATCTCTGTATTCATTGACATAATGCAGGAATAATCCATCAACATGGCCCCTTTGTGCCCATGAATAAATCCTCGCCCTAGAAGGCTGACACCAACAAAAACAGCAAAACATTTAAAGAGCATTTTGATGTGCCAAATTACAATGCGATAGCGCTTTGAAATCAGCGGTGGAGAGAATGAGCTTAATGTGAACTTGTAAATCAGATCCATTAAGATACAGTAATCCCTGGATAGCTGTGTACTGTCATGCCGTTGCCAAACAACCTTTGCCTCAGTGGAGTGTGTCTTTGTATCAAAATTAATTTCAGGACAATGAAGCTTTTAATGTACTCATAACAGAAATGCTGGGATGAAGACAAATGATTGTGGCTCACCAACAGCAGTAAGGGAGGGTAGAGAGAGAGAGAGAGAGAGAGAGAGAGAGAGAGAGAGAGAGAGAGACATAGCAAGAATAAAAGAGAGAGGTGAAATCAAGCTGTTGGTTTCTCTGGCCCTTGATTAATGGCTTTAGCATTGCCGCAGCTCCTCCTCTCCGAGTCAATGTAATCATAGCTGTGTGGGTCTGTAGGCAGTTTTGGCGAGAAATTGAAGCTTTACTGATCCACTGAACGGCAGAAAACAGGCCGACAGACAGGATGCCATAGCGGTCCACCCTACCAAAGGGCCGTCATAATTCCTCACACCCGTCAACTTCAAAACAACTGCAACTTAACGTTGCAAGGCTTGATCAGTATGTTGACAGTCACTCAAACAGATGCCTGTTGTAAATGACTCAGATATAAGCAAGCAAGAACCGTAGAAAATTTGAAACAGTAATTTTCCTACAGTGATTTACGACCCAATTGACTGGTGCTGCAGTTCAAAGACAGCTTACTTGCAATAACAGACAGCGAGCGCACGCACACAGACAAGGTGTCACAGCATTGTAATGTCTGTTTTGTTTTGCATCCTGAGTTACTGTAATTTAGATATGTTCATTAGTTCACTTGTCATTCTCAAAATGTTTTTCAACTTAGTAACAGTTAATTTCACTTTTATCTCTGTTTATGTCAGCATTAACCAAAACACTGGACCAGTTTCATAGGTTTTACTATACTTTTTATTTCTTCTTTAAAATGGGCAGTTCTCAGAGGAGCCAAAGGCAAGACACTAAAAAAGAAAAATCCAGCCTGATGTTAGATACTGATGTTAGAATTAAAATGCTTGCTGTGAAGACACTCCAGAGAAAGGTTTTTACAGAACAGATTACTGAAATCTCATTGTTTTATTGTTTAATCAATAAAACTAGGCGATGTAGTTACTGCAGCTGTTCTACAAGCTGAGAAAGCTGAATTTGGGGGGTAGGGGTTCAAAGTTTTTAAAAATGGGCCAGAAATACCCATTGAGATTCTTTTGTTGTTGTCATTAGAACATGGGAAATCAACATACTTGGATGTTCTGTTTGGGTTCTACAGGGAATGGGATTTTAATGGGATGTATATATTATATGATGTGCTTGTGCCTGGTGTGGGCCAAGCTAGGCCTCTATTAATGTTGATAAATTTTGCAATATACAGGACGTGAATTCAGGAATATATAGAAATAAAAACTTTTTTATGTTTATATTACAAGACTACAGGTTATAGATGCAATTTATCTGAAAAATGGTTGGGTGGACAAAAAATACAGGCAATTTATGCCTGTACTGCTGGCCTTAATATAGTTTTCAAGGTTCCCTAAAGTACTGCTTTATCCAGCGTGGTCTGTAACGTCTTTGGATGCTTCAAGGAGCCGTTTTTGCACGGTTTATTTTCAGGTTGAGACTGTCAACTACTTTTTCAATTCAGTACTGTGTCATAGTGATAAATGTAACATAGCTTCCAAAAAGTAACTAAATTATAAATAAATAAACAAATAATGAGTAAATAAGTCAACTAGTTAATTACTACATAAATGAAGCAAATTGTTTATTAAACATGTACTCTTGAACTACAGTTCTCCCTGCGAAAAAACACAAGCTCAGGCTCTTACACACCACTACAGGCAGTGCAGAGTGATTTGTATTTCATTATTCTGATTACTGCAAAATATCCATTTTTTTCCTCTGGATCCTCTGTTGAGGCTTTCCCTCCATGAACATCCACTGCTCAGCAAGCTCCATCTGGGCATAATTAGAGAAAGTCTGTTAGTCCTACAGTATACGACAATAACTCACAACTAATTATGCATCAATTATTAAAACTCTGAAAGCTTATTAAACACAGCACAATAATCAGTTACCCACACCTGAAGATTTATGGAATGTTGACTTGTGTGTAAGGAATAATGAACAGAACTAAGACAATGATAATCATCTTCTTTACACAGAACGGAGGTGGGCAAGAAGGTGGGAGGGATGTGGGGATAACTCCTATTTTCTTCTGCATACAAAAAACATATTCAAGGAGCTTCCCAATACTTATTTAAATTTGTTTGGACATCTTTTCAGTATTACCTCAAACAGCAAAATGCGAAGATACATCACACATCTCTGGGTATCACACAGAATCTGTCTCTGATGCGCAACAATTTGGTAACATGACAATGGCTACCTTCATAGCATTCTGTAGGCTACATCTTATTCCTGAGCATGCGTCACCTGAGACACCCAATCTCGAGGAGATCTGCTTATTAACATGAATCTCCCGCAACGAAAGCAATCGAGGTGTGACTGAATTCAGCAGGAGTCTGGCTGCGTGTGTATGTGTGTGGTCGGTGCTTATCAGGAGGAGGTGATGTGAGCTGAATTAGATATTGATCTGTGTATATGGAGTGTGCCATGCAATAAAAAGGAGACTGCTGCCCAGCAATGATTCTTGAGCGGCAATCCAAGACATGCAGAATGCTATCACAGTATGACCCATGAGTCAGCAGAAGCAGCTGTGCTCATCCTTGTTCTCACACTGCTTCTTCTGCACACAAGGCCTCCTGAGATCCTTTATAAACTCTACAGAACTGCAGGCTTACATCATGAGTGGGGTCATTGCCAGTCCTACCATGTAATTGTTGGAACAGTTGAAATTTTAAAATGGTCTTTTGCATTTGAACTCAGTCAGCTTTCTTTTACAGGCCCTTATGTTTCTGGTTTGGATAAGGAAAGCGTTGGGTACAACCTTGGTACAAAGTGTTATGTATTAACTGGGGGCTTAAATAAGGTTCAACCAAACCAAATCATGTTTAACAAGTTCTTAAGGTTCAAAGATGAGAGACACAGTAAAATGTATACATATAAAGTGTTTTAATTGTTTGGAGAATCAAGGTGGTAAGTAGAAGTATACACAAAAGGTCATAGTGTATAAATCATATATTAGCTATCATGACAGCATTGTTATAACAATAATGATAATATATATCTTATTTCATACTTCCTAGAGAAAAGATGATACAAACATAATAATAATATCTAATGTTCTGTTGGGTCCTTGTCATTTTTTTCAATTTACTATCCTGTTTAAACATTGACACAGTAGGCATATCCAGTTTGTTTGCGCATCATTACTCCAAATAAATGTGTAATACTTACACAGGGCAAGAAAAAATACATTTTTGTACTCATCAGAAACCACAACATGAAAAAACAGTTTTCTAAAGCAGTTTTCTAATGCTGATTTAATCTGCTTTCAGTTTTTTAAGTCAAATAAACTTTTTGAATTATATATATATCAATGATATATAATAATATCATGTTCGCAATAGATTTGCATGCATTTTTTATTAAACTGCAGGCACCAATCAAGTAACTGTTTCAATATTTTCAGTGTCAGACAGGCCACACTATGGCATAGATATAATTATCAGTGTCAGTCAGCTACCACTGTTTCTTAAACACTTAGCATATGATTATTATATGCTAATTATACCAACTATCATGCAATATCTAACTAGCTTCATCACAAAAACAGTACGTGCTAGGGAAAAACTAAACACAGATTTGAAAAACACTACAAACACTACAAAACCCACGTAAACTTATCTCAGGTGATTTTGACCTGTTATATATTTTGCTAGATCTGTTATCAGCTCTTTCAGTATATGATCTGCTACTATTATTTTTTACCCAAAATTTACTGCTCAAAAAAATTAAGGGAACACTTATACAGCACAATGCAACTTTCACACATCTGTGAAATCAAACTGTCCACTTAGGAGGCAACACTGATTTACAGTCTACACTCTCTCAGTGACAATCAGTCTTGCTTCCTAAGTGGACAGTTTGATTTCACAGGTGTGTGACTGACTGGAAGTTACATTGTGTTGTTTAAGTGTTCCCTTTATTTTTTTGAGCAGTATATTTACCTAGTATTTTTATAGCACATACTTACCCAATGAATAGCTAGAACGTAAAGGAAGCTAATAATGTAAATGTTGCTAATAAGAACCAAAGTCAGGCACCTCTTAGCATTAATCAGTTGATATCAAAGTCAGTATTGATCATGGTCATCGCTAGCTTTCATTATTTGTTATTAACTATAGCATGTATAGTTGAACTATCCCTCTAAGAAACTGAGAAAGAAAGCATTCCAGAGCCGTTAAGTGTGGGTGATAAGAATCACAATATTGAGAGCACTCTATGTTGAGCAACATGACATTTGTTTCACAGATGTTTGTGAACTACAAACTACATAACAAAGCTATGAGTACAGTAATTAGAAAAATGTTTGCGAAAGAACACATTTGCAAAACTAGGGGAAAAAAATATATAAATAGAAATAAACAACATGATATGGAATAATGGGCTGACCTCCAATCAGCTACTTAGTTCAGTGCTGTTAGAGCAGTTTTTATACATCTATGGGATGTTTTGTTGAACAAGGGTTATGCCCAGTACTAGACTACATTCTGTTTTGAATGTGATTCTTCTTTCACCACGCTTTATAATCCAGCCTTTTTTTAGAATGCATGCAGTTGTTCAGTGCTGTAGAAATATTGACAATGTAATAGCAATCATGGCAGAATTGATCACAATAATGATAATATATCATCTTATTTCATACTTCCTAGAGACAAGACTAAAGTGAGTTAGTAGTTATGTAACCAAAACGCTGCAGTGCAGTGTTTGTGTATTCTGATGCAGTGGTTGGCTTATTGGTTTTTAACGATCAATGGATACCAATGTAATTCCTTTACAGTTAAACAGCCCGACATTAATATGATTTATAAGAGCTTCGAAGGCCGACTGTAATCAACTTATTGATTGATCTCTGGTCACACACTCTCACTTCTATCAGCACAGCTTTTTAAAAGACCATTGACTACCGGTTGCCATCAGTGTTTATTTTGTGTTAGAATGTCATTGACAGAATTTAATAGTGTTGCTTTTCCTTTCACTAAATACTTCATATGTGGCACGTATGTCTTTTTTGTTAGCGGGCAGATGCATAGTGCAGTTTCAGAGAATTCTATATAATGTTTTAATCAATCAGTGTTGTACTGTTTAGATCCATTTGCTTTTATAGGAAAGTACTCAGGTAGTGACATAATAGGTTGTGTTTGAGAATGGATGAGGTGGGGGGTTCTATTTTACATGAGTCAGTGTTTGATTGCAGTTATTCAAAGCATACAGTTAATGGCAAGCAAATACAAGAACCCATAAATCAGTGCTGTAACCCGGTGGAATACTGTAGCACAGTCATTAAGAAATACCCTGCTGTCCCATGGTGTTTTATGATTTGATTTTTTTTTTATAAAGACCTGCTGAGTTATCAAGCAATAGGGCATTTCCCTTTTTTATTGTAGGTTTTTCCTCATGCAAAACAGGAATCGTTCCCTTTAGTTTATTAGCATGGTAGCTGGAAAAGGCAGGCTAACTAATCAACAAATCTCCTGATAGAGGATTTCATACTGGTGATGAATTAGGTACTGTCTGCCGACAGTGAAATGTATTTTTAATTGCTCTTTGTAATTAAGGATTGTCACTAGAAGACATATTGCACGTCTGTGTGAGCCCCACGTGCCATACTTCAGAGGTTTGTTTGGTTTTAGTCGGTTAATACTGAATTTGGCAGTGCTGTGAAAAAAAACCCCACATACAAGTAGGTTTGTTTTAAAAATGGATTATATTAATAGTTTCTGTACATTAATTAAAAAACAACCTTTCTGAATTTTAGTTAGAACATTTTTGGATTTTATATTTCAGTAAAACTAAACAAACTTTGCATAAAGCAGGATAGTGTGGTAACATAATATTCAATGAAGCTATCAATGAAAAGGACCCAGATGCCCAAATCCAATAAAATACTTCAATGGATGGATAATTTAAAGGATGGATATTATTCAGTCCCACATTTCCAATGATGCAGAGTAGCATGACATCAACTCATGCATATTTACTCCAAAATGATGGTGAATGTTAATTTTAAAAAAGTGATTTTATTGTGTATTTATTATATTTTGTTTAGGTTATGAATTAATCAAAACATTCATACACATATACTAGATATGTATTAAAGCGAGACATTTAATGTTTAAGTTGGTAGGAGCAATCATCTATCTCTATCCCACTTAACATTAAGTGCCTCTAATAAAGTGCAATTACACATTAATACATTCAACATCACTGAATTATTGGTGCTGTATTCACTGTCACAGATAGACTATAGTGGTGTTTTCTAATGTAATTACACACGTGTTTCTGGATGTAATTACATGAATAAAACAATTCCATGAATAAAAGTTGATAAATGTGTGTTTACATAAGCAGCAGTCCTGAAATCCTGATGAATCAGTGAATACATCATCCATAATTAGACAGTCATTGCATTCATTGTTAAAGTATTACTGCACAGTTATTAGATACACTTATATAAAGTGGGAACTCTTTCTCTTTTTGCATTCATTTTAGGTCCTGAGTCCATCTGGATGATATATTGCCTTTATACATAATAATTGCAAAAGATTTTGTGCAGTGTCATTCTTAGAAAGTAAAACAGAATGAACTGGAGCGATTTGATTAACTTTAATTTCAAACATTTTTCGTTTTAACAACCCCAGCACCACCACAAACAGACCAAGATATGCTTGGTGTTTAAAATTTGTTTCTCTAGTCTTGCACTTAAACTATGAGGCTAATGTGGTCAACAAATGGTGGAAGTCAATGTCTTTTACAATCTTTTGTGCTTAATGTAAAGAAACACTGTGTAGATTGTACTTTTTTGACTATAAACCATTCCTTTGGCCTTAGGTATAATCTGTCTTGACAAGTATGGTAGCCTCAAACTGTACAAACTGTTGAAATACTGAGAGAAATCTCAAAGTGTTTATTATTGACAGCATGCACTGCCTGGGGTGTTCCTGTGTTGGCTAACTTCTGTTCCTCTTTTTTCTGGCATGGGTCAAGGCCTACTATGTAGTAAATCCTTAGAAGTCCCCCCTTGGGTATTTTGTGCACCTCCATACTAAAACATTTATGTTTTACTGTTTGTAGAAATACAGAAATAAAAAATGTCAGTCATCTGGGGATTGCAGCAGATTTTGGTAAGCAAGAAAGGCCACAGAGCCTAGTGTGAGAAATAAAATGAGCCATCACTGGAAACAAAGTTGCCAAATGGAGTAATGCTAAGTGTCACGCAAGACTGGGTTAACCCGCTTCCGTGATTTACCTCCTTGGAAACAGGCATGAGGCAGGCAGGCTTCCATGATAGTGCTCACTTTTATTTAACAAAACAAAACAGAAACAAAACCTGGCTCAAGGGCCGCTACAGACAGGAACATGAATGTGATACAAACTAGGGCTATAGGGCTAAATAAGGCAGAATAAGGCTAAATGAGGCGATGAACCGATAACCCGGGTCCACACAAACAGAACTTAAATGCAGGCATAATCAGTGATTTAAACACCAGGCAGGTGAAACCGTGACACGTGACAATAAACAGACATGAATGTCAACATAAAAGGCCCCTACAGGCCACTGGCCAAGCCGTGACACTAAGTTTCACTATAGTACAGCAGTAATTAAGAAGGGAATTCAACGATTCAACCTTAAGTTATAAAGGAAGTTTATATTAAGTTGTGAAAAAAGTTTACTTTGTTGAGAGTAACAACTGTGGTGGTAGGACACAGATATCTGAATTTAATGCATCTAAAACATCCCCACTGAAAACTAGTGCTGTAACGGTACATGTATTCGTACTGAACGGTCACGGTACATGGGTCATGGTTCGGTACATGATGTCCATTCATGGTGGAGAGGTACTTGTAGGGTGCTATAAGGCAAAGTATTACCCAAAGAAAATTTCACATCTAAAGAGATCAGTGACATACACAACAATACATAGTTCCACAAGCCATGGAATGCCTTTTACAACTGTCCAGTGACACAGGCGGAATTTGCATTCAAACAGAATTTACATACAAATCAAAAAGAGAAATATATATATTAAAAAATCTGTAAAAGATATAAAAGATAAATTACAAAACTGTGTGTGCTATTCTGTGCAGATCTGTGCATTTGTATGTGCAGTGCAATACTGTGCTGTATTGAGCTGACGTGGTTGCAGTGAAAAACGCAACAATACAATAAATATTTATACATAAATGCCGGATGTGCTGGATGCATTGACGGGAATGTTGAGTGTGTGGAAGCTGTGCAGAGGAATCCAACATCTGTATTTATGTGTTTATGTATGAATAAATAGTCTGAGGTGGTGTCCTGGTTAAAGGCCTGAATGGCCTGCAGGAAGAAACTAATCCTCATTCGCTGTTTGTTGGGCTTTGGGGAGTGGAAGCCTTCCCTGGCCACAACAGAGAGAACAGTCCATTGTTAAGATTGTTGAGGTCCTTCATTATCTTCCTGGCTTTGCTCCAACACCTCTTGCTCTAGAAATATTGCAGGTCAGAGAGCTCAGTTAGGATGGTGCACTCAGCTGATCATACCACCCTCTGAAGAATGTGCCAATCCTGCTTGGTGTTATTCCCAAACCAAATTGTGGTGTCAGGATATCCTTGATGGTGCGGGTGTAAAAATTCCTTTGCAGTTTAAATTCCCTTAAGCATCCAAGGCGGTAAAAACATTTACAAACCTACTTCACCAGGTTGTTAATGTTATGGTACCAGAGGTTGTACGTGATGTGGACACCAAGAGACCTGAAACTGTCCGCTCCCCTTCACCTAAGCGTGTGGGAGCTCCTTTGTGTGGAAGTTTTCTACTCTTGTTGAGGTGGAGTCACTCCAGCCTTGTAATCTCTTCCAAGTAGGTCTGCACATCTGGTATTTGCCAGACATACTACTATCAACATTACATATAAAAACAATTAAATACACAGATGTGTAGATATATACTTGAGGCCTTATTTGCTTTGTTAACATTGTGACCTTTACTTTCTATTGCACCACCACTGCGCAAATATATGTAATTCACTCCAGCATGCATATCAAAACAATATTAAATCATTATGATTCAGTTTTGAAAAATAGTTTCCCCTTTTAAATCCACAGTGAATAGCAGTGTCCGCATTATTCTAATTAAATCAGGCACACATTATTACAACTTTTTTAATTTCTACAAAGAGCATATGTACTGTATTCTTACATTTAACACACCTCAGAACGTATTTAGGTCCACACCAGTTCAAGTTAACTCTACACTTTTTTAAGGCACCGGTATCTTACACCCCTTTTGGTGTGAAGCTTTTATCTCGGTTGTTGTTACACCACAGAAGTGCTGCACATAACACCACGGATGTAAACTGCACAGAGCAGTGGTGTTTACATCTAATTTCAACACTTTTTTTAAGACTGCAGAGCTGGAGGCTAAACAAATGTCTGCTTAAATATGATGTCACACAGTAATCTAGGTAAGTCAAACACAGATGCCATCATGTTTGAATAATGCATTCAGGTGTTATCGTTAAGGCAAAAATTATGATAAAAAAAGACTCTTGTGAAATGAACTGAAATCAACACACAAACTAACAACATCATAAGGATCACTGCAAAGCTCTGCAGCCAGTGCTACAATATGGCTGGCTACTTTCACCTTATACTTTCACTTCAAAAGATCTTCTGAACTTCCACTTCCGTTAAACATTAGGCTTTGAGTTTTGTTAACACAAAAATAAATACTGCATTAGTATTTTAACTAACAGAGTAAAAACACCTTTTAAATAACATTTCAATTTGGGGGACACTTACAATAGCAACGTAATAACTATTCAATAACAAATCATGAATAAGTAGAGTTGCTGGAATCTATGCCGGCGAAAGATTGAGAAAAACCCTGGACAGGCCACCTGTTCATCACAGGACAAACACAAAGACAAAAACATTCACACCCAGGGGCAGCTTAGCATCTCTGGTCTACCTGACATAGAAGAAACCAGAGCATGTAGTGGAAACCCACACAGACACTACAAGAAGGTCCAGGCTTTGAGATTTTAAGCATGATGTTATATTTGGATGAATTTCTGTGTTAGGTTCTTCAGGTTTTAAATGACTGGTTAATATCGTATTTACATGTTCACACAGATTTTAAATAAAAAAAAATTAAAGATTGAATTTTCCTGATTAAGATGATGTGTATGTTGCATGTATTATGCATTATATTCATGCAACAAGGCATTTTGTCATGTCAGTGCATCTCCAAGTTATTACATCTTGTATTTTTTTTACGCTATATGCATTATTCACCACACATAGTTATATATTACTTCTTGATTTACGAGAAGTTATGAGATAAGTAAAGAACCATATTGTAAAGTGTTACCAAAAGTTGTGCATCTTATCCCCTGTCATTATCAGTATTACTTTGTAATAACTGAATTGTTTTTCTCTACTTTGGCTTTATTCTTACTTGATCTGCAGGTATGTTGCCTTCATCATCATCAGTAAGTGGGGAGAAAATTGATATCTTGTAGTTATTTGCATACATTAGTGATCTCAACACTTCAAGAAATATAAGTCTCTCTAATTTCACACACGACTGCACAAACAGTATAAATAATGCCTCTGATATTTTTCGTGGTATACAGATTTTAAACACAGCCATCCTCCCCTGTGTCATTTGGTAGCCATCTTTATACAGAAATATTACAGGAGTTACTTGTCAAAACTTTAACATATTCACACAAAAATGTCGTTAAAAATATTCTGGATATTCTTGCATTTGTGAATTCGTATTTGTGCATTAAGCCCTAATATGACACACCTGCACCTTCAGGACTCGCGCAGAATATCTGATTCACATGCCCTGTCCTGATATTCCATACACGCTTACTCAACGTTTGCCCTGCTGAATTTCCCTCTACCTTGGGAAAAGCTTTAGTGAAGCGGCCTGGAGCCAAAATTCATGCTAAGATGCACCTGCACAGTCTGAGCCAAACTGAGCAAGATGAACGACATCATTAACTCAGCCAGTAAAGCTGAGTCTCTCCACCTCAGCTGCTGCTGGCAGCCCAGGAGCTGATGGACAAAACTAAAGTTAGGCCTGCTTACCCAGATTCAAGAATCTCACTCAAAACAAAACCTCCAGTCATCATTACATGGGACATATTGGCAAAGTTACATAATTAATGTAAATATATTGGCTGACACACATTCCATGTAATCAATACAGCCCACTTATTTGTAACTAACTCGATTCAAAGTTCATATGGTCACTCTTGGAGTCATAAACGCATTCTGGGTGAAAGGAATGAAGAGAACAATTACCGTCACCATAACCATCAAAAAAGAGGCCATAAAAGATAAGAAATCAGATGGGACCCATAAAGATACTCATGGTACTTTGCAGAATGATTTGTTCCCTTGTAAAAATAATGTAAGATAAAAATGTATTATGATGGTAGAAGAGGTGGGTGGAGTCCATGGTTCCTTTCATCAGGTTACCAGAGGTTTTTCAGTAAAGGTTAGGAAAGAGAACAGGGGAAATCACTACAAAAACGTTTGGACTTGTGAGTGCGTGGAGCACTTAGCTCTGTGTCTGCTATATTATCTGAGCAAAAGTATTAGAACACCTAGCCATTACACCAAAAGGGACACTGCATTCAGATACATAGACTTTCATATGGAATTGGTCCTCCTCTGCAGCTGCTATAATGCTCTGGACTCTGAGGGTAACTTCCCGGAGATCAGGAGTTATATCGTTCACCTCGTCTGTGTGTCCCATTACTTTTGTCTGAGGTGAACGGTATAACTCCTTTCCTCCCGGGGTTATTATGACGAACGAGGGGTCGTTGGCAAGGTCTCACCGAGCCCTATCTAACTGTGAAGTTTCACATTTAGAGTGTGATATATTTTTCATATTTAACATTTAAATTTAAGATCATTTAAGGCAAATCCTCCATGATGATGTAGGACATATCACAGCACGCTGTCCAGCCCCCTGCTAAGTAACAGCCAATTGTAATCATGGGGCATGGCCAATAAGCATATCTCGCCATTTGTAAAAGTGCTACATTAAAATCCCACATTTAGAGTTACCATTTGTGAAAGTGTTGCATTTAGATTTAGAGCGCAACATTTAAGATTTTTTTAAACACATTTACCTCTAAATGTGTGAAAATTGTGTCAAAATTGCACTAAATGTTAAATTTGTTAAGCTGTTTTTACAAACGGCATCTTCTTATACCGTGTTCTCTGTGGAATGTTTCTCCCTTATTACATCACAGTTATGATTTTAGTGTTTGCGTGCAGGTATACAAAATATCTACCTTTTCTTGTACCTAACTTGAAGTTATGTTGCCCAGTCACCTCCTTTGCTGTCAGAGGTTATTCTGATCTGCTGTGAAGAGCCATGCATCAAGTAAATTTAGGAAGGTGCAGATCAATGTGTAGATCGCGCCTGTTCCTCTGAAGGGTTCCCTGGTCCTCTGGTTTGGATCATGTAGGACCATGGAGTTGAGAAAAGCTGTTGAACTGTACCTGCTGGCAGTCAGCCCAACTCCAGTTTCACTGTCATATTGCATGTAGCTTATCTGTACACCTCCACGTGCCATGCACAGGTGGTCTGCAGGTATATGAGTTATTTACTGAAAGTGAGACTAACAGTTTATGACAATTAAGTAGTTCTCTTATGCATACTTACAGAAGTCTACTTCAATTTTTGGAAGGGTTTTGTATGTATGGTCTACATACATTCAGGGCAATCTTGGATTTTGTTCTGCAGTTAGTGCACACATGCATGCTCTTTCTCTAGACTTGGTCCCCATCATGCAAACCACTGAGTATGTGTACTCTCAAGCTGTGTGGGGTCACAATGCTATCCCCATACAATACAACCCTGGGTCACCAATCTGCTTACCACCCGCAAGTCGTAGTCCATGCTCATCTCTTGTTTGATCAATTTCAGTTTGAAGAGAGTTTCAGGCCGTGCTGTGTGAGTCGTATCTTCAAACACTAAAACATCACAGGTTACTTCTCACACTTCACTCTGTATTACTGGTAATGAGTGTCTGGCTAGTGTGTTGGCTACTGTTACTGTTTTCCCTGGCATGTATCCTGTGGCGGGGTTTTATTTCATCAGACGCATGAGCAGGTTCTGGCACCTCAGGGGAACTGTGTCAAGGTTTTTCTTGTTGATTAAAGAGTTCAGCAGTTTATGTCTGTGTGAACTGTAAAGTTGTCTACACCATATGGGTAGGTGGAGACTCTCTTATGACCTAAATAGCTGCTATACACTCTTTTTCTGTATATGGATAGTGTTTTCCAGCATCAGTGTACTCAAACAGAATGCTACTGGTTTCAGCTGATCAGTATTTCACTCTAGCACTACACTGCCCAACCTGTAGTGGTTTGACTCTCCAGTCACTATTGTGGGTTTACATAGAAGGCCAGAGTGGGTGTGGTGTAGACAAGTTGCTTTGCCTTGTAGAATATGCTGGTTTGCACAGCATCTCATAGCCTTATATTTTAACAGGTTGTTGAGGAGTCTCAACATTACTGACAGATTGAGCAAGTACTTCCCCAGGTAATGGACCATACCCAGGATACTCTTTAGGCCTGCCACATCACATGGTGGCTATAACTCTGTAATAACTCTTACTTTTGAGGTGTCAGGCTGGATGACATCTTCATTGATGCATTGCCCCAGGAAGTCCAGTCATTGATGGTAGAGGCAGCACTTTTTGCTGCACTCCCGAGGAGAGATATCCCTACCTGTGCTCCTTCTTGTCCCTGCTGGAGACACTGTCCATATAGACTGCAACTCCATCTTGAACAACACCGACATTCCTTCTAAAAAATCTAAGGTGGACAAGAAATTCCAAATAAGAAAGGTATCTCACCATAGATATGATGAGTGCAGCCAATTTGACTTGTCCTAGCCAAATTGAACAGGGAAAACCCTAACCCTAACCAACCTCGCCATTTTTACAGCTCTGTTTAGTCATTTTAAACAGAGGACCTCACCTCACCCTTTTTCTTAGAGACTGAAACATTCAGTTGGTTCTTTGACCTTCTTAATGATGCCATACTTGACCATCCTTTTGAGCTCTGCTTTCATTTTGGAAAGCAAGAGAGCAGACACTCTCTTTGCAGTGTTAACACAGTATGGTACAGTATAGATCTGTATCGAATGTGCCTTGAATTTCATCAGCTCTTTTCACCAGCACCAATCCTGCTGCAACCTTTATGGCCTAACAGTTTGCTGGTGTGGTGAATGGATGGTGAATTTGTATTTCTGACTCCTGTACTTTATCTCCATTGCTTGAGCTTATACCTGAGGCAAGCATTTGGGCTTGTGGCTGGTTTCATATCACATTGGTGTCTGCAGGAGTGTCACAGGAGCATTAGTTCTTTCACCCTGGCACAGCAACACATGACTACAAAGTGCCCAATTTTCTGGCAGTTCCTCAATAATTCACCATTCTTTTGCACTCTGGGATAAAAAATGAGCTTTTCTGTGAGTAATGTTTACAAAGTATTTATTTAACTCACCCAACTCAAGTCATAATTTTCATCAGCTTTCTCAGTCTACTTGTCTAGTGCATATAGCAGTGCATCCTCAGACTCCAGGTTTAGTTTTGCAGCATTATTGCCAACCAGCATTCCAGTCAAGTAAAATTCAAATTTTTGTGAAGGTTAAACTTTGCCACAGTCAACATCCAAGTCACCTTATTGCAGACACCATATTCTCCAATCAACCAGCTTGACAGCTTGACAGATTAAAACTGTTTGCCCATGTCCGGCTTAACTCTACAATGATGTTATCACTGCACATGTAGGCGTATAAAGTAGTCCCTGGGCAGTCAGAGAGTGTAATGTTTGTGCATAAGTGCTACTAGAAGGAAAAAGAGAAAAGCAGCTGTTCCTGTGACTACAGATGTCAGGACACATTTAGATTGTGTCAGCCACAACAGTCTGTCCACAATTACATAGAGGGCAAAAATGATCAACAAGTAGCCAGGTACATGTGTGATGTTTTCAGACCTGACTAGGGTATACTGTGGTTCTGTTCTGCTGTGGGGGGCATTTTGCTGGCATGATTCTGTTCTACTTATGTTGCTGCAAATATGAACAAAGTATGAAGAAACATTTCTATCCTAATGGAAATGGACCCTTCCAGGATGGGCACTCATAGCACCATCATCACCTTTGGGAATATCATTTGCAACAACTGTGATCCATTCTTCCTGTAAGGCCTTATAGAATCTAAGCTATTGAACAATGAAGCTGTTCTGGTGCCCTACGATGATCTGCATACTCACTAAAACTATGCACCAAAAATTGTAGCAAATTGTTTATGTTGTGGGCAAGAAATGCAACAATCGTTGCACAAAAATCACTTGTGGGATAAAGATATTTATGCTG
Source organism: Phenacogrammus interruptus (assembly GCA_037974425.1). Classification (NCBI taxonomy): domain Eukaryota; kingdom Metazoa; phylum Chordata; class Actinopteri; order Characiformes; family Alestidae; genus Phenacogrammus; species Phenacogrammus interruptus. The sequence goes on from JBBPCW010000106.1 coordinate 16,509,310, forward strand.
TAAAGGTCTAATTCTGAACTTCTCTTGTTTTACATTTCAATTTAAGTCATTAGAACAAGTGTCAGACACAACAGATGAAACGTATGACAGATATTCCATGAGGTGAAAATAATCAAGGACAAACACTGAAACATATTTTCCTTCACCCTCACTTTACACGTCCCCCCCACAAAGCAATGTAGGCCAAGTTCTTGCCAACACATCTCAGTGTGGCCATTTGAGGCCATCTGCACTTTCTTAAATCAAGGTCCAATAGTGTTGGCTGCTTGTGTGTCTTTCATATTGGTTTCCTCAGCACGCAGGGCCTCTGACACCTCTCGGACATGCCCTTGACATTTCGGCAGGTTATTAACCTTTTGGGATGGGAGCGTGAGGGGCTGGTGTAAAGAGGAGGGATGCATGAGATGTGAAGAGCTGACCGATGATTCAGAAGTGGTCCATACGGGTCCAACAAAAGAATGGAGGGAGTTATTTTTCTCAAAAATTCCTGAGTTCTGCTGACAACGTCATATGAGTTTAAGTGTGTACATATACGTTATAAGTATACAAGACATATGTACATAATATATAAAAACTGGCCAGTTAAATTTTTACATTTAATACAAACTCATTACAAAAAGCAAGGGGAATCTAGTTTGCCATAATATATGGACCCTTTCAGTATTCTTATACTGAGCCATAATAAAAATAACAACAAATTGCAAGCATTTTTAATGAATTTCTCCATACTGAAGCTCTCACAGATATATGCAAAACGTTTACAATATGAAGGTTTCTACATTTTGCATTACTATGTGTTTTTTAATTTGACCACATTTAACACATGTGTAAATGGGATGCGTTTTCTACATCTGTATGCAATTACCTAAGTGGAGATGGATCTGCCAAGTGCTGACCAGCAAGAGAGGATAAACTTGAAAGACTTATCTTTTTCTATGATGACCAAGAGGTAAACAAATGAAAGTAAATTGTAAATTAAGAGCTGTTTAAGTAGATTAAGATCTCTTCCGGTCACACAAGGGATGTGTTTTAGTGAAAAGCGTAAATGGTATCCAGACAAAGTATACCCAAAGTAGACCTGGGCCTGAAATACATGCTAAAGTAAGGTGTACACTTTCAGAGTAGTCATTAAAATGTGGAGAACTTTTTTTCTGGAAGATATTCACTGGTATTACTCATGAATAGGTCATGTAGTGGGTGGTCATTGTGGTGCTTGTCTGTCACCAGCTATACCCTGACTGTCTCTCTGAGTTTCTATGACCAATGGGTGACATTATCTCAGAGTTCTTTCCGGTTACCTGCGTCATGCGACTTGTTAGAGAGTCCAAAAAGTGCTCCTTCATATTCAAGAAGATCCACACTGTGTAGCATGTGCGCACACACACACACACACACACACACACACAAACACACACACACACACAAACACACACAAACACACACATCCTAACATGCCACTACCTTGTCAGTGTCACTCCTGTGCTGAAAATGACCCACCAGCCAAATACTACATGCTCAGTGGAGGTCCTGTGGGGGTCCTGGCCATTGATGAAAAGAGTGAAAGAGCCAAACAAGTGATACAGAGTAACAGATGAACTACATAACTGTAAACTACAAAGTGCACCTATATGGACCTATGTTCAGCTGATAAAATGGGCAGTGGTAAAGTGGGCGAATTGAAGCGGGCTGTCAATATAAATTATACATATCTTTTAAAAAAATATATTTAAAGATCAGTATTTTGTGTTTAAAGTGTCATAACTACATTCATTCATTCGTATTTATTCATGAACATTTTTGCGTAAAAAAACTTTTTTTTTTGTACATACATAGATACCTGGGGTCCTGGGGTTTGCCTGCTAACACCTGTTTTCTGAGATTACACCAACTACTGCCCTTCATGCAAATATCCTCTACACAAACCCTCTTGGTGCTCCATTGCCTCTACACCTGTGTTCCGCTTAGAATGATCCTTAGGAACACTAAGGAGCAACAAAAGAGATTCCCACATTAAATACACAGAGAGAGAGTGAGAGAGAGAGAGAGAGAGAGAGAGAGAGTGAGAGAGAGAGAGAGAGAGAGAGAGACAGAGAGAGAGAGAGAGAGAGAGAGAGAGAGAGAGAGA
>JBBPCW010000106.1:16595950-16606516 GCA_037974425.1 Phenacogrammus interruptus
TCTCTCTCTCTCTCTCTCTCTCTCTCTCTCTCTCTCTCTCTCTCTCTCTCTCTCTCCCTCTCCCTCTCCCTCTTTCTCACTCTCTCTTTCATGCACAAGCAGAGCCTCCATTTTTGTCTCACAGGATGTTGTTAGATCCAACAGCAGTCATTTGGAAGTGGGATTCCAATTTGGTTGCATAAATTTGAGGTTCTTGAGCCACTTATGTCTTTCTTTTTTTGCTCTGTGTCTATAAGCCCCCTCTTCGTTTCTTCTTTTCCTTCAGTCAGCGATTGTTATTTTAAACCAGTACACCAGTGGAAGTGTAGAATGGATTAGTCCTATTTAAAATTAACTTATAGTTCAAATGCTGACCATAGTGAATACTGGTGGTGTACTTTGGACATATCTGGTCTAGACTCTCTCTCTTTTTGCATTTTTCTTGTGAAACCGCTTCCTGAACACAGCTGAGCTGTGACAATGTGTGGACAGTGCAGCTGTGACTGTGTGAACAGGGCGGTCATTAAGACATTTCTACATTTCAGTAGATCCATGTACTGTATATGTGCATTCTTTTCTTTCAATGTTTTGGTGGCGATGGTGTTCTTGCATCCACTAAGCCAAAAATAATCAACTTCTGGAGGTTTCATTGTTTTACTGACAATTAAAAACTGAGGAAAACTGAGACTTGATCACAAGGCAATATGACTTTGACCCCAACACCTGGTAAGACTGCACGTCAAACTTATACATCAAACCACTTGTCCAAATAGCAATTTGAGGATTGACTGCATGTGAATAAGCGCTCAAACAAAAATATGTATTTCATGGACAAGGCAGCTCTAGTTTTACTCCTGCAGATGATTAAAGCACTGGTTGCTTTTGTCTCAGATATACTTGTTTAGAGAATACACCCTAAGATGTTTCATTTTCAGAAAGTGTCTCACAAGCGCACTGTAAAACAAAACGTTCAATGCAAGGTCATTATGTGACTTCAAGTGTGGAGCAATAAATAGGGAGCAATAGCACACTGAGAATAAAAAAAGTGCACACAACAAAACACACACACAAATTCTTACATCAGAGGTTAAACACAACAGTGTGCTGGTGGGTGCTGGCATCTATCCGTTCCCTTTTTATAGCAATATCTGCACTTCCTGAGCTCTCACAGATCAGGAAGCATTAACCTGAGAGCCTTTTAACGATAGTGTTGAAAAACAGGGAGAGGCCGTGTCTCCACGGGCTCTATTTTTGACACGGGCTTTGTTTTTTTGCTGGCTGACTAAGGCACAACTACTTGCTGGTTTGTTTACGTGACCTAACCAGTCCCGAGTCTGACTGTGAAGTTAAACCCTCTCACTGTTTTGACCCTTTTGAAAGATTCAGAGTCTTCAGAGGGTCTGAAGACACACACACACACACACACACACACACACACACACACACACGTATAGAGGCTCTCTCAAGCTCACAGGATTGTAAATGCTCCTTTGTTGAATTATTCACGTACATAAATGAGAGAACAAGCTCTGCGGAGGGTGGAGTGTTAAAACCAGAGAGAACTTGTGTCTGGATTCAGAATTCTACTCTGAGAGAGCTGGGGGACTTTACTACATGTTTAGTTAATCTAATTTTTGAACAGCCAGAGTATGATGCACTGTTTAAGTGATTTTTCAGTGAGGCACTCTATACTTGATGTAATGTCACAATTAGACCAGCAGATGAGGAGGTTGCAAAGTAAATATCACAATAAAATAATTATTTGTTTTTGTTTAAATTAAGGATTATGACCAATTTCCAAGTTAAAATGGACAAAATGTACCAGCAGTAGTAGCAATGGATTTGTAAAAGACAAAATAACAGTTCAATGAATTTTATCTACAAAAATTTATTCCAAGTAATTATGGAGCATTTCTATTGCTTCATTTCTAATGAAGGTTTAACACAACATAATGAGTGGCCTTAATCTTTGTATATATGCATTCGGAAGTGTGTGTGTACGTACATATGTATTTATGTATACTAATAAAAGCTATCCAAATGATCTATCTGGGCCATATTGCATTTTACAGGATTGGAATTCTTCACTGTAATTACATGAATTAGTTTGATCTCTGGCTATGCCTCAGCCACCAATGGCCAGGAGTACAAGAGAGCTAATTGGCCCTGCACCCTGGGGGGGCAATAGGATGGCTACCCTTTTCCACCATTCACCCATCATGAAGATGTGATGTGTTTCTCATAACTTGAAAGAAACATGCTCATCTTCAGTCTCCAAGTGTTGGTAGTATTTTGCTTGCAGGTGGAAATGGACTAAAATAACATGAAAAAAAAGAAAAACTTTTTAATAGTAGTCATGTGGATGTCACAGTGATGCTATTAAACCAGCTATATGTTTTTATTTTACATATTTCTCATTCATTTTTTATATATTTTACATTAATCATAACATATTGTAATATTACCCATTCCTTCAACAACATGTCCACAATCACAGGACTCGCTTACATGGTCACATCACAGGCATTCTCAACATGTCAGCAGTTCTGAAAAAGATGCACAGTTGCTGCAGTGGAAACAACCAAGATCCGTTTTTTCTGCCACTCTCAGGCAAGAGAATTTCATCTGCTACCAATTACCCATGCATGTTAAACAGCCATTCTCTTTCCCAGAACCACAGGCCTGGGGCTACAGGAGATGCCCAGGAAGCTCTTGCTCTGCTGGGCTCAGCTCCTCCAGCTCATCCCTGCCTGGTCCCTCACAGATGGAGCGTAGCGCTTTCCAGTTATTAGAGGCAGAATACGAGACATGGATGACCGCATCTCTCACAGGAAGCCAGCATTGGGCCTTTGGGTAGCGCGCTACAACACATAATTAGTGAGGAACATCTGTTCTAGGTGCTTCCTCCAACCACTGCGGGCTTTAGGAGCTCAAACAAGTCTTTGGCCTTGAGTGGGTGCCCTAGCCTTTATTGCTCTGGATGATAAATTTGTGTAACGTTGCCTTTTGGGGTCTTGAGTGTGATTACAGTAACGAACACTAACCAAGTAGATTCAGTGGATGTTCAGCATGCTTTTTAGTTGCTGTTTAAGCAGGACAGAGAACTAGGGAAATCAGATAATATGAAAATGTGAATGAGCTTATCTTTCTTCAGCAGTAGAGCTATTAGCCTCTAACAAACCATCCTATATAAGAGCTGTTTGATATAATATGATATCATCTTCTCTGGAATTACACCAAAACGTATATAGCACATAGCAGATAACAGTTAGCAATCGTCGCAAAACGTACAGTATTTTGTCAAAGAGAAATGAGACGAGCATATCAATGAGCAATCAGTTTCTGACAGTAATTGGAAAAACTGTTCAAAGACACATCAAACAAGTATGGACCAGCCATGTGAGCATGCGGTGCATATTCTCGATAAATGAGAATCAGTAAAAAAAAAAAATGAAGGAAAAAAAGTAATTTCATCCCAGTGTCCTGATCTTGCCTTGGATGCTGCGCGAAGGGTCTCTCTTGAGGAAGCTTCATAATGAGGATGGTGAAGAACGAGAGCATTCACCTTACCTGCCAACTCATCAGCCCTGCTATCAGTGTACTGACCCACCTCATGGAAACTTGCCCATTAGGCAAAATTGGCTCCCACCACAAAAAGCTATTTACTAGCAAAAAAAGAATAAAATAAATGCACACACATCAAGAAACGGGGCCAAGGAGAAAGAAGTTGTTAGGAAGCCATCAAATAGTCATTCTGTGTGCCTCATGCTTCACTCTCTCTCCCTCTTACTGACTCTCTCTCTCTCTCTCTCTCTCTCTCTCTCTCTTTCTCTCTCTCTCTCACCCAGAGAACAGATAGGTATCAACTCATTCCGCCACAAGCTCCCATTAACCTGCTCACAGGTTGCAAAGAAAGGAAGCTGTTCTTTTTTTACCCTCCATCTTCTCTCTCTCTGTCCCCTTCTCTCTCTCTTTCTCTCTCTCTCACTCCCCATCTGTCTCGGTAAGAATCACAAAAGATAATTTCCTTTTCAAATGACTGCGGCCCCCTCGGCTGACCCCTGGGCATTGAGGTAATGCAGAGCGCGAGGAGAGAATGAGGCTCAGAGGAAGACTTCCACCAGCACAGGCAGCCCGAAGAAACCCCACATAACACTGCATTCATTAGAGCAAGAAATAAGGCTGATAAGGAAGAATGGAGGCATTGCTGGCCAGACAGAGGATAGCAACATTTAGAGACCATTGTGAAGTTTCTGTCCACAAATAATATGTGACAGGCAGCCATTGCAGAAAAAATAAATGCACTTCTGGTTTCTGTGCCTCTGTATTTTGCATTAACACCATCCTGGAAAATAACCAGAAGGTGAGAACTCAAGGCTTTGCTGAAATTATAACTATAAGGGAGGCAAACAAAAATGGAGAGTTTTACAATTAAAACTCAATGCTTCACAAGTCCTCAGCTGGATGCACACGAAAGCACTTTGCATTTGTTAGCTTAAGAACAGATTTAATCCTTTGAAGGGGTGAGACATGAGAGGCTTCTTCTTTCAGTTTCCCCACGAACACAAACATGACTCACCGCACTTAGTCGAAAAGCGGAAAGTTTACAGGAGAAGCAAACTTTCTACTTTCTATGTCTATATTCAAACCAGCACAGATAAGTGGAAAATACTTGAACACTTGAACTTTTGTTACCATAGTTTTTGGAAGATTCATACTTCACTTGAGTATAATTGACACTGAATACTTTTCTTCATACTCAATTACCAAAAGAAAACAAAACACTTTTTACTTTTTATATTCTCATTTAGACCCTCCAACTCATTCATTTTCATGCTTTTTATTTTTTACCCAAAGTTCCTATAGCTGCCAAATGAAACTGCCCGTAGCTGCTCTAATTCAACTTGTACATGGACCAATTTGACTGGACTTGGACCAAACACTCTCAAACACACAGCCTGAGGGAAAAATAAACACAAACAAAACTTATTAAACTAGACCAACCACACTTACTGCAGAAAAGAGTTTCATTTTCAGCCTTATCTGTTTGCCTTTGCCTGTCAGTAATTGTACAGTCAGGCACAGTGGCTGTCCCACAGCTCGCTGGTCTCATGTTAAAAATCTTCAGTTAACAAGCTTTTTATTAAAGAAAAAGCTTCAGAATAATGCGCACACAGAGTGAAGTGCAGTAACTCATTTGAGTCCAGATCCAGATAAAGTTACTAATGTAGATAAACTACATTCCTTTAATACTAAAATTAATGCTAACTAGAACAATACACTTACTGAGTGCAGTGATTCAGTTATGTCAGACTGTAGAGCTTTCTATAATGAACGACTTGTTATTTAAAGTCACGTTGAATCTGACAGGATGGCTGTTGTACAACGGAATGCCTGCAGCTACAGGACTAAACTGAAATCTTCTGTATAAAAATCAAGTCTCTCTATATGGAGTCGGATTTCAGAGGCTCCAGACTTGACTCAGACTAGCATAAACTGGCTTGTGGTTACTCTGCCAGTGATAGCCATTAGTCAGTGCATCAGTTTGTTGTAACATGTTAAGATCAGGCAGACTTGCTTGGCTACGTTTTCTTTAACCCTTTCTTTGAGGCAATTTGCTACACATTTTTAAGTATTTCATCTAACTAAAAACATATATGCCTTAGTGACAAATATTGTTATATTCTGGAAGGCCTCAGCTATAATAATATGTGAGTAAAGTGAATGTAATGAAATTATTTGACAAAAAAAAAACAATTTTCAGAGGTCTTCAAACAGAAGATCCACCCTAAATATGTCTGAGCATATTGTTAAATGCCTAGTGTTAAAGTCACTTTCATTAAAAATGTCCCATTTCAGCTTTACAGGTTTTACTTACTTTTTACTCTTTTTTTCACTTAAGTACATTTTTGGCTCTGTACCTTCATGTCCAACTGAATAATGTCTTGACTTGGCACCGAGACTTTCACTTAAGTGTCCTTTCTCTGTGCCTTTCCAACCCTCGGAAATATGCCTCTCTGTGTATCTTGGTTCAGGTTACAGAGAAGGCGTGTGAAACAGTGCCCTCTCTCCAACACACAGCTGACACCTAGAAGGAATATGACAAATTAACACTCAAAATGTCAACAACCCCCTGTCCCAGACTGAGTTATAATATCCAATTTTGAGATATTTGGATACTGAGATGCACACAATTAGATTACCCTGCTGGCAAACTTTTTGCACTTTATTTTTTCCAGTACCTCTCAAGTGTTCTTCAGATCCAATGCTCTTCTTTATTACGCCCCGTCAGGTTTTATTATGAAGTGGGAAAATCTAATTTGCTTCCATGTATCTGACAGTATTTCAGACTAATTCGTGTTGTCAAGGTGCAGCCTCAACAAACCCAGAAGATGGTGTTTGTGGAAGACAGGCCTCAGCTCCTTGCCCACAAGCTGCTTAAAGGCCACTGTAGCCTGTGGAACCCATTCCTCATCTGTGCTCTTTCCATCTCTCCCCCTCGCCTGTCGTCTTGTTTCTCACATCCCTCACACCCCCGCTGCAGCAACCCTAATGCCATAAAAAACTATACATTTTGAGTACAGCTGTAAGAAAAGCCACCACATGCCGTGTTTACTAAGAAAGACCTTCTGCATTTTCAGTGTCGCAGAAATGGGTTGTCTCTTTGAAACATCTCTCTCTTAGCTTATTGCAGGAAGTAAAAGTGGAATATTTACTTTACTTACTTTATTTAGCATCATTTTTAGCACCATACATCCTGCTTGAGCACCTCTTTGTTTATTTGAGATTCGAGATTTTCATGGCCACTACTGATGCAATACTACACCGCTAAACTTTAACATGATGTTTTTGTAATTGAAGCATTTCTCTTGAGTCTGTAAAAACAGGCTTTACGACTCAAATAATTCAAACCACTTTACCAAGTAACAACATGGGAGCGTGTGCTGTTTCAGGCCGGTTTGGTTTCAGAACAGGGACATCCCCCCTGCCCCACCAACATTTTTTGCTGATTTCAGCCCAATACTGATACCCAGATACTGACACCTGCCATCTCTAATACCGATATTAACTGCATGTAAGGATATTTCATGAGACTAAAGACAAGCCTTGTTTCATCACTGAAGATTACTTAGTATTCATCTCTTTCTGACTTCGCTGTTGGCATTGAAGTGATTGAGGGAGCACAGAGAGGCTTCATGAAAAGAGAATGTTTAATATTAATGCAATATCGGACACATAAAGGTGAATCACTGAAGGTTTGCGCTGGAACACTAATGGGGTTAGGAAGAGCGCAGAGGTTAATTCTTCTATCCAAATCTAGATTTACATCATTGTTTGTAGATTAAAAAGGCCTTTCCTGGGAATGGGCAACTTGTGTTTGCCCTCTCCTCCGAGGAGAAGCTGAATGTACGGCTGTCTGATTAATCTTAATGAATTATGCAAATAGACTTTATCTCCAGTGATTTCAGAATGTTTCTGTATTGTTTTATTAATGCACTTTTGAATTGCTTCATACAATCACAAATCTCTCTCTCTCTCTCTCTCTCTCTCTCGCTCTTCCTTTCTCACTGACTGCTTTGCTGCATTTCGTTATTCAGGCCCCTTTATTAAAAACCGCGGTGGTCTCTGGCGAATTGCTCGCACGAATAAGAAATTAGTCATTTAATGTAATTTAATGACTTTTAACCAAACAAGACTGCAGTCTAGATTGCTAACAGAAACCCCCCTTCCCTCCACCGTTCTCCCTTCCCCGACTCACTGCATCCCCAGGGCCAGATCTTTGGGAGCATGTCTCCTTAATTTCTACTTAATTAATTACGTTCCTTATCAGGACTACCCTGTGGTGAGAGCACAGTTTCAATTACATTAAAATTGACATAACAAAACATAAAAGGCCCTGACTAATGCTCTGTTAGAGGCACCTGTCTTTTGGAGGTCTCTAGAAGCGTGGCTGTGATGGAAAGCTTCTATTTGCTGGCCAATGAGCTCCTTTGAACACAGCATTGCAGGTATTTCAATGCACTTGAGCATTAGTCTTTGGGCATTCCTGCAGTAAGTGACTCATTAAAAGACAAATTATCACAGTTCTTCAGCACAATTGTGTATGTTTATCTTCAAAGCTACTGGCTAAAGACACCATTTCTTATCTCCTTGAATGCGGTATTGTGGGAAATACCATACAGAATGTGAGCATAATAGGATTTATCTATGTGAGTAGAAATGTTTCAGATATGGAATAGTTGGGTTAATCAGACACATAAAAATACATAGGCTCTGATGAATAATATTAGCTGTGTCTTTAAGTATTCGTCAAACACGTCAATATGTTATTGGCCTTAAAGATGACAGCTTGAGCATTTTAATCAGGACGCCCAAGGATTATGAAACATCCACCGTGTAACATTTATTCTAATGTGTCATTTCAAATTCAAAGCATAATGCTGATATGCTTATCAATGCGTTGCCATGGAAGAAAATGCCAGTAGATGACACTTGTATCTGAGCCATGCACATCTAAACACATCACTATTGTATGGGTATCTTGGAGTACCTTGAATTGGTCCTCATGAGCAGATTTCAAGCTCATTCTCAATGGATTTGGTTAGTGAAGATGACAAGTCCTCCCACCAGACAATACACTGGACATGACTGGGATTTTTATGTTCAGTACAGGCAATTTAAATAGAAAGTCTGCATTAGAAACCAAGTGTATCATCATTTTGAATGCCAGTTTTGAAAAGTGACTCTGTTGCACCTGATGATAAATAAAAATGTTCGAAAACTGATACATTAAATGGTCAAAATATATTTCTATGCCCATACCACAAGCATGCTCACATGAATGCTGTCAATAATTTATGAGAAAGCATGGTTACTACTACAATTTACATGGCAGTTTTTAGCTATTACCTAAATTATCTGAGCCACCAGAATAATCCTGACTATATTTTCATTTTTCATTTTATTTGTCAAAAACACAGCTTATTGAGAAATTAAATATCGAGCCAGTGGTGTAACTACTGATTAGTGGCAAACACAGAGCTAAACTAAAATCTTTATAGGAACTGTCAAATACACACAATTGTGCTCTCGTGGCTCATAGAAAGACCCCATTGCTTAAGAAACCAGTGTGCCTCACTGGTTAGTCTCCATCAACACTACACACACATCAGTGATTTATAATGTAGTACTCATCTTGATACTGAATCAAACCCTGTTCCAAGACTCTGTTCCTCTTCACCCCTTATGACTAGATCCAGCACACCTAAGATTTAGTCACATGAATCTTGTACTCCTGTTTACCTGTTTTCCTTTGTGAAGTATTATCAGTGGATTACCCAGAATACTGAACATTCCTTTTTATTTACTGGATCATGCCCTGGTTTTGGAATATCTTGTTAATTTTTCTCGATCTTACCACTCTATTTGCTCATTGGATTATCTTGCCGGGCTCTGACCATTTCTAAATCTCTTAATTTATTTCATCGCTTGTCTAAGGCATTCTTGTTTCTGTTTTTGATGTTGCCGTTTCTGTTTTTTTACTACATTCCACCTGTCGGATCAAACATGTACACTTTTTGTACTCCACATTTGGCCCTATCCTGCTCTCTTCATGAAAAGTGGGTAGAGGGGTATGTCATAACAATAATTAGCTAACAGATAAATTCAATTTGTTCATTCAAGAGCCACTAAATGGCCATGTTTGCAAGATCCTAGTTTTAGCTTGTAGCACATATAGATAAGCTTTCATATTTTTGATATGGCAAAACATATCAACTGATTTAACAATCTTGAAGTGACAGAGCATTATTCATAGGGAAAATGTGTGCCTCATTCCTTGTTTCCACACACAAACTGCTTAGGTCCAGGGCTGCCAAGGGTACTAATGGCAAACTACTAAACAACATCACGTCCACAGAGGTCTTTCTGGTGAGTGTGTGGAAGGTCCTAAGTAGTATCTCATCTTCATATCAAAATTGAGACAAATATGACATGTAGCAAACTTGATTAGACAACAGCATAGACGCATTACATATCCAAATCATGTGCATTGGGCTCCCAAAGCCCTGCAATTACATGACACATTGTGTATGAACATAATCTATCCGCAGGGTCTCAGAAATGACAGGGAGAGTAAGATGCTACTTTATAAACATGGAATATGCTAATCTCCCTTTACATAAATCTCTTCCTCCACTTTGAAAGTTATCCCTCTCATCTTGTGAAGGACCAGGAAGGGTCATGAAGAACATATTGTGGTGCAGCATGTCTTATTCATGCCTTCCATAACAGCACTTTTTGATAGTGTTTTTCCCCCATATCAACAAGACATCACCCACCAACTCAAATACTATCGTAATGCAAGACTTTGTCTTGTCCAGAAAATAAACTGAGATAAACTCGTACTCGGTAGGGGAGCCAATGCTCATTCAAAATCAGCCAAAATAAAACACAGCTCAGGCTGGCTTCCCCTTAAATGCCTCATGAATTGCATTAAACCTGGCATTTTCCTCTCTCTCTCTCTCTCTCTCTCTCTCTCTCTCTCACACACACACACACACACACACACACACACACACACACACA
>JBBPCW010000106.1:16622575-16633582 GCA_037974425.1 Phenacogrammus interruptus
AGCCTATTCGTCATTAAGCTCAGTCTCCTGTTCTCGTGCTCTGTTTAGGCACGCTGCGTTGTGATTGATTCAAATAGCACAGCACGGGAAAAGTCAGGAGCGTGTAAAAAATTGTGCTGTAAGGCGATTTAGAAATCGCACATATTCACATCGCGATTTCGATAAGATTTCGATTAATCGCTCAGCCCTATTACATACTTATATAATTAAAGCTGAATATTTATTCCTACACTAACAAATGAATGGTTGTTTTGTCTGGGAATTACACAAATGTACTGTACAGTATTATGAATACTCCAAAAAAAGCAATATTAATTTGCCTTACAGGATGGAATGTTCTCATAAACCTAAGACACAGATTTCCAACCATCACCTCATTGTTTCCTCAGCTCATTTCCTGATTTGCCTGATAGTTTCCATTAGTTTCCAGTTGAGATATTAGATCCACCAAACCGACATCACATAGGATTAGATGTAGATTAAAGTGGGTCTGTTGCAATCTAACTACAGATACAGTGTAAAGCAGCTCCTTTGGAATCTATGAGAAACGGTGTGAAAGATAGAAAATACATTATGCAAAATGCTAAAATATCCCTTCAAACCAAGGATGACTACAATCTGAACTTCCCTTGGCACACAGCCCTCCCAACTGCTACAGTATGTATTCTGCAATATTTATGTTCAGCACTGAACTGTTCAAGCTTCAACACCTACGAAATGATATCAGCTACATTACCCTTGACTGCATTCATATACGCAGAGCAAATTAAAATATTCAAAGCAATCCTAGTAAAGGAAAATATGGCAAACAAAACATAGCAGAAACAAGCGTCTGTATATTACTAATACACTGAAGTAAACAAGAAGGGTGATATAACCTCACAGCCTTCGATTTCACATAGAAGTGAACATATATGGACAGCAGAGACGTCTGCCAAAAAAAAAGGTAGGCTTGAGAGTAAATGGGATGTTTTTCATAACCAACCTGGACATATATTGTGTCAAGCAATTGCGAACATATGGATATTTTACAGGACTGGAAAATGTTGCTGACACTTGCCAAAAGCAGTTAGCATCTCTGTTTCCATACACTTTCCCATTAACATGATTTGATGATAAAAAAACTGAACCGTATGACATTCTCCACAAGGGTAAAGGCTATTTAAAAATAAAACTGAGAACATATTGTAGCCAACCGCACGATGCAAAAAAAAAGATCACTCTGGCTCTTTTTTCCCTCTTTTTAAGTTGCTTTTGTGGCTTGTCATACTGCCAAGGCTAAGCTTGCTGCAGCTTTGAGTGGTTGTTTTTGTCTAAATAGTTAGTGAACATAATGACAAATACAAAAACGAAGGGAAAAAAATCTAAAACCGCCCCCTGTACGCTCATCTCGAATTAGCATAACACAGCCACTCGTGCCTTTGACTGCAGCAGGAGAGGGATGACAGACCTTGTGTTGCCAAAATTGCTATTCAGAGGTTGTTTTTGCATGGCATTCTAATACGCATAACTGAAAAGTAAAGCACCAAATGATGTACTGCAAACTTTTCGGCACCACAGCCTACAAAATCAAATCTAAACCATTACATTGCCATTCCGATCCCAACGTTATCATTTCAGGATCATAGAAGGTTAAACTGGAGAGCAATAAACACTTGCCACTGGAAATGAAGATGTTTTAAAGTGCCAAAAACATTAAACCTCTGAGGTCCATGTATGATATTTAATTTTTCTGTTGTGTCGGCTCAGTTTACGTGCAATAATTAATCAGGCTCTTTGTGCTACTGTACCTTTTAGAAAATACAACCACATACAGTAAGTGACCTGTGTTCTGATCAGTTGCCCTGAATCAGATGTCTTTTATTGGCTGTCCAGCCTGAAACCCTGAACAGTAAACTGCTGTAGACTGAATGTGTGTGTGTATGTGTATTTATATATACAGAGAGAGAGAGAGAGAGAGAGAGAGAGAGAGAGAGAGAGAGAGAGAGAGAGAAAGTACACATGTATATGCAAGTGCATTGGTTTAGCAACATAACAAAAGCAAGACTTTCAAAATAAACCATGTTTTTAGCTTATATTTTTGCAAGTACTGACTGGGGACTGAAGGGGGCACTTTGAAAATGAATATTGAATATTGTTAACATACTACATCCAATTCTTGTTTAAAAATTTGATACAAATGTTCCACAATATTGGCCTTTTAAATAAATTGAAATAAAAAAGAAAAAGCAATTGGTCGGGTCAGCTGGTGAGGGAGGCTGCAGTTGGTCGTGCTCAGAGCAGCTGAACCAGCTGAAGCACGAATCCCTACTGCACTCTTTCATCTGGCAGCACAAGCAGTAAGCTCATGCAGGGAAAGCACACAGAGAGGCCAGTGAAAAACCTCTCTGACTATCTAAGCAAGGACTGGCAGACAACATCAGCCTCAGCTGTTCAATGGAGCGGTGATAGTGTGTGTTTGTGTGTGTGTGTATACTCAGAGCCCAGAATGTCCGAGGTGATCTTGCTTTCTACTGCAGTAAAGAAGCAGCCACTGTCTGTTCCCTTCGTCAATATGCCACGCTCAATAAAGGAGGAGGGCTCATATCGATTTAGTCATCAGCGAGTAAAATAACATCATGAAGTATTCATAGAAGAGGTGCTGACCAGGACACACCGACATGTGCTTGGAACAGGTTTCTCAAAAAAGCATTAAAGAATAGCACAGCTGCTCTGCTTATCATGCATAACGCAACACTTGGGTTTGCATCAGTTCAGGCAGTTTCTTCCTGTTAATAGTGACAGCTGATAGATGACGGTATTGTGAATCATCAATAGATCTGTACCAATGACCATCAAGTTGGGCATTTTAAATAAAAACTTGCCATCTGCAGCTTTAACCCTCTGAGGTCCGAGGCCTTTCTGGCACTTTGCTAATGGCTGTCATTGTCAGCCTGGACATGCTCCCAAAGCTTTTGTGCTAACTAAATCTCCTAAGTCTTTTAGAAATACTTAAATACTCAGAGTTTAATACTTTTATTTGTCACATGCAGTTATTGCTGGTAAAACAGACTCTGCTACACATGGTAAAATGGAAGAAATAAGTTTAAACACCACAAAAATAGTGTACGTATAAAACAGTATACATATATAAGTGTAAATATATAAGTACAAATAAAAATACAATATGCAGTCTAATCACGATCTCAAGCAGTGATTAGACGGCAAAGGTACTGAATACATGCACCACACTTCCACAGTTTTTGTTGCCCTTCCCTGCACCCTGCATAGGATCATTTGGCTAGCAGATATAGCTTCATAAGCACCAACAGCAGCTAGTAATACAGATATTAGGCTACTTACTCAAGAGAAGCTCAGAGTGCCTCTGTTCATCCTTGCACAAAAATCAATCATATGTGTGTCATAGTCTGTAGTCCATGTCCTATATCAACCTAAATATGTTGCCTGCAAGGCTGTGATTGCAAAGGGTGATTAAAGAAGTAAGTTGAGCAGCAAGTATGGTTTCAACCACCAAAAAACGTATTTTATTTTTAAATGACCATTTCTCATCTTTTGTCCTTTAGTATTAAAGAGGCTGCTTTAGTATTGTGACTGGTATATGGAAATGACCTTTGCTCTGACTGGCTGCTTTGTATTGTGTCTCATTCAAAAAGCATTACAAACTGAAACATCTCAGACTTCATTGTGAAACCATGGGGACTAAGCTGATGTAGGCTGAATAGACAGTTACATGTAAATGGATTTGTGATGTCTCAAAAACCATCCCATTTTTGCTGATTAGTTACAATATATAGACTGTTTGGACTGGGATGTGAACAATGCACTTGGAAACTTTCAGTGTTTATATACTATATGACACTTTGTTCGAAAAAAGCAAGAACATTTTGGTTTTCTGTAATAAAGGGCCTTTAAGCAGGCTTTTCTGTGACATTATCTGCCCTGCTAAAAGTTACTGGAGAACAATGCCACATATTTTGATAATTAGTAATTAATAAGACTGTAAGATCCAGAGACCCAATGAAATATTTTGTACTGTCCACAGATGTGGCCACTTTCAAGCAACAAGCTGCTGGAAAATTGTGAATTTCAATGCACTGCATATGTATGCAACCGTTTAGCCAGTTGTAGACAGGACTATATGTATGGAAAGAATGGATTATACAGGAAATGTTCTTAAGCTCAATTAAATGTATGATAGCAGTCGGCGGCACCACATTATCTGAACCTTCCTGCAGCTGCTTTGGTGGAAGTGAGAGCGCTCTCTGGCAGTAAATCAGTGATCAGACTCACTTTCCCTCCGTCTGTCCTAACACTTATTACTCAGCGTGACGGCAGTGAACAGAAAGAAAAGCGCTTTTCTCTCTTCTCCCTTTCCCCCCTTTTTTTCCTAGCAAAGCGCGAGCAAGCGAGAGGAGCAGAGTGGCAACCCAATTACCACTGCATCGGCGTGGCAATTTACAGCAAGTCACTTATGAAATTGTTATGAAGCGATAGAGCGGCCGGCCATCTGTGGCGCGCAGAGTGGGGAGATCAAACAGCCAGACTCCTCACAGCTCCAGTTACAGGATCAGAGGGGAGGAGGGGGGAAGAAAACAGTCACTGAGCCTAGCTCTAAAAAGTCCAAATGAATAGATGTCACATCAAATACTCTTTACTGGGCCGTCTCTTTGACACAAATATGCCATGTTTTTTCCCCTGATGGGAGAGAGGCGCTCTGCTGGCCAACGATGCGTGGAGGCCTAGGATGGGGAGGCTTCAGGGGGGAGGCAGAGGTTCACAGCGATCCCAAGCCAACTAAGGTTGTACTAACTCAGCCCAACATAGCACTGATGTTCTGTGGTTAGACAGGACTAATGCGAAGTCGAGGCAACGCTCTCCAAAAACAAGCCGTGTATCCAGGCAGAGCTCCAAACCACTCAAGCTAATATAAACAGAAGCGGAAAGGCATACAAAAGAAGCAGACATGAATAAATGATGGAGGGGCACGTTTGAAGGCAGGACCTCTACGGCAGACATGACGCCCGCTGTCAGCTTCGTGCCGCTCCGACACTTTGGAGGCTGAGTGTGGGAAGGCTGGGTGTTAAATGGGAATTAGCGGAGAGGAAGATGAATAGGAAACCAAACGCACAGGGGCTGAAGAGGTGCGGCCCATCTGCCTGCTGAACCAATGCTGTATTTTTTATTTAATTTATTTTTTATTTATTTAACAGGTTTAGGCTTTAACAGGTGTTCACAGATCTTTTTCAGAGTGACGTACAATGGAACGCAAATGTAGCACAACACTGTTAGAGTTGTCTAGAGCAATGCCATAAAATAACTTTTGGTTCTCTTGTCACATCCGTGGGGGCTAGTCCCCCTCGGACGAGAGCTACCTCGGAGCACTGACGAGAAACCAGACCAGGGTTCCATGCTGTGATACTTTTATTTACACAAAAGGAGAAAACAAACCTGGCGCTGTGGCCGCAAGAAAAACAAGATCTGGAGATCAGAATAAGCGTGTTGAAAATGAGGCGAACTGAGGTGCTACATAAGACGATGGACACATGGCGTGTGTCACACAGAACAGAACTTGTATACTAACAGAAATCAGAACCAACACAAGACAGGTGAAAACAAAGGCACGTGACATGATGAACAGAAACAGCTGAAGCTTAAAGCACATGACACATGAACTAAACAGACAGACATGTCCAAATAAAATATCCAGAACATGAACAAATAGAACAGAGAAAAAACACAAAAGCAGTGGCCCTCACCGGCCACTGGCCGAACCGTCACATCTCTAAAGAACCTTTTAGACATTTTACTTGTTAAAATGAAATTATCTTATTCTATGGCCGGACAATTTAACTTGTTTTGAACAAGGACAATCATCTGCAGTGGAATGGCCAACTGGGAAATGGTTCCATTATTAATCATTCTAATTAACTCTAATTCAGTCCACTAAACTTAAGTGAATTGCAAGCCAGTTCCATGAGATTTTATTTTATTTTTAAAATAAAAAATGTTATACACACATAACATTATAAATGTTATGTATCTAGAATGACAGAAGACTGTATTAACCCTCTATTAACCTAAGAGGCTTGAGATAATGATAATATGTGCCCAATTACTGTTAAGTAACATGTTAATTCTGTCCACTTGACTGTTCGCAGGCATTTTCTATAGTTCCCTGAAAACGTTTTTTTTTTTTCTGTGCTGCTGTTTGGCTCTTACAGAATTCTGGAAATCCTCAGGAAATTGTGGTATGGCAGAGGCACCAGTGTCAGGCTTGTAGCTGTTTGTTTCACTATTCAGTCAGTTTGACTGACAACAATCAGCATTTTTTTTGTTTGAGGAATGTTGATTATGGATTATGTGGCAATAATGTTTTACTGTTGTAGCAGAAAAATGGGACTTCAGTCTTCCATATGTATGCTAATCAAACACCAAAAAAGTGATTCAGACAGATGCCAGTGTATCACGGTATGGCTCCCTGGTCCCAGGCAACATATATCAACATCAAAGAGTTCAAATCCATCAAGACCGACATTATTCATCCTTCAGACTTGCCCTAAGTGGAAAGTGGTCTTAAACAAATGTCAAGGACTTGGATATGCATCATCAATCATGAGAGGGTCATAAAAATAATATCAACTACAAAGCTGTGCCCTCTAACAACATCAACATTGTCTTTAGACATATCAGCAAAGATGGAAGCTGAATCTCCTGAGAAAATCATCTCAGATTATGTCTGCAGAGACATTACTGCCATTTATAAAATACTCAATTAGGCCATGGTAAGGATACCAATCCTCAAGCCATATATGTCAGTTAACAAAACCCATTACTAAGACACTGCATAAAAACAAACGACCCCCATTTCTTTCTTGCTGTCCCATCCCACAATTCCTTTTGCATATTATCCCTGAGACCAGGCATTTGGTCAAGCCACGGCCATAGAGATTGCTGAGGCTGACAGATTCCTGGGCCTTTGGGCCCAGGGCACAAATGAACTTCTCTCCTGCACCATCCATCTCTAGAGCGCACTGTTAGCGGCTACTTCTGATCAATGACCCCCCCTTGAGGAATCGCACATCCTTCTCAGTCAATGGCCTCTGAATGTTATTACATTTCAGTTCCAGGAAAAAGCAGCACCCTGAAACTAATGGAGAGCATGCCACCATTTGATCACCGCTCAGCCAACATGCATTGGAAATGGTGAAGGGGAAGTGAAGATGAAGAGCATCACTCCCGGCATCAGCTAAAAAAGTGTCACTTGAAGAAGCTCGGAAAGGATGGTGTGACTCTGTAGTTCCTCACACAAATGTGTTTTATAGCCACTGCTGCTAGGCTGAACAAGTTTTACAGAATATTTGCAAAAATCTCTTTCAACTGAATGCAAAATTGGACATTTTCTGTCAAAATGCAATATTGGACAGTTCCTGTCAAAACACAAACTTATAGCGTGTTATTAAATTATTACAAATAATTTCCTATTTCATTTGTATGAATGATGGGTCATGCTATAAGGAATAATTTTTTATTGCTTAACATTGTCATGGTGGAAAATAAACTGTTGACATTTCCAAGGTTCACGGTTACTTCATTATCATCAGCAGCTGTGAACATGTACAAAATGAGACGTTTCTCTCTCTTCTACATGTAGCAACATTCAACATTCAACCTGCCCGGTTTCGATGAGTTACAACAATACTTCCAGATCACTATGCTGTCACAATTACTCCGTTGAAATTTAGCCATCAAAAAACAAACTGATTAAACTGTGCGTTGTTGAGGGAATCGACTTAGTGATTGTCTTGCAGGGTGGAACATGAATAGGAACTACTCATAGTTAATATTTTGGAATAATAAGGTGTACATATATTGGCATTTTTATTAAAGATAGGTTATTCAATTTACATTAACATTGCTTTTAAAAAGTTGGTGTGTGGGTTGTCTTCAGTTTATTGATCTTTCGATCATATGCTAGAGATTTTTGTTAACTCACTATTAGAAATTCATCCATCCACTATCTGAACCACTTCTCCTTAGCCACACAGGGCAGACACACAGATTCACACCCAGGGGCAATTTTGCAACTCCAATTCACCGGACATGCTTGTCTGTGGACTGTGAGAGGTAAACTGAGCTCCTGCCGGAAACCCATGCAGAAACATGCAAACTCCACATAGAAAGAACCCTCGGTCACTCCAGCTGGGAACTAAACCCCGGACCCATATGCAACCCACTGCACCACCGAGCCCATTAGAAGTTAAATGAACTAAAATGTTACTTATTTTTAAAATAAAGTCAACATGCCTTTTTCATAGTGTAATAAAGTGTCTGCTTTGCTAAAATCCACAGACTAAGCTATTCGTTCCTCTGCAGCAGGCAGAGAGCAGAGGTAAGGCTGGGGAAGCAGAGAGCTGTTCACTTTCCACAGTGTTCTCCTATTCCTCGCACATACGCACGCTGCCTCCGAGTCGAGATGCCAGTCATGTTTGCTCTAAATAGCATGCCATCCCCACCCTCAAAGTGTCAGTAGTGTTTTACATCTGTCTCACACACACACACATACACACACACTCCTCCGAGCCTCCTAAACATGACTGACAGCTGAGATGTCATCGCACATGCTGTCGTGGTAACAAACAACACCAATCAGTTTCCCATGCTGTCTTATGCCTCCGACGCCAGCCACATCTCAACTCGGGGACAAGGGTGGGGTGGCAATCAGATCAGATGAAGTGGGAAAAAATGGTAGAGGTGGCAATGCTTGGATTACTTCAGAGTGCTCTGAGAAAATTCAAATCAGGAATATACTAAAGGAACCTGACATGAAAGTCTAAGAATCAAAGAAAGTGTAATTTGAACAATTTAACATGAACTTGTGTAATTTATATATTTAGCTCAGAGTGTTCCTCAAGTACTCACCAACACCACGGGAGCTGATGAATAGTAAAACCCTCAATGACTCACCATTTAACAGAGCCATTTTGGATCAAGGTGAAAAACGGCAAGGTCTAATTCTTAATTGTCAAAATTACATTGAACATTGAGCAAAGGACCTCTAGACAAAGGTGAAATATTATAAATGTGGATTCTTAATCGTCTAAATTACATTAACTGAGCCCTGTGCAGGAGTCATTAACCTACCGCAGCCTCACTGCTAGTCGTAATTACTTCACATTCTTGGTGAACGTTGTGCTGCTGTCCAGCACAGGCCATTTCTTTATTCATAATTTAGTCCTCATCGATTTTCTGCTCAAGCCACCAGTCATTTTGGACCACCAGACAGGTGTATCTTTCTGCGTGACACAAAGATGCCCCCTTCCAATTGGTCACTGGGCAGCAGGAGGCTCGCTATTTTTGGGGATTGCGGGCAGGAGAGAAGCAGCTCCAATACTGTTAAATTTCATGCCCTGTTCGTGTAGCTGTATACTCAGCCCGAGATGTTTCAGCCACAAGAGCCTCTTTTTTATGGCGTGCTCAGGACACCGTGTTGAGCATTTCATTCCCACAGTGATACAGACTGAGGCACATAGTCACAGAATGTAATGAAGTGACTACAGAGGCGATTGATAGACCTCATTTTAGAGCCTTCTATTTCACTCGGCTTCTAGGACATTCTATTTCACTTGGCTCAAACTGCCTCTAGTGAGGAACTAGCTGAGAGCGTCTTAACATCACATTAAAAACAAGAGGACAAGAAAGAGGGAGAGAGAGGAAGGGGGAATAGACAGCCTTAAAGCCTTCCTAATGCTTTTCTCATTCAGCCCTCTCCCTTTGCGTCCTTTGAGAAGGATACACACTCATAAATGTCTTCTAGGATTTATATTACATTATTACTTGTGCTTATTGAGTGGGTGGTTTCAAAGGGGCAGTTATTAAAGCAAATATCTTTAATTTACAATTTGGTCCCATCAATCTGTTCTAGTAATAACAAGGGATTACTTATTAGCGTTGAGAGAAAGATATTTAGTTTCCTGACAGCATTTCTTTCTGCATGTTCTAAATTGCTCTCCCTCCTCTACAGATAATGTATCCACCATATGCCAAAATGTGAAATGACTCAGCAAAGCGTTAGCTGTAGTAGGCATTCCAAAAAATGTAAAAAAACAAAAAACAAAAAAAAAAAAGTTAATTACAGTACAAACACTACTTCACTTAGGCTTCCAAAGGACATGGATGGTGACAACAAAATCGCTTTTAGAAATTCTAATATAATTCTAATGCTGCAATGTAATATTCTCACGGTTGTACTATTACTCCTATCTCATGGCAAGACCAAAGAACAGTGCGGATGTAATCTTATATTTCACCTGGGACTATTCTACTGCTGCACACTCATTTGAATGGTGTGTTTCTATACATCACATTCCACTTACCTCCCTTTTATATGTAAAACTCCAGGTAACTGAAGCAACTATGGCCAGCACCTGCTACCCAACTACATAATCTTATACTGAACATATATAGAGAATAGGTTTAATTACTCTTTCACCATATCCTGAGAATATGATTGGCAGTAATATAGCTATAAATTAGCAGCCCTACTGATATCAGCTCAACATCAAAAACAACTTGTATGATGGAGGAAACACACTTCCATTAAGTAAAATTTATTTCTCTACTTAATTCAAGTCCAACAGAATTAAAGCCGCTATCAAAAACTCAACAAGGCTTACAATGACACAATTGTAACTCTCAATGGCCTTTTTCATTTGTAAGTATTAAAAGAAATTACTTTGTAGGTTCTTTCGGTGCAAGTAAAATTTAAGAGAATGGGTTTAGCCTAATGACTGAGGTCACAACATCCAAGGCAAAAGGAAACTTCAAACTTCAAACAAAAGGAAACGAACACATCCACAGGCAAATAGTTAATTAGCAAGGATGATCCCAGAAAGCATCCCACAAAGCGATGGCAAATTCCTGCAGCCTAGACCACATATATATGTGTGTGTGTGTGTGTGTGTGTGTGTGTGTGTGTGTGTGTGTGTGTGTGTGTGTGTGTGTGTGTGT
>JBBPCW010000106.1:16706638-16723996 GCA_037974425.1 Phenacogrammus interruptus
GTGTGTGTGTGTGTGTGTGTGTGTGTGTGTGTGTGTGTGTGTGTGTGTGTGTGTGTGTGTGTGTGTGTGTGCATACTCATATAACGATATTCAGGCTAGCTAAAACCACTGGGATGCTATAAAGCTTCATCTGCTTTGAAGGGCAGGAGCATGCATGTCGCCTCACTCTGCCGCTCTCATCCAGATGGCTCATGTTGCTGTATTCAGGCACATATTGTGATGTTGGGGGAGCCGCTGTTGTTTGTTTCACGCTGAGAAAAGGATAAGCCCCCACTCTTATGAGCTGTCACGGCTCGTGCAATTGGCAGCCGCTAAACCTGCCAGGTCTGGACACGTTATTTAGGGCTGTGCGACATCCATCGTTAAGTGTAACACAACAAATGCGGCTGATGCTATTTGCAGACTCCATGCCACACTCTGCTTCGAGGTGTTGCCCTGTGCTTCAGGATCTGACATGACAATCTTCACATCTGTCAGAGCTTTTGTTTTTTGTTCCATAACACATTTATGATTCTGCAGTAAATGGCCCTAAGTCAATTTTTTGCCTTACACCCAAATTAACCATTGTGCTGCTCATAACTGAGGAAATTTAACACCCTGAAGCCTAGGCTTACAACTCAGTAATGAATCCTAAGTAATACTATTCCTCAGTGAGTGCGCAATAAAACAGAAATATTACATAACTGTGTAACACTAACTATTTACTTTTAGTTATAAACATGTCTGTTATTTTGGGCCAGAAGACCAGAATTGAACACTGAGGGTGGTGTGCCCGACTGCCAGTTACATGAGGTTGAGTACATGGGTACCTGGGTACATGGGTGTTTGTTGGTTTTATTGGCCCAATTTCTTTTTCTTGCTATTTACAATTTTATTTATAAAACAACATTGTTCACACTATGGGCTTTCAGAAATTGTAAGTAATTGAAACAATAAATGCAATATAAATACAGTGATAATTATAATAACAATATGGGACTGCTCCATTCATTTGAATGGGCAGGCCCATAATAACTGGAGTGTTTAAAATTTTAACATGACTAAAATTCAAATTCATATTGTATGTTCAACAGAAAAAATGATTATTTCTTTAGTTCTATCCATGAAACATGGAATGTATCAAAATATGCAGTTCATGTGGGGTTGACAAACATACTAAAACAGTCCCAAGACACCAGCAGTGCCAAATTTTAAAAAGACAAAAAAAACTGGCTGACATCCAATCAACTGCTCGTTACCATGATTTTTATGCAGTTACTCTTCAGCGGCTGCTGTTCTTTACAGACTCTGTTATTGGCCTAATACTATAGTTTTGGCATACATACAGCTGTTCAGTGTTCTACAAGTACTAATGACACCCATGATATACTTAGAAAAGCATATGATAACATAATTTATCATGTTAATGATGACATATTGTCATGTTGGCTGTCTCACATGACTGCTGTGTATTCAGTAACTGCAATGAAATTAGCATGTGCATAAAGTACTTGAGAAGGAACTTAATTTGGAGGTGTCATTTGAAAACAAAGGACTGATTTAGGATCAGCATCAAAGGAGCAACCTAAACACCAAGCTGGTTTAGCGGCACCAGATGTGACGTCAGTGTGAAAACGCACACATCTCAACTGAGCAGGGAGGGCTTTCTTCTTTGTTTTCTTCACAACAGCACTGCACCACTCGTGTGCTGCTTACAGATCCAAACTTGCGCAGGCTGCAATGATTTCAATTTGACACAGTGACGGTCCAAATCAGAGGGAGGCCGAGCCACAGTTTGGAGGCTCCAAGACAAGGGCAAATCCATCCAGCTTTGGTTTCACACACTGACACAAGCATGCAAAGCAATATCCCTGAATTACCGCCTCTCAAATTCGATAGTGGGCTAAAGGGTAAGGACACCAGTGCTCTGCTGTTCCGCTAGAAACAAAACAAGCTGGATGTGCCTCTCGCACCTCCGCTTCGTCTCCTCTCACCTCTGCAATAAATCATCTGCCATCTCATGCATGTAAAGTAATCCTAGACTACGCTCGCTGCAAGCCAAAGTTGCCCTGAGCTCTGATCCAAAATCTGCCTACACAATGAAAACCCAACCAAAATGGAGAAACAGCGAAACTAAACAACTACAGCAAGAGAAGCAATCAAAGCAACCAACTCCAACAACTGCTCAAAGGAAGTTTCCATTCACGTGTTATTCTGTAATGCCAGCTGTGAGTCATAGGCTCTGTCCTTTCCCAAATACTGCGACACACACACACACACACACACACACACACACACACACACATACAACTGGAATCAAATGTGTGGATGTGCCACACATTAGTCTTTTCTGAATGTGCCTGAACTTAAAAGCAAATGTTATGTCTTCTTTCATTACCAGTGTAAATGGCTGCAAAAAGTCACTTGTCATCTCATTACTGTTAACGGCTGCTGCATTGACCTGTCCTGGCAGGCTGGTGGAGGAGGTCCTTCCACATATTACCTTGCCATATATCTACCCTGCACTTTTTTCTATCCTGATCTCACTCAGTTCCTACACCTAGCTGATGCCCCAGGTTAGAAACAGGCTATCATGCTAGAGTTAATGGGTTCAGTTTATCCTGAAAAAAGATTGGAACGTGCCATCCATTAAACCACAAATGGCTATGTTTAGCACAATCCTTTATTACTTGTAAGACTTGTGACTCAGTGCCTATTATAAATTATTTATTTGGGAATTATATTAATTATGCAAATTATGTAATTATCAGAATAAAGGTTTTATAAAGTGCACGGTTGTGGAGATTTAGGAGTTCATTTTAAAATGCGTCTTATCAAAAACATTTGCCATCACGCCTACATTAAGAAAACAATTTTCTTGTATTTTATTTTGTCCCTTGAGATCCACTGAACCTAAAACTACAATAGGCCGAATAGATGAAAATACGTGAATGCAATAACATCACATCAAGACTGAATTCAAAACAGGCTGTTTTGTAGCTTAATTTCCATAAGGGGTAAGAACCCTGATCAGCTTCTTATTTAATGTTTTGTCCCACCTATTGTGTAAATGGAAACTGCCCCATATATACATAATGTTGTAAAAATCCAGTTTTAAAGCATGAAATCTTACAGTTACAGCTAATTTTGTCCTGATTAAGTCATTTTTAAAGATAGCTTATAGTTCCAGCTCTGCTTTTTGAACATTGGCCAAATATACTAGATAGTGAACAGTACATTTTGAAACGGTCTTAATTTTACTTACTAAGAAAAGGTTTTTTAATTAAATAGAAATGAATTGAAAACATTACGTTTTCATGAAATGGGCTTTTCAAAAAAAAAAATCTTCTCATTGAAGTATGTTTTTTTAGAGATTTTATTAAAAGAAATTTCAGGTCATTTTTGTCATGAACAAGACTAAATAAGATGGGAAGTGTTTTGAAATAGTGTAAATAACAAACACACAATGAAGCTCATCTGCGTCTACTGAAATCAAAGGTATTAAAAGGATTTGAATAATAGAAGATCTGATTGTATTCTGACACAAGAGCATTAGGGAGAGCAGGTACTGGTGCTGGATGATTAGTTCTGGATAACTAACATCTCTTCAACTCATTCCAAAGGTATTGGGTGAGGCTCCATCACTTCAGCCCAGTACTGGGGCTTTATACTCTTCTAGCCAACATTTAGCATTAGGCATGGAGAAATCGGGCTCATATGTGGCTGCTCCAGAGTATCTATTTCTATTAGCCATGCTTTTCTATGAAGATTACATAAACTGTTAGTAGGCAACTGTACATTTGTCAGCAGTGGGGGTACATTAAAGCAACAACTAATTATTAAAATGTGTATTTTAATCAGAACTGGAAAACACATATTTGGGCGGTCTGAGTTGCCCACTTAAACACTGCTCAATAACATGGCCACACCTAGATTTAAGAAAACTGATTGTTGTTCTAGCCTTCAGGTTCTGGCTCTAAACATAAACAAACATTTTTTTTTTCTCTCTGCTGATTTGGCTCATGTCAATGCTAACGACATTTAATAACTTCAAAACAAATTTAAAGTTCATTTTTCAAGGTTAAGCCAGAATATCTAAATGACTAGCTGTAACAGATGACATAACCAGACCCTGACATGCAAGCCATGTTCAAACACCCTCACGTAAGACGTTAAGTGGGATTCAAACTAGAAACCATTCAGTTCCATATATGCGATACTGACACTCCTTATAGCTTATATTTCTGTCAAGTACAGGCTGTAGTCTATAAACTACAGTATGTATTTTGTATGCTGTAAAAAGAAAAGTAGTGAATAAACAAAGCACACCAAAACTATGATTGCACCCCCACACACACACACCAAATGGGGAAATCCAGATCAAGGCCTGCTCAATGATTCAGTGTATTGTCCAAAAAATGGAGAAAGTAAAGAAAGAATCCTGTGGCGGCCTTTTGCTCTAAGCCGTCAGCAGTTCCCACAAATAACACGGCACAATAAAATCATCGGCCAGCAGGGCCCACAGGCGTTTTCAAGGGCTGCTGACGGCGATCTATAAAACACTGTAATGGGTCACTTGTCACGGGGTGTGAAAGAGAAGATGTACGGCACCTTTCCCCCCGCTGTCTCGGGACCACAATTAATCAAGGGCGAATAGTATCAGCACCGTAAGGTTATTCCCGCAGCTCTTTCACCGGATGAAACAAGATGATGGCACTAATTGCAGGGAAAAAACAGCTGACCACACAAGAGGCATGGAAAAAAAAGGAAGATGAAGGGCAGATTAAAGCATGGAGGGGGGTTGAGCTGGGGAAGAAGTGTAGGGAGCAAGTGATGCCATGCTTGACTCTTCTGACAAGATTAAAGCAGACTTCTCCTCCTTCACACATTCTTTGGCATTCTTTCACTTTTTGCACAAAGAATCTAGTACCTTGCTCAGCAGTATTTGCTCAGTTTGTCTATGGTGCTTATGACTGTTTTTTGAGTTTTAGCATAATCTAAAACCTTTCAAATGCAGATCCACTGATTCTTGACTATGGCAGGTCAAACCCAAATCTCTCCATCAGTTCCTTGCTGCTTCATGTCAATGTTATTGCACAGTTAAGACTATTGAACAGCCAGACACATAGAGGAAGACTGAAGAACCAGCTGGAGCTTACATTTACTCCCCATACACCATTTTTATCAAAGCTTTCATGGTTTAAGCATCTCAGCTGGAGTTATAACCATCATCATCATCATCATCATCATCATCATCATCATCATTATCGCCTCCACACTCCTCAACATCACCAGTCCAAACACTGCCTCCACCTTCATCACGATGCTAATTCCTGTGGCAACTCTAATCACTTCCACCACCATCGTCATCGTCATTGTCGTCATCAGTCCACTCAGCTTTGACAGCAATCACAGTCCTCCATCTGCACTGTCCTCCACCAAGCCAGGATTGTGCTTAACGCATCTGCGTTAATAATTTGGTGGGATAGTGGAGCTGCACCCCTTCATTTTTTAGAAGAGAAAATCCAAAACCTAATAAACTGCAATCAGTATTACAGCTCAAAATCTTCACTTTTTCACCCCTAAACTGTAGATTCAACCAAACATGTCACTGCAATTGCACCTGAGTAGAAAAAACTGAAAGAAGTGTGTATTCTGTGTGTTTTTGAGAAGATCTTCGCCAAACGCATGCACATCAAACAAACTGTCCTGGGCACGTGCGTGTGCTCACCTGTCTCTGAGCTTGTTAGCCAACCCGCGTAGACCAGCCTCTCATTTGAGCTCCATTGTGAGAACCAAAAGCTCCGGCCGTGTCAGAGGCTCACCACCATCTCCTCTGAGTGACAACGTTCCAGAGAAAAGCATCACCTCTTTCTGTCCGCTTTACTTCTTCTCCTTCTTCTTCTTCCTCTTCTTTTTCTTCCTATTCTCACCCTCCTCTTCTTCTAAGGAGAGAGAAGCCGCGCGAGCCCGCCCAGGTGCCGCGCTCGCGCCTCGCCAAAGTTGTAGCGCGGGCGTGCGCCGTCTCCAAAAACTTCCCGCGGCGGATGAAAAGAGAGCGCGAGAGTTTGATAGACGAGAGGAGGAGAGGGAAGAACTCAGGTCCCGCTCAGGGCACGGGACGAAATTCCTCCCACCAAATTCCCTTACCCATCACCTGGAGCGCGCGCTGCGCGAGACCTGCAGGCGGAGGAGCGCGAGAACGAACAGCAGGAGCAGAAAGAGGGGGAGGAGGAGGAGGAGGCGGGCGGGAGTTTCTCCTCTTGTCTCCTGTGAAAGGTTCAGAGATTCAGAGAGAAAAAGCTAAACGGTCGTTCATACGTGAGTAAATGGCGACACCTGCTGGTAAACGGGGGAGCTGCGTTTCAAATGCTGTGGCCCAGGAGAATTTTTAAACAAGTCTGGCAACCTAAACGTCAGCAACAGCTCCTTCTTCTGTGAATGCAATTGAAATACAATGAAATCAATAGACATCTCAAGCGTTATAGTTATAATAACATATAGGGTCAATGTTTTTGTTTTGTATTCTGGTTTTTATATTACTTATTACATGGTCACATTGTAGGCTTCTGCAGACTATAGTATACCATTTGCAAGACAAATCTTTCCCTATAATCTTTTTGTAAAACATTTACTTGCGGGATTTTGACTACTTTATCATGCACCAAAACGGCAGCAAGAAAACAGTCTAATAATATGAATTATGATTTACTCTCTAGTGATTCATAATATATATGAATTATAATTAAAAATAATGATCCACTCTCCACCACTGCCACCTAACATCAAGTGAAAGCATCAGGTACCTCAGAAAACCTCAGTTTTCTCACAAACACTATGATTTCAGATTCATAATGACTTTAAGTTTGGCCTAGTGACACATGAGGGTCGGTGGGGGGTAATGGGTGTTGTCTATAAACTTCAGGTCAAATGAGACACCTAACACCAACTACAATTCATATTTACACTATACTGATACCATACTGATTATTTTTCTCTGATCTTACCCATAAGTAAGCTGCCCATGTTTACCTGAAAAATGAAAATCATAATATCTAAAGTGCTCATTTGTTTTTACTGTTGTAGTTTCCAGTGTTAAAAAGGCTGCGGGTTTGAAATCATCACAGATAACGACAAACTTATTGCCACTCCCAGTGCAGCTGAAAGGTGTGGGTTACAGACATTACACACAAACTGAAATTATTCCCCCTTTCAGGGCTTGCAGTACATTTCTCATTAACAGTAAGGCGAAATGAAAAATGCCCTGACATCTCTTCAGCATCTCGGTTACAAGAGGAATGCACAATGTTCTGTTATTTTTCTCGCTGCCGGGCCCTCTCTTCGCCCAGGCACAGACCATTAGCTCTCGCTCTAAAAAGGTTTCCATTTTGGTAATATCATTACATCTCTCAGCCTCTGCCTTTTTACCTCCATAAGGCAAAGATAGGGAATAATCAATAGGGCCTGAGATTGCTCGAGTGCACTGATGGCATACGGAAGCGTTCACCTTTAATGACCAAGGGAAATTAGTGTTCTGGCATTATAAACTATATCATTCTCCCATTCTCCACAGCCGGGCTAAACGAAATCAACGTTCAAATTCACTGGGGGGTTCGGCTGCTTTAGTTAAAAATGCACAAAGTTTTGGAATTTGAATGCAGAACTGCAATTTCATTCCTATTATGAGCTCATCTTCAATCAGGAGATAGTCTCCCTCTGGCTCCCCTGTGCAAACCCCTTTCTGAACACTGGAACAGTCTCATATCAACTCTAAAGTGCACCCTCTCACATCTTGACTTTTCTTAATATAACCTCTTTCAGGTTTTATGGGACAGTGCCAGAAGATGAATGAGGGGGAGAAGCCCAAATCTGAGGCCAATCTGTCCTGATTTACCAATGATGGATGATAGTCTGTGTCATAACATTACATAACCTTTGCTCTATAGGTGCTTCATCGTAACCTGCCAGGCTGGGATCTGTGCAAAAATAGATGGCCTTGCATCAAGACATAACCCCTACAGGACATAGCAATCCTGGGTAGGGCGGATGAAACTGGAGTGATTTTTGAGCAGCTTTCAATATCATCAATCAATACTGACTCAATATGGCTATCACCCCATGTGCAACCATACTACACTCTTCAGGAACCTTACATGAGACTCTAAGGTCATACTACACTGCACACTACACTGTGATTCTGTACACATTACACTACATTGTGACTAATCAAAGGCTGTTCTTTACAGTAACTTCGCTTAAGCTCTACTGTATATTTACAGCAACCTATCTGAATATATAAGACTAGGTTATGTGAGGCTATACTGCACATTGACATGGGCTGATGTGAAGCAACATGGAACATTTGCTTGTACGAGGCCATTGGCGCAGCTGGTGGCATAGTGGTTAGTGCGTTCGCCCTGTGGGTTCCCAAGACAAGCAAAGCACCTCTGAGGTACCCTTGAGCAAGGTACCGTCCTCACACACTGCTCCCTGCCCGCTGCTTCACTTTGGATAGATTAAATGCAGAGGAGGACTTTCGTGTTGTTCACACTGTGTGTTGTGATGGTGCGTGGTTATACGTGTTCACGTATAACAGAGTTTTCGTTTTTTCACATTGGCCTACCTGTCATACTACATATTTACACCAGTCAATGTAAGGGTACTCTTCTGTCACAGGTTCTGCAATTCTGTGATAGTAAATGTGCAAAAATGCAGCCTTCCATAGACTACTGTAAATGTCATCAGAAATATGTGAAGTAATATGAAGTGTATAACATATAGAAGAATACACATTTGCAGGAATACACAGGCTGTTATGCTGCACAGTTATCATAGTATATTATTGCTGTTGGAATAAAACCATATTTCCAATCTGGAAATTGTATAGAAGAAAAAAACATTTGCAATTTTCAGTGTAAATTAATGTAATATTTTCATTCATCTTGATCTTGTCATTTTCAAATCATTTTAAATATTTAATAATCATTTGAAATAAATAAACAATGGATATACATGGTAACCCTGCTACTACACATTTTTCACAATCATTGCAACTGTTGATCGTATGACAAATATGATTGACAAATGGAATAAGAAATGCAGTCATCTGTTATCTTATGTCACTTCAATGTGAAAGTGCCACACTGGAAAGCAACAGAGCGTTAAAAAACGCACAGTGTCTGTAAACATTCGCGCTTAGAATAGGTCGCCTAAAATAACAGGACCTGCACATAACCCTGGTGTCCTCCAGCTGAACCCACATCTATCTTTTCCAGAAATGCAGTGATGATGACTTGACGTCCTGAAAAAAGTGGTACGGGAAAGAAGGAAAGGGAGAGTAATGGCTTTTAGGCAGAACAGTATCAATTATTCAATACAGATTATGCTTAATGGTCATATAATGCAACAGGTTTTTACCTCTCTCTTTCTCTCTTTCTCTCTCTCTCTCCCTCCCTTTCTCTCTGTCTCATACACACACACACACACACACACATCTGCATGCACTATACACTCTCACACATAGGCATAATCATTTCAGGTAATTTTTTTCTTATGATAATTATTATTGCTGATGTAGATTGTAATTTTAATACATATATCATTTATGTTAATTGCTTCATATTCATGCAAATAAAGCAAACAAGAAAAGACACTGAAGAAAAATACTATTTTTAATGTAACATTGTTACATTAAAAAAAAAGCAATCACAAAACAATGCATTGTACAACTAGAGAGGGGAAAAGGTATTTTTGTAAGTGGCGTTTTATAGTCTTGTCTATTTTCAAGGTCCACCCAAAATGAAATTTTTCACAGGTCATTTGCTTTCTTGCTTTCTACTGGCAATAGCTTACCAGTAGATGTCAGTGTTTCAGTTTAACTGAGCGTTTGGTCGTCTTGTGTCGTGCAAGTAGCCAGAGACAGCATGAAAGACGCAAAGATGCTTGACAGAAGGCTCATCATACAGGCCTGCATTCATCTAGCAGTATAATTGGTCGAGACAGGGAACTGGAGGGAAAAAATTCCTATCAACGGTTTGACAGTTCAATTTAGAACAGCCATATGATGCTGATTGCCTCTGCTGCATATGTAATGAACCAGTTTAGCATACTGTAATTGGGCATGTGGCAAATGGCTAGTGTATCATGATGATCAGGATATGATAATATGCTTGACTAGTGCAGCACTCACTGTAATTACAAACTGTGCATTAATCACACTAATAGTAGTTCATCATTGTTTAAGTCGAGGAATCATATTGTAAAAGATGTTGAAGGTGCCAACTTAAACGTAGAAAGATAACGACTGTCAAAGATTCGTTTCCTCGTGCAATAGATAAGTTAATCCATGTTTTCATAACTGAGTAGGTTATTGAAGGCCAATCTAATAGAGCGAATTAAAAAGTGCTTGCGCTAATGAGTAGGCTATGAGGTGCACTCTGCTCTTCTGAGTCGTTTTAGATGGCCTGTGCTGGAGTGTTTGCTAGGCAACTGCATGAAAATGACACTTATGAGCTTCGCTACAATGATAATTATTATAATGATCATACTCCAAGGTTATTGTTTTTAAGTGCCTGTTCAGAGAGAGAGGGAGTGAGATGGTTATTGAACGACATCTGCAGCATCATTAAAAAAATCCTTAGCTCAAGAGCACTTCAGTTTTATCTCATGTGTACTGGCTCCCTCTTCTGGTGGGAAATATTTATTCAGCTTCTGATTTTGAAGGCCTTTACTGCAAGCATTATAAAGCGAGCATGTTTATGGCCTTGACACTGAACTTCAGGACGCTTGATTTCAGCTGAAATACTATGAGAGAGGAAGAGCAGGATGACAGCTGTTATTTGAGAATGTTTCACAGCGTCATTTATTCATTCTGTGCCTGTTTTTAGCTGTTTTTGAACGGGTCCATCATGAGAATATTCTATTTTACCTGTGGGTTTAGATGTATTTGGTGTATCAGCTAAGGAATAATTGACTCCAGAACTCTTCAGAACTGTACCCTTCAGTTTGCATCAGTCAGTCGGCATTTTAACTTCCTTGTCACAGGTTTGTTTTAGATCCAGTACATCTAACTTACTGTCCAACTACCTACTGTCTCCACACCATGTTCAGTATCTAATGCACCACAGAATTTATTAATCCTGTTCCTTTTGTCCCTTATCATGCTTATTGTACATTTTGGGCATTATTTCTGTAAGATTCGGTTCATTACCTAATTGTAGGGACCTTCATAAACTGTTAGAGAAGAACTCAAACTCAGATTCTGAACTTTGAAACAGATCAAAATGTATAGTGCTGCAGTGACATTGACTAGCGTTCTGAATCAGGCTGGGAATTTAAGCTTACTTGTCTTTTGGCAGTTTGTGCCTTTTTAGATGCAAAATTAAAAAGTTCTTATTGCACTCAGGGTCAGCTTTAATAAGAATATTCCAGGAGACAAGTGAATTGGAATTAAATGTTTCTATGGTGACAAATGTTTGGAGGAAGTGCACATATGGTAAAAAGGCATACTGCCTGGTGCTTGAATAGTATAGATCAATGGTTCTCAATCTTTTGAACATTAAGGTCCACCTGTCTATCACAGCATGTTGCCATGGCTCACTTGGCCACAGTAGATGATATTAAATAACCAATTGTGGACCAATGGCCTCTTTTCAAGGAGCACCTCCACTACGTACATATTCTACTTCTTACTTTTTTTTTTTAATCCTTTCCCTTCCCTTGACTTCTCTATAGCTTATGTTGTTGTTCTCTATGGCTTATGTATTGTTTGGTAGGTGTTGGCTAGTTATTATTTGACAGATGTTGTATAGATGCACAGAATATGCAGTATTTTGGTTAAATAGTTGGATTTAAGCTGTTTTTCAGGTAAGAAACTGTTGTGGACTACTTAAGCACTGATGTACGTCGCTCTGGATAAGACCGTCAGCTAAATGCCGTAAATGTAAATGCTAATGTCTTGATTTTAGATTCGCAGCCCATTCAATAGCCTTTGTGGCCCACTGGTGGTCCCCAGCCCAATCATTGAGATCAGGTATGGGAACCTGAGAACTAGAATCCAGCTTGTTTTGTTGCGTTTTTGCTCTAACATACCAGCTAAATCTGGTTCTTAGGTTATGAGTCGAAGTAGGCGTGTGTAAGCAGGAAACTGTTTGGGAAACTTGTCCTTTAAGACCGTGCTATAGAAAAAAGCTCAGGATGGTATTTTGAGGACAAACCATATTGCAGTTTCCTATAAATTATTGATTTATTATTCTTTCGGTAATAAAACTTCCCTGTATTATGTAGATTAGTCAACCCCATCATGGCACTGGTGTCCTGTATTAGAGTATCTGCATTCATTTTCAAGGTCAGCATCTGAGGTCAACAAACCTTATTTTGCATTCACTAGGCTGTTATCATGATTCTTTCCACACTGGGGTCTTATGGGCTCAGGTAGTGGGCTTCACAATTAGTAATGCAATTTCCTGCAGGAAACTTCATCCACAACAATTCCCAAGCATGATTATTGGATGACACAGGGCAATAACTGCAGTAGAATAGATCAGAATGGAAGAGAGGTCTGAGTTTTTGCACCTTCAGTAGCATCTTTGCTTAGAAAACATGAGCTGTTTGATTTCAAGGTGACCCTGTTTTCTGAACATATAATTACAGTACAGATTAGAAGTCCAGAGTTATTACTGTTCTTTTTCTATTTAATACACCCACAAAAGCATTAACATACTCACAGCAATAGCCACATGAGTTAAAGTTTAGTATTGATGCTTTGAAATAGTGAATATAAATGCATTATCACTAGCTATAACATCTTATAGTCATTCCAGCATGTGTAACGTTAAAGTTGTCCTCTTCCACTGAATGTGGTATTCACAACCAGTCAGATTCTGAGAACCATTCAGTTCTCCATTGTACCAGATTATGTAATCAAACCTAAGCTGTTTTAGAGTACCATTAAAAAATCCAAAATAAATTGTGTTTTGCCACTAATGTAAGTGGGAAATTGTGTTTTTTGTGATTATGTTGCATGTTTCATATGTGAAAATTTGTAAGATGAAGAAAAGGCACTTTTTCAAAGTTAGTTTCAGGGATACTTTATACTTTACCCCTCCATTTTCACACAATTAGTACTAGACTGACACGCCAGGCAGATATGAACTGCTAGTCTGCAGACACCCTTTGGCTCCTCGGCCAAACACAATACTAATCCATTCTTTCAAAACAGCTGTACTTCCTCTATTCCATGCATTTTAATTTGGTTTAATGTAAAACTAGTGCCATAGAGATTTAAGGAATGACCAATATAGCGTGCATGAAGGCCTTGTGCAAATATCTAGAACTCGAATGCAGGTACAGGTACCCTGAATGATCCTATTTCCCTCACTCTTTTCATTTTCACAAGTGAAACTAGTGCCATTTATATGAAATTAGTGCCATTTATGGCTGATGTAAGTCAAAAACCTCTTTGTGTACAGGTATGTTGGTACAGTCATGTTGGAACAAGTCTTCCTCAAACTTTTGCCCCAAAGTTGGAAGCACTTAATTGTCTAAAATGTCTTTGTATGCTGCAGCATTACATTATACATCAGTAGAAGTAAAGGGGCAAACCCTGAGAAGCCCCACCCATCCTTCACCAAACTTTACTGCTGGCACCTTGCATTCCCATAGGCAAACTGCCGTTATCAGCTAAAAAACATATTTGTCCATCAGATAGTGAAGCATGATTCATGTGATTGAGTAAATTTAGGCTTGTGTGCATTTGCCCTGCTATAGAAAATCATTTTTATGAAGGAGGGGTGTCTACATACTTTTTATTTGATGGTGATCAAAGAATCCAGGACAGATTTGTTGCAATAAACACATAAAGATGTCTAAGTTAATGGACAACAAGGATGTGAAGTGAGTCACTAGTGGCAAGCAATCGATGCAGGATTAGGGTGTGAAGAGTGACGTAAGCAGGAGGCAAGGCCTTAAGGACAGAAATGATAAGAAATAAGAGCAGTCACAGGAATGTAGTAACTCTTTCCAAATGCGTTCCTTGTTACAGGATGCAATGCACACAGGGACAAACCATCACACTCCTCTGTGGATTTGTCACCCGTTTGTTTAAACAAACAGAGATATATCTGCTTTATAGTAGAAGTTCCTCTGGGAGTTCGGAGACACTTTAGGGCAACTCTGACTCAGATAAAGCGCTTGACTTTAAACTGTTGTGGAAACATGGAGAGAAAAACACAGCCATTAGAGGAGCATCTCCTGGGGCTTCACTCATGTTGCTGTCAGCTTTGCACCCCCGCAGGAAGTTTGTATCAAAGGACCCTTTCTGAAGCAGAAAGATGGTTTTCATTATGAGAGCCTTAATGTGTCACACTTCATATCCACCGGCTGCTTACAAGTAAATCCCTATAAATGCAAGCACAAAAGAGACAGAAATGTTGTTTTATTTTGTTTCATCTGAAGACGGGGATTCCAAGTGCAGCATTTAAAATGAATGGAGAAATCAAACAGTAGGTCACTGTTTATTTTTATTATAGGCCAGAAAATATGTGCTACTTCAGCTAATAACATCTAGCAGTAATACAGTAGTACTGTGTGTGCATAATTATTAGGTAAGATATAATTATATGTTCTTATCCAAGCATATTTTTCAGGTCCAAATCATATCAACCTAAATAAACGCAGTTTTTAAAACAATTTTACATAAAATAACTGTTTAATGAGAGAGACGGTGACCTAAAGAAAAGCTTGGCAAACACTACATTTGCATAAACCCCAGATGTAGTCGATCAGCACAGAACACTAGAATTCAGTAATCACCACACAGCCAAATAGTTCCCCAAAACTTCTCTCAACCCGCTCCAACCATTTGACTTGTCAGTGTGATTTAAGACACATCATGACTTGCTGTTAGCTATAAAGATTAACTGAACATCAACATCTAGGATCAGTCAAACTTAACAGAGTCTCTGACACATATCTCTGAATTTAAGGAAGCAACCCCATTCCCCACCTCAACTCCACCCACATTAACAAACATTTTGCAACAAAACAGTTGTTTTCCTTAGCAGTTTTCAAAACAAACTGTCACTCGTGTTTGGAGCAGTGATGATTTATCTATTCTCATTGCCCTGTTCTAAACTGCACTGACAAGTCTATGGCATATACAACAATTTCCTCCGGGATAAATAAAGTTCTCAGATTCTGATTCTGATATATATGAATAGCTGCATTTGGTTTTTAACAATCTATTCTTTTAAAGTAAGAAACACTTTACATTCAGACGTGAATAACATCTTTTTCCTGCTGGTAAAATGGGCCAAAAAGACTGATGCTGAAAAGACAGAAAGTGTCAAAATTCAGAAAGGATGCAACACTCTTGAATCTGTCAAACTACTGAAGTGTGAGCACTGCACAAGCAAGCACTTTGCTAAAAACACATTAAGAAGAAAAGGCGCAAATTAACTGTGACCGACTTGAGAAGAATTAAACACGACACTTCCAGAAATTCTTCAGCCACCTTTTCCTGGTACTGCGACCTTTCTAAAATCTTCTGAAATACAAGACTTGCACAACATTTCTAAATGCCTCAGTGGTACATGAAGAGGTCAACAGAAAACTGAAGAAGATGCTCCACCATGACAACTTCTGCTTGGCCTACCAGTAAAGGACACACTGATCACCTGATTTAAACCCAGTTGAGGAACTTGTGGGCTCATGACAAGCAGGAGATTTACAGCAAGGTAAAGCAGCTAAAGAGAATCCCAGATTCTATATATGCAGGCTACACATTGAGGCTAGCAATGCTATTTGTTAATTAGGCATTGTTTTATGTCATACGCATTTATTATTAATTCAATAGAGATAATGAAATGGTTATGTAGTTGCTTAATAATTATTGTTGCACACAGTGTAAGTACTTCTATTAGTAGTGTTGTTGTGGTTGATGTTACATCTGTAAAGTAGTAACGCATTTATTTTCAGATTGACAACACAAAGAACAACACTTGCATGCAGCCATCCATATCATCATAGTCACATCATCATCATCATTAGTAGAAATAGGTATGGTGTAGTGGCAGCAGCCATAGAAGTAGTACTATAAGTAATATGTATTGTTGTTATTTTTATAATAAAATCAAGCAGGTAGACATTTATTTTTAAAACTATGAACGTGATTACCATCACCAGTACCAGCTATAAAAGTATTCAGAAGCATAATAGCACTGATATCATCATCATCATCATCATCATCATCATCTTTATCTTCCTCATTTGCAGCCCTTACTATTATCAGTATAATAATAACAACAATAATTCTAATTCTAATTTATTATTGCTCTTGCGCTTATTTATTATTATTATTATTATTATTATTATTATTATTATTATTATTATTATCCCTCTCCACTGCCCCTGCTGGACCTGCTGTGGTCCGGTTCCTGCTCCAGCCCCCCGCATGACTCGCTCTGTTCAGCTGGGAGAGGGTTTTCACTTTTTTTCTCTCTGTGGGGAGAACACGGCGTGTCAGAGCGTCACATGTCTCGGCGGTGATCGCTTCCTGCCTCGCGCCTCTCCGCCTCACGCCGCCGCTTCACGCGCAGGACCCGGGAGCTGCGGCGCGATGATCAGTAAAGTGAAGAACGCAATGTCCTCTCTGGTGGGCGGAATCCTTCCGCACGGCCACCACCACCATCACCATCATCACCACCATCAGCAGCAGCAGCCGGGCGCACAGGGCTGTGCGGCGGACTCTTTGCCCCCGCGCTTCCCGTACAGCCGGTCGGACTTTCTGGAGCTGACTCCGGAGCTGCTGCAGTACTCGAGCGAGCACGGCTCCAGACCCGTCATCACCCCACGGCGGGACTGCGCGTTGCCCTGGAGCACCGGATACGCAGAGTGAGTCAGAGCTCTTATTCCCAGCACGGCCTTCAAAGAGGCTCTTTCACTTTAATCGTATTGGTGCTGCTTTTTGGCGTGGCATGCAAGGTTTCTTGGCTGCTGCTGTTGCTGAATTCCACATTGAGCCAAGGGCATGTGTGCAGCAGCCTGGTGGAGCTTCATACCCAGGGCTGTATGTACTTGCTCACGGTGTGTCACAGTGACGTGGGCTGCAGTCGACAGCAGGGCAGCAGCAGTATAGATTTAAAGCCCACCGTTCAGAGGGCTGAAGCCCACAGTTCAGGGTGCTCAAGCCCACCTTTCAGAGAGCTCAAGTGCGTCATTAGGTGTTTCTGTATGTATGTATGTATAGACACCTTTTGTTCTCTCACAAGAGCCTAGTACATCCTTACTGTCTCTGCCTTCTCTCTCTCTCTCTCTCTTTCTCTCTCTCTCTCTCTCTCTCTTTCTCTCCCTCTCTCTCTATATCTCTATCGCTCTCTATCT
>JBBPCW010000106.1:16739866-16756633 GCA_037974425.1 Phenacogrammus interruptus
AGTGCGATTTATAAAGCGTATATTGCGTGCAG
Source organism: Phenacogrammus interruptus (assembly GCA_037974425.1). Taxonomy (NCBI): domain Eukaryota; kingdom Metazoa; phylum Chordata; class Actinopteri; order Characiformes; family Alestidae; genus Phenacogrammus; species Phenacogrammus interruptus. Next base: position 16,739,899 of record JBBPCW010000106.1, read on the forward strand.
GTGTGCGTGCGAACGTTTTTATAAGTCTGACTTTTTCTTTGCGTACGTCATTTTCGTCTTTTGAACGCACGTACACTTTTAGTATGAGTTCTACGCAAAGTTTTATAAATGAGACCCCAGTTCTTTATACTTTCCCCATTCCACTTCTGTGATACTGGTTAATCATTGTCTCTCTATCCATGAGACTTTTTTTCTAAATCTACAACAGGATTCACGAGTCGATAATAATTTGATGGCAGCTGACTACTCTACAGATTTTAATTTAGCCATAACTGTAACCATTATTTCTTGGAGTACACCAGGTCACGGTAGTGTATTTCCTCTACTCGTGGTGTTTACCATTTACTTTGCTCATCTACAACTATGGTCTACCAGGTTCTTTGCTGGATTTTTGCTTCTTAGTAGTGTAATTAACATTTCGACCCTTCGTTGCAGCAATTCTGTTTGTGTCTCTCCCCTGGAATCAACTCAAAACCTGTTTTAGTTCTCTTGTTCATGAATTAATGTTGGAGCAACTAATCAGTCATTTTCTTCTCTTGAAATAGGGACTATTTATAAACGGGTTCCCTTATAGTTTGATGATTCCCATAACCTTGAAAAAGGGCTGACATTATAAACTGGTCCTTTATGATGATGTCAGAATCAAAAAACTTTATTGATCCCTGAGGAAAGTGCTTATACTGCCCAGATAAAAGAACAATAAAAAAATAATAGTAAAAATAAACTCTCCAGAAAAACTGTGTATTAAGTACACTATTCTATGTACAAAAATGGTGGGAACAGTAAAAGAAGTGGATATGAATATAGTATATAAATACTACCAAGTCTGGTTTTAAACATAATAGTGACATTAGTAGTGATATTGCACAGGATAAGCCTACTGCATATATAGTGACATGAGTAATGACATAAGTGACACAAGTAGTTACATAAGTAGTGACATAATTAACAGTCATTCCATTGGTTTTTTGCATTCCAATTACAATGTACTGCTAAACAGAGACGCTGTTTAAATACCTAGACTGCTCTGTAAGTAATGTTCTGGTGTCTTTTTCTCCTGTCCAGGATGACCTAATTGAGAAGGAGAAAGCTTCTTACAGTATTTCTGGTGGTTGTTGTGCCTTGACTGCTGTGCATTTGATGGGAAAACTTTATGTAGCAAATGCAGGAGACAGCAGGTAAGAGGACTAAAAAATTAACAATGAATAATGATTTAAAATATAACGAGTATCAGCCATTTTTAAAACATCCCTGTATTCAAAAGCATGTGATGCACTGAGGACAATAAAACACTTAGGGTTTAGGTTTAGTTTTTTCATTCAGGATTTTAATTGAATTCAATGTTTATTCAAAATAAATCATTTTCTGTGATGCAGCGGAAATGAGCACATTCAAAAGCAATAGGACTTTCTGAATGCTATTTGTATTTGCTTGAAAGTATAAACCGAGTTGTTTCTTTCTTATTAGAGCCATAATCGTCCGCAGTGATGAGGTCATTCCCATGTCCAATGAGTTCACACCAGAGAGCGAGAGGCAGCGGCTGCAGTACCTGGTGAGATTCCTCATCTCTCACCTCATCTCGCAACTGCATAGATGAGCTCAGGGGCCAATTCAAAAGCTAGATGAAAATTGTTCCAGGTAAAATGTGCAAACATCATTTTCAAAAATGAAGGAATCACAAAGATCATTACTACTATCAGCATTTGTGACCATACCTGCTGGCACAGCCATGATCATATGCTTATATTTGGATAGTCAAATATTACTATAGTTACAAGCAAAATTAATCTAAATGTTTGTATATGTAATGTTATTCTGGAAGGAAACGTAATGCGAATGCTAACCAATGTGTGTTAACAGAACAGTTACAACCAGCATAGTTTCAAAGCGGAAGGGATATCAATTTCTTCAAAGACTGAACTGAGTCTTACTATCATAGAGGCTGAAAATTCTTTCCTTGGAGGTTTTAGATGTTCTGCTATTTTATGTTACCTATCCGTACTATCTGTTTTGTGTTTAGGGTTTCCTTCAGCCAGAACTGCTTGGGAATGAGTTCACGCACATAGAATTTCCTCGACGCATCCAACACAAGGAGATGGGCAAGAAGATGCTCTTCAGAGACCACACCATGACTGGGTGGTAAGTGTGCATAAGAGTGTGAGATGCTACACTATTGAAGTTATATGGATCTGTCATTAATCAGTCTGTATCATACTTCTGTATGCTTTTTGACTATATGTCAGTAATGTCACTTTTTATGTCTTATATTGCAGGGCATATAAGACAATTGTTGAAGATGACCTCAAGTTCCCCCTCATTTATGGAGAAGGGAAAAAGGTAGCCAGGCTGAAGAAGTAATTTATTCCGTAACATCTTTCTATCCGAATGAAGGAGACTAAAAGTAATAAAATAGAGCGCTAGCAGTCACAGTAGAGCTGAGCTACTTCTGTGCTTTGGTTCGCTCTCAGTTGCACCTCAAGTATTGCCATCTCATACTGTTTTAACTGTGATGTCTGATGCTGGGTATTTATGGGGACCAAATGTTCCAAAGATGATGGGAAACATAAACATGTTAGGGATATCTGGAGCTTCCCTCAAGAAAAGATGCTGCTTTTATTCAAAATGATGAAAGAGTCTAGATATACCACAAAGACAGGAATATAAATTGTATGTATGTGTATATTTGTGTAATTTTGTTTGATTGTGCTTGACCGGTCGCAGAAATAGCAGCACAGGAATTTTAACGGACTATATATAACTGCGTGTGTGTTCGTGTTCCTTTATCATTTCCAGGCCCGAGTCATGGCCACTATTGGAGTAACACGGGGTTTAGGAGATCATGATTTGAAAGTGTATAACTCCAACATTCACATCAAACCTTTCCTGTCCTGCTGTCCAGAGGTGGGTCATGAAACCCTGTCTGCTTCATTATTTCCTCCATCATACATTCCTCCATCTTCTACACAACTGAAAATGAGAATGAATGCATTACTGATTTAGATGCTGAGGATGGGATATATTTAAGGGCTCAAATATTCAATGCAATTGAAATCCCAAATATTAATAAAAATTATTCACATAATTGACACCATTTTCAAGAAAAGTCATGTTAATTACTCACTCATTAACAGTGTACCTCAGTGGTCTTCTCTTCACACTCGACTCATTGGAGATTAAGATTCAACACAGTTTGCAAGACTCTCATTATCTAGCTGATTTTCCAGTATCGGTTTCATCACCAGGTGCAATCAAAAAGTTTCTTACTGCTGAATAGCTAGCATGTTTTTTTTAGGTGAATGTGTTACCTAGAATGAATTAAACTGGGATTTGAAACCGGTGTTGCTGAGTTTATCGCAGTCTCTGGTATAAAGCTGCTTAATGACCTAAAAGCAAGGAGTAAGTGGATCAGTGATGTATTGATACTTCCAATTCCTGCAAATCTTTAAAAAACTGATCCTCACACACACAAATATGACTACCAGGTGTTTTCATTAAGCAGCCAACCGAATATTTATATTCATACTTTGATTTGTAAAAATAAGAACTTTTCCATCTCCACATATTTCTACATGGCAAAGCAAGTTTATTTATAACGCACTTTCAAACAACAAAAAATGTCAACATGTCAAACTGTGTCGAAGGCCAAAGTGAACAGTATACATATTGCTCTTTTAACATGCAAAGTGACTTAACAGTTCAATTTTCACAGCAGTATCATGCAATCATGCTTATAACAGCAAATTATAATACAATAGTGAAAGCAATAGTAAGAACAGTATTTTTTTCTTTTTTTAACATTTATTTTAGAATATTAGAATATTTAAAATAATATTTGATAGATAGAATTATAATATTTGATACAGAGACTTTGTGTATTTTTATCCTTCATTTGCTGTTTCTCCAGGTGAAAGTATACAACATTTCAGAGCACAAACACGGACCTAATGATGTCCTGATTATGGGCACTGATGGGCTGTGGGATGTGACCTCTGACAGAGAAGTAGCTGATGCTGTGACAAACTTTCTGTCCTGCTGTGAGCCTAATGACCCAATGAGGTATGCTTTTAACCTTTGACCCCTTCTTCAATCATGCCTGCTTATACATATTACAAAAGACAAACCAGCTCTTTCCAGTTACCAGAGACACATTTTACTCTGTCCCAGCATATAAACATGTTTGTCTAAGCCATAAAGAGATTTGAATAGCTGGTACACTTGTCTTGGTGGTCCCTGTGTAGTGCACTAGAAAGCTGTTTTGTGCCATGTAATATTGTCAGACCCCCAGAACAAACAAATCTTTTGACTTCCAACTGTGAAGGAAAACACTGATTTAAAATACTAGTTTCCAAACCTTTCTGCCCAACTCTAAGCCTAAAGATCTTCCCAACAAAATAAAATCCTGAGCGTAAAATCCACAGATATTCCAGACTACTTTTCTCGTGTGATATAAATAGTACAATGCAGAGAAAAATATTGATTCGAATAGTAACACCGCCAGTCTTTACATGGTGATATCGTGGTGATACAGAACAAAGGGTCAAATAAATGCAGTTCAGATTTATGGTCAAAAATGACCAGTGAGTGTATTCTGTATTTTAAGTGTAACATCAATAACAGTAATATATTAATAGGTACAATTTTGTCTTTAAATGATCTGTATGTACCACTCTGTTCAGATTGTATTAACACAGTGGGTTACAGTGTTCTAATTCATCCTTGTTGTACACTGTAAATGTGTATTTTATGTGTGTGTTACATTTGGCTGTTATTTGTATTGAGATGCATAGCTATAAATGTATATACTGAGTATAAATATACATTTAAACAAACAGATCAGTTTTTTTCTCATTTACTACGACTTTACTGTCAAGAAAAGACCCTAGTTCAGCACTCCTACTCTGATGAGTTTTATGAACATGAGACCTGGTGTATTAAAACTGGGGAAACACCAAATTCAGGAGCAGGGTCATGAGCCACTGGCTGCCTTGGATGTGGTGTTGTTAGCGTACCACTAGATGTCAGTGTGCAGACATGTCTTGTTTCTCTAATGGTCATCAGGCCAATAATATAATATTCAAATATCCCCTAGTAACAATGTTCCTGTATTTATTTTCTTTAAAGATATGTTTTGGCGGCTCAGGATCTCCTGATGAGGTCTCGTGGAGTTCTGAAAGAGCGGGGCTGGCGGTTGCCCAATGACAGACTGGGCTCAGGTGATGATATCACAGTGTTTGTCATCCCTTTGGCTGGAGCACAGTCAGAGACATGACGATTCGGGCGTGTTGGCCACTGGCAAGCACATCGGGCAACACCCCTACTTTGCGCATGCTGAGGAAGGGGTGGAAAACCAAAAAAAATCACTTTCATTTGAGCCGAAGAAAGCAGGCGGGAAAGATGTACGCATTGCTCCTCTTCCTCCTCCTTTTCAGAGCCGTGTTTCCTCATCTTGACTCTTACCTCGTTTCAAGCGTAGGATGACATCCTCATTAAGTGCCACTCTTCTCACCAGACATTTCTTACAGAAACCCTGTGAAAGACTTTTCATGTCTTGTTTCTGACCCGCGAAAGACTAAAACTGCTGTAATATACACTCTGGAAGTCCATACAGGAGGAGAGAGGAGCGTGAAGAGAGGCTGAATATTCTCAAACATGAGCTGAATGTGACAAAGGATTGAGCCCCTGTTGCTATAAGATGGTGATGAAAGATGTACAAAATGTAAGCACTTTATCTTTAGCATAAACTCATCGGTCTGTAGTTAAACCTTTGCTAACTATAGTCATTTCCTGAATGGTTCCAAAGAATGTACCTGTTTCAACCTATGTATTTGTACAGATTTTGTTTTTGTTCTCCAATAAAAAGAAGGGAAGCACAGTTATTATATCACTCTTGAAGTTGAGGGTCAGTGGGTCAATTGGATCTCCCCTGGAAAGGCAATGGTAGTATTACGGTTCAGCCAATCATGCAGAATCGCGTTCTGAAGACGTACTGTACTCTCTGCTGTAACTCATGCCTTCACAGGGCTGCTGGAAAATAGAGACAGGCATGTCACTACTTTTGCACATCGGACTGAGCCCGCATTCCCTACTTCTTTGCAAAGCCATGTCGAATGTCAAACAAGCTTCTAAGTAGATGAATTTTTATCAATAGTGGACCCCAAATGTATTTGTGTAAACTGCTTTTCACCTAAGCTTTCAATTATGGGCACATCTTTATGAGCCAGGCTTTGAGGCCTAATCTTTAGGTTAGCTTTAGTGAAGAATCTCTTAGTACAAGATCAGACTTGGTATGGAACCAAGAAACTCCTCTTACTTAAACCTACACCTAAATGTATCTGCGCTACCTTAGTTGTGAAATTATGTTAAACAAAAAAAAAAAGATTCTAAGAGGCAGCTCTTTTTCCTTCAATGATTTTTCTCCTTGCTTATATAATGTTGATCTAGACACTCCATTGCGTGTCTGAATACACATATGAGATCCACTGACCGCTACCACTTTTATCACATTTTTGGTTTATTTGTTTGCTTGTTTGTTTTATTGTCTGTGCTGTTTCCGTAAAGGAAAACCCAATCATTTCTGCTGACTCTTTGATCATTTGTCAAGCTGTAACACCTAGGCAACTGTATTCAACAATTCACAATAAAAGTCCCACTTATCAAAAAAAAATGATTTCATATTTTCAAAAAAGAAAAAAATGTAGGTAATATATCACATACGTATAAATGTTATTAAATATTTAGACAGTTTCACTGTGGATAATTATTTAATGTACCTTGGGGCCCAAAAGTGCCATTTCCAATGGAAATAAATCATGACAGGCAAGGCAGCATCAAGGAGAGTTTTTCTTGAGCAGCACTGTAATGACTGTTTCCAATGTTGGCTTGTGAACAATAGCCCAAAGAAAAAATCTCATCTGTTTGCTTTAACTTTAGACTTTATCAAGGTTCAAGATTACTTCTTTGTCTTCAGCAGCTGTGAGCACCTAGTGTGATGAGACAATGTTTCTCCATGGGTTCAACATCTAGCAACATACAACAAGCTACATGTGCAAGCTACAACAGACAGCAGACATGGACGATCAATACACAGCTAGTGTGGACACTATGTTAACCGTCCTAATTACAACATAAGTATGATTATTGCACAGGAGGTGGTTATAGTTGAACAAAGTGCACAGGATGACAGAAACAATACAATAAATAGACAATACAGCAGTGTAAGGGGCCGTTCACATATCGCGCCTAAAAATGCGTGGAAAACGCGAGGCGCGTCGCTTTCTCCTTTTTTCCAAAAGCGCTTGCGCTCCGGAAGCGTCTGTCGTTGCTAAGCAACCATCAGCCGCGCTCTCCATTTCCTCCAATGAAAAGCCCTTGCTGTTACTCTGCTACACGATTTATTTACGCAGAAAAGATAAAAACGCCGCAGTGTTTGGGTGCACACCATTCTTCAAAAACTTCACCAGCTGATCCAGGAGCTCCGCCTGGACAACGGGGGGTTCAAAGCCTGTTTCAGTCTCGGACCAGCTGGATTATATTTTAGTTTGGGGTCTTTCTTGACAAATCATAACGTTCAGGAAATCCATGGAGCACAGTGATGAGCTGCTCCTCCGTGTTTCTGCTGAGGCGCCAGTGTAACGGAAAAGGTGAGGAAGCTCATTGGTTGAATCTGGTCACATAACCCGCGGTGCGCTTGCGGCATTCTGAAAAGTTGAGATGTTTTCAACTGGACGCGGCGCGGACGCGCCTGAAAAAACCGGGCGCGTCGCTTCCATTATGAGCGCGGCTGCCGCGCGTCTACATTTGAAATAATGTACTTGCGCGCGCAAAAGACGCGATATGTGAACGGCCCCTAATGGTGATGTGAACCTGAGACAAAGTGAAAATTTGGTCACATGTGAACATAGCACGAGATACATCCTCTGCATTTAACCCATTCACCAAGTGAAGCAGTGGGCAGCTATGAACATAGCACCCCACCTCGCTCAGGGTACCTCAGAGGCATCTAGCGGTCTTTGGAATCGAACCAGCAACTTCCTGATCACCGGGCAAATGCCCTAAACACTAGGCTACCAGGTGCTCCAGACAGTACAGTAGGCAGGCAAAGAAGTATGACATAAAAGTGGGAAGTGTATGCAGACTTACAAGATGGATAATACTGCACCATACATGTAAACTTAAATGAATTATATACAAGATTAAAATGTAGGGAGGATGAAACCCTTCCAGAATTATAATACTGAGCCATATACATATACATTAATTTTGGACATGAGCACATGATTTACTACTACATGTAGCCAGGGGTTTAAAAGAATTGGCTGCTAGTGATTGATAACTTTTGCACAAGTAAGAAAGACCAGCGAAGGGACTGGAGGTCTCTGTTCTCTGAGAGATGAGGGGCTGTGTCCCTGCTGTCCCTGTTGGAGGAATGATGTCATCATTATCGAGGGATGGGACGGGGCTTAGATATCTCTTTAAGGCAGAACCTCTTCCTTAACCAATAGGAATTTGGCACCGAACGTATGGGCGGGGCTTAGGTCTGTCAGCTTCGTTTCTTAGCAATAGAGCCTTCAGACTCCACAGATCGTCCTGTCTCACATAGCAGAGAAACTTGGACACCGAGGAGCTAAACTCCATAAAACAACACAAAACGGCACATATCAGGTATAATTCTTGTTCGATTCCATTGCTACCTCAACGATACACGTTTAAAATGTCGACGGAGTACAGGAATTATGGTTAGAAACAAGTTTTCTTTCTTTGGTGCGAAAGTAGGTGGTGGCTGTCTGACCTGAAAGTCTCGTTTATCAGTTAGAAAGTATATGTGCTTTAATTCATATTCCACACCACTCCTTTGTTTTGTTTTGATATTGAGAGGAGTTATGTGGGGTTTTAGGCTCTCTTGGGCATTGCAGACCACCTGTTAGCTCCTCAGATTCCTTGTAAAATCTAGGAAGGGTGAGGCAGAGGTAGAAAAATAAGTTAAAATGACATTTATAGCAGTCCTGATACGCTGTGGTTGGGGTTTTAGCTGTGCTTGGCGCTGCTGCGGATAAGGATTTATTTGTGTTTATTGTTAACTGAATTTAATTTCACAAGGGCGTTGGTGGCTCTAGTGAAAAACGGGTGAAACTTTGCCTTGGAGTAGGGGGGTATCCCTCCAGTTACATCGAAAAGTAACGAAAGGGTTTGTTTAGGAACAGAGAGGTCCGACTTGTCGCAGTCAGAAGGGCGTTGTTTGGACTCCTGTGTTGAGCCATACAAGTAACAAGACACTTTTTCAGGGCTGAAACCACAGAGTAGACTGTTGGCTAGTACAGATTTCTCAGGAGAGCGAAAATCGTGTTTGGGTCGTGCTTTGTCATTGGCTGAAAACAACTGGGTGCAGTGCTTTAATCCTCGAAGAGCAGTAGGCCTCCTGACACGAATACAGTAAACAGGCATGGAGTTCATTGAGTCATGAGGACAAGAGGGCTTGCAAGACAAGCAAACTAGGTCAACTTTCAAACTACAACCACCCAGGAGCTGTGGAGAACCCAGGCCGGGAGATAGAAAATCCTACTTTGTTTAATATCTCATTTCTCTAAACGTGGAAATATTTGGAACATTCTCAGGGTCTTAAGAATGAACAAGAATTAACCTTCAAGATGTATTGGTTTAAATATATAGTAAAACAAGACCTACAACATTCTGGAGACCTACAACATTCATTTTTCATTATAGCTGGATATTGCTTTTTGGTCATTCCAGCTTTTAAATTTAGGGGGTTTGGTATACAAAAAAAAGTATATTAGGGAGCTGCCCTTGTGATCAGAAGGTTGTGGGTTTGAATCCCATGACTGTCAGTGCTACCGCTGAGGTGCCCTTGAGCAAGGTACTGTCCCCACACACTGATCCTTGGGCGCTAAGCGAATTTGTTAAATGCTGAAAAAGAATCTTACACTGTGTGCTGTGGTGTGGTATGTTTGTGTGACTGTAGGTGACCACTGTACTGTGTCTTCCTCTTCATAATTGAAAAAGAAATGTACATTATTGGATGGATTCTTGTAAGTTTTATAGGGGGTTTTAAGAGAGAGCTGATCACTCTCCCTTGTGTCTGATTGTACATAATAAGTTGTGAATTGAATTGGGAGACATTTTTGTAAGCTGATGAACTGTCACCAGTATATATCCACATATGTGTGGACATCTGGTCATCCAATGATTTAAAATCAATGGTGTTGACAGGGAGTCCCATCCCTTCAGTAAGATTATGGAATATTTCTGTGAGAATTTGATGCAGTCAGCCACAAGAGTATTAGTGAAATCAGGTACTGATGTTGGATGGTTAGTTTGGGATCATAAATGCCACTCCTCCCGTCCATACGTCTAGAGAATGTAGTTTGACTGTTCCACATTCCAGTCTGGAGGAACTCTACATCCTTTTAGCTGGCACTTGGTATTCTAAGCATAGTGGACATGGTGACTCTAGGCTTGGGGTGGGGGAACAGTGGACAGCTGTGTACTGATTTTTGTTTTTTGATAGACCGGCTATACCTGGTATTTAACTGATCAGTTGAATCTTTAAACAGGAAAATGACCAAACTGTACTGGAGTTTCCCTCAGCTGCTGGTCCGGCTGTTCCAGGGAGTCCCATTCTGTTGGCTGGGCTTTTCTAAGGAGATTTTACAAGCTGTGTGCATGTAATTGCATGCCTGTGTCAGTAATTTTGTATCTTAAAGTAGCTGAAGTAGGTTTTGTCTGGATATTTTTGGACATAGTTCTGCACTTACACTACAGTAATATACTGTATTATTTTACAATACCATACACCATACAAAATATAAATACACAGTGAGCCACAGGTACAGACTATATAATCTACTGGTGCCGTGTGTTTTTCTGTAATACATTTTTGGTTCTTTTGGGGTTTTTTTTTTTCTTCTTGCAAATAGTTATTCTACTCATCACTCTCACACCGTTCAAACACAAGCCATCAGAGAAAGTTTGTGCTGTTTAGTAATTGAGCTATATGTGATTAAAGTGGTTGAGGTCTGGAATTCTACTTCACACATAATAACTGTCTTATCAAATTCTTGGCAGCCTGTGGTCTCCATAGGGACAACATAATCAAATCATCACTCTACTGCCCGTAATAAGGAAATACTGCGATGAACTTCTTGTTAAATACACACCTTTTTCCTGGACTCTCACCCAGCTTTGGGAAATTTTCTGGCTGGTGGCTCATGAGCAGCCATGGGTTTATTTCATAAAAATCCCCATGGGTCTGTCCTCTAGTTTGACATAGCCATTTTTTGTGAGAAATGAGGATGTCCCCTGACAAAGTAAAAGACAGTGTAATTAAGAGTAATGTTCTGTTGCTTTAGGATCCTTCTCTAAAAATATCATGTACATAGTTAACATGCTGGAGGTGTGAACAGGAACTCTGTTGGAAAACTGGTCAAAATAAATAAATAAATAAATTATCCAAGAGTGACAAACCCGAGAGTGAAATTAAAACTGACCCTTTAGGCTTCTTTACCTCCTTGAACCTCAGAAGTCTGTGTCCCAAAAGGTCCCAGAGTAACGATCGCTATTGTGTGGTGCCAGGGTGCATTCTAACAGATAATGTAGCATATAATCCTAAACGTATCTGTGACGTTTTGGAGGAACTGTGCTTTAGTTCCTCTGGTTGCAGTATTATGTTCCACTGTATCCTGGTTTAAACCATGAGAAAGCTAATGTCAGTAACCACTTACACGCTTTTATTTTGAGTCATGCTGTGACAACAGCTCATAGACTTATTGCAGCACTAAGCCAGAAGAGGGATGTGTCTTTGGGCTGGATGGAAAAATGGACGAACAATCCCCATGCAGTGATCTAACTTACTTTATGATGGAGCTGCAACTACTTGTTTTTATAGTTTGTCCTGATTTGAGTGATGAGACAAATATCATATTTGTATATGTTTTTGAAGATTTGTAAATTTTAGTGTATTTGTATATGTTTAGAGTGTTTCATGATGGCATAGAAGAGTTCCTATGTGCCCTGGCCCTGTTTAACCCTTTCACACATACACACAAACACTCTGTTTCTACAGGAAATCTTAACTGTCATTAGTCATTCAACCTGGCTCACAGGCATACACCAGCTTTTAGATGAACAAGAAGAACTACCAACAATTCCTCCTTTCAATATGCAGCACAGGGTTTAACCTTGTTTAATTTTATAGTAATGCTGTTCATGAACCTTCATCCATCTAACATGTTTTTGTATTTAGATGTTCTTATCATGGTGTTCTATGACATGCAAGGTCTGTTCCTTCTGTCTCGCTGCGCGCTCATAGCTCTCGCTCTCTTCGGCTCATTTGCGCTCCTGCGTTCTGTTAATTTTTAGATAACACACTTTTTACTCAAGTTTAATAAGAAGTGTTTCCATACTATATATTATTTTGGTAAAGCAGTTTTCTCCACCTCCTTCACATCCACCATGTTATTTATTTTTTTTCTTTTTCATGAATGAATGATTTTCATTACCAATTATTTTTATAATAGAATTTTCTAATCATTTTTGCTGCACTACTCTAGGATAGCAGATGGTTCTGAAGATGATTATGTAGACTTGTAACGAATGCTTTTTCGATCTATATCTGAAAACTTAGAAATGGATAGATTGACCTGACTGGTGGTACCTTACAATATGGGGACATGCTGTTGAGATGTAGTTTACACTATGCAGCCACCGTAAATATTAGAGATAAATTACATTTTATTGTTAAAAAATAATCTACATAATGTACAGTAATAGAATTTAAAAAAAATAAACAGCCTTCTGGTAGCTTGTGGAAGCACATTTATGGAAAAACGATACATATTTGTACAGATGTCATTATAGAGATGCATCGATCAGCAACATTAAACCTACTGTCAGGGGAAGTGTCACTAATTATCTTGTAACTATCTTGTGATTCCTGCCAAGGAATGGGATATATTAGGCTGCAATAAAATGGGCAAGTGTAATTCTGATGGATGGACTGGGTCAGATCACCTCCAAAACAACAGGTCTTGTGGAGTTTTTCTGGTATGCAGTGATTAGTACCTACCAAAGCGGTCCAAGGAAAGACAGCAGCTGTCAGAAAGATATCAGAACAGCACATCGCATCTTGTTGCATATGGAGCTAAATGCCATAACATAAATGTAAACATACTCACAGACCGGTCCTATGCTGACTCCTGTCCAACCCTGAAAGTTCCTACAATGGGCATGTGAGCACCAGAACTGGACCAAGGAGCAGTGGAGGCCTGTTTTGCCTGTTGCCTTTAAATCATGAGGAGGATCTGCTTCTGACGTCTTGTTGCCACAGCACACCTTTCAGAGGCCTTGTGGAGTCCATGCCTCGACTCTTTAGATGCTCTCTCATGCTTTAGTGGCATGAGGGCTTGCACAGTATTTAGGAAGGTGGTTTAATGTTTGTGTAAATAATAACATTTCATTTTGCTACATTTACCATGGTTCTGATTGTTGTGGGTATTTTGGAGTTTTCTCTGCTCTAATCAGCTAATTTACAATCCTTTCTGTGATCCAGTGGGTGTAATGGAGCAAGGAAAACACAGAATGTACAGAAACTCCAGGACTTGGGTTAAAAACTACCGCATTGTCCTGTCAAAACTTTGAGCAAAACTCTGACAAAACAGGAGAAGTAGCAAACCTAACTCCGTACTGGAAGTATGCAAGGCCTTTGTCTGTACTGTTTGTTTGTACTGTTGTTCTGTACAGGTACAAAGTGTTAAGGCTATTTTGAGATTATCAAACTGGCTGAACGACTGTGACGAAGCATATCTGTTGACATACAAATATAAAACTTGGTTAGTTACTTTGAATAATGTATTTTCCATTCAGACCAGAATAACAGGTTCTTTCTGGGCTTTTTTGAACTTTTTCTCAAACAGAAGTTACATAATTCGAATGACTCAAGCAAAAGTATGACATGTGTGTGAGCAATGTGAAGTGAATTTCCCGTTACAGTATCGGTATTTGATGGCATTAAGGAAATTCTTGTGAACTTCACAGCCTGAGCTGACATTGTTTACCAAATAACATTGTTTTGTTGTGATTATATAAGTAATGTGCTTTGTAGATTCCTGCTAAACAGTATACAACATCAAGTAGCTTGCTTAGTTTATTCATTCATTTCTTCAGAAAATGTATAGATGTTTCGCAATTTGCATAGTTGCACAGTGATTTGAGAACATTTTAAGAGACCAAATGTCAAATAATGTTCCAACAGTGACACAAATAATTAAACATGAAACATGCAGTATTTCTGAACATATTTCTTAGGGAACCAAATGTGGATGATCTGTTTCTAGCATTTCCATTGTTCTGAAGTACCACAGTAAAGTACTGAAAATCTAGAACCTTTTAACATGAACATAGATGAGGACTCAGAAATTTACAGAAACAGAACTTTAGAACTTGCACATTGGAGACATTTGTAATGCATGTTACCCAGTGTGCTGGGGTCTTGTTGTGATTTGATAGCTTTATTTGCTGTAAAATTCCAGTGCTAGACAGTGGTGCAGTGCATAAGCTGATCTCCCTTTTGTTGTTGCTCAGCCGCTGACTTGTACTGACTTGTGTTCATGATATTTGTCTCGCCAGCATTCTCTATTTCAAGCTTGTGCTCCAGTGTTGTGAAATGTGCCTTGTGCTTCTACAATGCTTAGTTGGTTCTGAGCTCTAGAACGATTTCCTACATAAATGCAGGTAATATAACTGTGCAAATTGCAAAAATATCCGCACCACTTTTTGGAAGAGGAAGGTTTCCATTACTCTCTAGCTTCATGCTGGATGGAAACAAAAGTGAGCTTTCCTCGTGGGTGGAAGGAGCTTTGTGCGAGATGGCATTCTGGGCCAAGGAGAACGAATCACTGCACTAAAAATAGTTATTTTTACTGCTCTCAGCACAATATGTGTGTGTGTGCGTGTGCGTGTGTGTGTGAGAGAGATCTCATGAAGAGGTGGAGAGTGGGGATGTACAAGTATATATGCACAGCTGTCTTTTTCTACTGATGCTTATTAGCACGAATGCTGCATATCTCCCTTCCACACACACATACATCAGACCTTAAGAACAGCTACTACTTCTGAGATTGTCCCAAAGACTGTGGTAGCCAAGCAGTGAAAATAAATACAAACTGAAATGGGTTTGCTTGTTTACCTTTTAAACAGTCAGTAAACCTCAGTGGAAAACCTTAGTAGCCTGGTTTGTAGTTTCATGTGCTATGATCGATGGACCAAGGCCACTGGAGAATTAGCAATAAAGTAGTTTTAAAGGGACTGTATAAATAATCTTTCAGACTACGGTGTCTTGTCTGTTACAACAACTAGGAGCTTTTGGTGGAGGAGTTACTGTTACATAGCAATCACTACATAGCCTAGTGGCCTTTGGCTTTATACTACCCAGTAAACTTCACAGGGCCCAAAGATCCATGTCAATTTGTCAAGTGAAGTTCCAGTCTGATTGACCGGTTTACCATTTACAGGCAACATACAGATTGCTACATAAAATCTGCAGGATGTGAAATATTTACAAAATAAATAACTGGTCGATATGCAGTCGTGGTGCCAATATTCCATTTTAGTGGTTATTTGAAGCCGACAATACAGCAACACTTAAATTGTATTCTAGCCTCAGTTGGAAAGAATATACACACAACACAAGTGATCAAGATACTCCATACTTACTGCGTATCTCAGGCAGTGTAACTCACAGTTCATGTATTAATCAAACATGAACACAATGTCTTAAATATAATCAAATGGTGGTAAAGCAACTGTTACACATTTCTTCAATAAGTTACCCAGAGCTACAATACTCGATAAAGCATAAAGACCCAGTAGGCTAAATAATTTTTTTTTTGCTGTAAACTGGCTCTGGAGAACACAATCATGCAACGCTGCAAAGTATGCATACCATTTCTTATCAAGATGTTATCTGCTTGGTCTTAAAATGTGTCTTGGGTGAATGGGTTCAACCAAGACACATCAGAGACGCATGGGGGTCCAGCTGAACACTTACGTTGAGATTTCATCATTGCCTACTACTGCTAAATAGGATTTAATCTCACACTGACGATGCTAAAATCTGTTTACAACCAAATCCTTAGAATTGCAGTACAGTACGTACTATAATATTTATCCAGTCCTTTCCAGACTTTTTATTGTTGCCTTTGACTTTATGCCTCTAGCTTCAAATGTATTATTTTATGCTGGTCACCATTTTGAGCATTGGTGCGCTGTCATGTAAACAACTACCACATTGAATACATATTTTCCTGTGACGTCCATGTTGGAAACGCATCAAGACAAAGGATTTACACTACTAAAAATATGTGGTGATAAACGCACCACACCACCTCAGCAAGATGTCTGTGAGTAAATGACCATCAAGATGCCTTGTGATCTGATCACAGAGGGGCCTGTAGGGTCTGTAGGAGCCTCAATATATGACCGTGTTCTCACACAATGTAGTGACTTATGTTTACGGCATTCCTATTTTTATAGTGTAAACTAGTGATGCTCCGATCGATCGGCCGCCGATCATGATCGGCCGATATCGGCTAAAAATAGCTTGATCAGCGAACCCCAAAAGCGCCGATCAAAAAAGCCGATCACTTGATGTAAATTACTAGCGTGACTTTTTCACACGTGCATGCACGGCGCACATGTAAACAATAGAGCTGGGATTCTCGGATCC
>JBBPCW010000106.1:16770058-16784332 GCA_037974425.1 Phenacogrammus interruptus
GCACACAGCATAAAGAGAGGACTGCGAGCAAGCGCCACACTAGGGGCAGTTTTAATGCAGGCAAAATGTGTATTCGTCATATAAGACACACCAACTTTCCCACTCCCGTTTTGGGGAAGAAAAAGTGCGTCTTATATGGCGATAAATACGGTACAGCTGGTGATACTTCATCCTCTGCTTTGCGTTTATGTGGGAGCTGCGTCAAGAATTTGTCCATTTTATGCTAGTCGTGTCATTTAGTTTAGCCTACTGTATTTGCATTCATTAATTCTTCCCGACCCCCGCGCCCCCCCTGCAATTGCTCTGCGCCCCCCCATCCCCCCCCAGGAGGTGCGCCCCCCAGTTTGGGAACCCCTGGGGTACAGTAAGTACTGAGATACAGAATGCTTGCCTGTTTTATGGCCTCCACTAGTGTGACAGTTTTGCCAGTTCCAGGAGGTCCAAAAATCAGGTATGGAGCGGGCTTAGACTTGCCAGACATAATGTGCTGCACTGCAGTATTCTGTTCAGGGTTGGTCTCCAGATCACGGTTGAACATCCTGTACAGTGCAACAGTACAAACAAGTCTTCATGAGGATGTTATTATGGAGCAAACAGTAAAATTTGTATTGCGTTACGACATGGAATACACGTATAAACGGAGTTTACAGAATGTTTGTGTGCTTGTGCTTGAACACCTGGGTTGTTTTAATGCCGTGTGGTTGACCCTGTTGTCAGTGGGGAACAGCACTGGTCCCAGTTTGTGTTGTACAGCCAGCTCGATGGCTCGGTGCTGGAGTTTAAGAGGAAAGCGATTGATGCTAAACTCCACATTGAATTTCATATTTGTGACGAAATTCTGTACAAGCCTGTCAGCACAAAGAGAATAGGAAAAATAGCTCTAATTCTAACTGTCAATACTGGAATAGGCTTGCAAAATACATGCTAAATCTCATGACCTCAAGCCCTCTTACTTCTTACTGAAGCCCAACTTAACACTCTCCAGCTCTACACGGTGGACGTAGCCTTTGTACATGATGACGGGTTTGGCTGTGTCTTTGGACTTACACACGTTCAAGTGATCTCCTCTCAGCACAGATGGCCTGTTCTCTGCCACTCCTGGCACCTGAAACAGAAAGAGAGAGAGTGCAGATAAGGAGGGGGGGATGGGGGTGGGGGGTGAGATAAAGTCCATGAGTACATGTACAAGATTTAAACAAGTTTCCAGGTAAACTTATTCTGCTGTTAAAAGCCTTGGAATCACTTTTCATAGTAAAAACTGTTATTTTATTCAACAATAAACATGCTATAATTATCTAGTTATTATCTAACATTTTTAATAAATTACCCAGTTCAAGATTTGCTCATCACTTTTCTAATATCTGCATAACTGCACTATTCTTCACTATGCACACACTTAAAAATACTTTACTGCTCCTTACAAATCAGTACAAGTTAGAAACATCCTGTATAAAGTTGAAGAGTAAAAGCATTATAATTAATTATGAATAATTCTATGCATGCCTCGTCAACTAATGTTTTTAATTTTGAAAACAGGGATGAACGGTAGATGCATGAGATAGGAAAAATGACAATAAGAGCTACTCAACCTGTAATACAAGCAGCTTTTTGTTTGTTTTGTCCGGTGTCATAATCTGGCTGTACAAATCATACTTCTTTATGTCTACTTCCATCTGAATCTCTTCTAGATGCAGGAGGAGGTGAAACCGCTCAGCATATTGCTTTATACACAGTGGAGTCTCCAAAATACCTCTGAGAACATGGAAGGACAATAAGGGTATCAATCACAATGCACAAATTTATATGCACAAAACAAATAATTAATTCAACACATTGTTAGACTGAATACTCCTTCTGTACATAAAATGCAGAAAATATCCTTAAATCATAAAATGCTTAGTGCAAAGTTTCTGGCTCCAATTCTGGGTAGTATGTCTCCTGCACAGTTTCAAGTCCAACACACTCGATCCAACTGCCTGATGAGCTGGGCCAGGTGTGTTGAGACAGTGAATAGTTAAAACTTTGAGAATACCTGCTTTAGAGCAGCTGCAGAAGACCACCTTGCGCTGTGCCAAATGTCAGCTATGGGGGTATTAAGCTCCCCAGCACTGGACTTTGCAGCAGAATTGTATTCTCTAGGGTGGCATACACCATGGAACACTTATGGAATAAACTGGAGTGAATCAGACCTAATCAGCCAACATCTGTGCCCCAATTCAGTAACAATTCTGTGGATGAAGCAAATCAAATTTCATACAGCAAGCTTCTAATGGCTATTGTACAGCCTTCCCAGAATAGCAGAGGCTCTTGCTGCAACAAAATAACTACAAATTCTGCTGTAATCTGTTATAATATCCCCAATAATGCTCATGATTTCAGTAGAAATACAGGAAAAGTAGGTGTCTGGATTCTTTGGAAATTTAGTGCACAATTTAAAATGTATGCCTGGAGCTCACCTCACTCTGGGGAGCTGCAGCCTGGCTGCTGGGGACAGCTTCTCAGTATCATCTAACTGGTGTTTGACCAAGTCCTTTAGGTAAGCAGGATACTCGAATTCCTTCAATCTCACCACCTGCTTCAGAGCGTGTGTCACACAGCTACAGGGAAAAGACAAACCAGGGAAAAGAACAACTGGCTAGTGTAAATCAAACATAAGTTATCTTCGTAAAGATTACATTGTTAACTGCAGAGATGATGGGCATGACTAAATTGCTTAAAATAACATATGCTTAGCAGCAATCTAAAAGACAGTATCACTTAGATACCGCCAACTTAGCTGAACTATTTTAAGTCAAATGGCTGCAGTTTTGCTAGCTTTTTGCATTTCTTTAGTTACATGGTTGGTTACATAAGAAATTAACATGCAGTTTATCACCTGCAGCTTTGAGCCTACATTTCTAACATTTTCTGCATGTTTTGACATCAAGACGAAACATAAACATGGCAAAATACAAAAACATTACAAAATATGTGAATTATACCTTTGCTTTCAGCAAAAGACTACATATAATTCAAAGCATTACATTAATCACATTCAATGCATAATAAAATATCTCCACTTTTATGTAGAAACACAAATGTGAAGAGGATTTCTCAAAAATGTAACACACTATTCTACAGGTTCTAGAGACACATAGTTTGATTCCTAATCTTTTTATTCTTGTGCACTGAACGTCTGACCATACAGATATTACAGCATGCTTACCTCTCAGGGGGCACACCTTCCTCCACTACTCTGTCCTCAGGGCGGTACCGCCTGTCCTTCTTTGGTCTGTAGGGGCTCTCTGGGCCCAGCTCTGCAGCCAGCGGGGTCTGGACCACTGCCTCCAGTTCCCTCACAATGCAGAATGGTTTGTGACCCGTGAGCTCTGAATCGGGGCAGAACTCAAAATACATGGTGGCTGGGAAGTGTCCGTAATGGTGAATGCTGTAATGCACCTCCACCACATAACTCTCACCTGCCAGATATCAAGAAACTTTCATTATTATGGATCAATTCAGGAATTGTTGCATTAAACAGAACAACCACTTGCACCACAGCATGTGAGTGAAAAACAAGTTCATATATTGTTAACAGTGTAATATGCATATTTATACCCTGTAGTGAAAGGCAGCTTTAGAGGTGACTAGTATTTTTTATAGGGATGTAAAATGCATGAAGAATGTAATATCAAGGCGTCAATTCAACCACATCAATTTCAACACGTGAAAACCAATTACGAAAGCAATTTTCAGCATATTATGCATTCCTATTTGGCCAATATTGTTTTATTCTGTTTCTAAACTCCACTAAACCCCACTAATCACTGTGTAAATACTTCCTTCCTATATTTTATTTTAGTGTGTAATTAAGATCAATGCCAAAATAATCTAACTGAAACAAATTTAGAGATTTCATGATGCCAAGGGTGCAAATTCACAAAGCAGAAGATGGCAGGCAACACACAGTAAGGCAAACGTAAAACTGGATGAAGTGCACCTACAGTTAAATTTATCACACAACTAAGATGTCAAATCCGTTACATATTAATAGTAAAACACAAAAATAAGAAACATTTTCTGATACATAAATAAAGTATATTATTTAATTACCTATTCCAATATTTCCCATTGTGTCACTAAATTTTTACTCTGATCTGCAAAATGCTATAAATATTTTAGCAAAATACAAAAAATGGACAAAATCAAACAATGCTAACAATATGTAAATAAATGATTAAAGCTGCATTTGTGACCAAAAGGCAGTGGAGGTTTGTGGGGGTTTTTTTTGTCAATACTGACTACAACTAAACAGATCAATCAACAATACATTCTGAGTTCAGTTAGAGGTCAGGAATAACTGTCTGATGGCTCTTTAGCACCTTCTGAACAAATCATGAACAGTAACAGACAGAAGCATTATCATTTGAGAGAAATGATGTCTGCCTCTGAGAGCACAGATTTACTGAAGAGCTATTGCTCCATATGTGGGTGCTGTGTAGCATAAACAGACAATAGCAATATAATGACATAATTAAAAGATAGTGAAAATAGCTGTTACAATTTCTGCCTAAGCGCTGATTCACACCACCAGACACCTTCCCTGCCAACAATAAGAGTGTGTGCATGGTGCGTGTATCCACTCCCAACAGCTAGTCTGTTTAATGTGCACTAGTGAGAGAGACTTCATGGAGTTGGGTGTTTCCCAATCCTTGTGTTGTAGTTGCTTTCAGCACGAGAGAGATCGAGAGGCCAAAGACCTGCACATCACTGTAATACATGACACCATTATTTTCATCTGTATATGCAGCTGGTGGAGTATAAGACTGTTCACTGTTCCTCTCCTCACCTGGGCAGAGAAGCAGAGGGCAAACTCTGCTTACTCTCCTCTCATCCACTAAAGTGAAGCAGCGCATTCTGTGCAGGGCCGTGTAGAAGCTGAAGTGAATGCAGTTTTGTCCCTCGTTTGCTATGTGGAACTTTACCACATAGGCTTTATCCATGAGATCGATGTTGAACACAACTTTCCCATTCGTGCTCTCAGGAACTGATGTGATTTTGATTTCTCCTTTATCAGATATTAGCTCTGATCTGCAAAGGAAAAGACATGTCAAAAACCTATCACCAGCATTACATTACCAGCGTTACTTTCAATAA
The DNA here is from genome assembly GCA_037974425.1 of Phenacogrammus interruptus. Lineage (NCBI taxonomy): Eukaryota > Metazoa > Chordata > Actinopteri > Characiformes > Alestidae > Phenacogrammus > Phenacogrammus interruptus. The sequence goes on from JBBPCW010000106.1 coordinate 16,775,195, forward strand.
AGCAAAAGACTATGGCTCTCCACTACAGGGATAACTAATGAAGATTTCAGCTAATGTGTCTGTGCCTAAGTGAAAGGATATTTTACAATGTGATCTAGCTTGCTAAAGCAACATGACAGCTGAATGGAATATCATAAAAGGCCCGCACCTGTTTACCCTGAGACTTTGAAGGATTTCTTGGGCCAGTCTTCTCTTTGGAGTAAGGACTGGGTTAACAGTAAGTGGAGATGAGCGAGAGGAGGTTGGAGCTGCTGCACCTCCATTATCAGCTTTTGAGCCTGGCTTTGACGGTGGCACTGACCTCCACTGGTCACAGTAGTACACACGCACCTACAAGAAGATTTGCAAAACAGAGAGAGAAAGAGATGCTGTTAGGGTATGTGCCTTAATCTTTATATGATCCCTCTATAATTAAATCATTTAAAAGTGAAATGCAATGTTATAGAGAAACTATTTGGAATCAGAATCAGACATTTTCACAGAGATGATGATACAAAAGATGCCTGAAGCATTAAAAAGCCACCTTAAGCCACCTAAGTTATTTCACATAATGTTGCCTGTTGTTTTGTGATATTTGTGAGATAAAGCCATTATATTACTATTATTACATTACAAACAAAAAAAAACTTTAAATACTTGTGGAGGTTCACCGGCCATTTTGGACCCAGAGTCTGTACGTTTCCCTATAGTCCATTTTACACCAAACCACTCTGTACCACAAAATAGCTTTTGAATTGTGCAGAAATGACCTTGAACCTATAATGGTGGTTCTGCGTTGACTGCATTTGTGTGATTTATTTGGCAATACTGTATTTAACAGAACTAGGAAGGGAGAGAGAGAGAGAGAGAGAGAGAGAGAGAGAGAGAGAGAGAGAGAGAGAGAGAGATACAGAGGCTGACCTACCTGAGGCTTGGCATACAGGATAACTTTTCCATGCCTTATACTGGCTTTGTTGAAGTGCTGTAAGGCGTAGACCAACCTAGAAAATTGTGGCTTCCCGGTTCCTTCCCTAGTAACCAAATCATATTTTTTAATAAGCACACCAGTTTTTATGCACAGTTACTAGGAGTGTCAGGAGGTAGTCATCATTATTAGTCACAAAATGACTCATAAAAGAGCTTCAACAATAGAAAACACTTATAATAAACTATTAGCTAACTATACTTTTGTCTGTAAGTCTTGGTATACACAATGGTCTATTGCAAATCAGAAAAACAGACCTTTTTCCAAGTTGACAAGTTGTTTGATTGTAAACTTCGCTACAGAGGCTTATATTTATTACACTGTACTGTCTCTGTCCTGTTGTTGCTATATTTGCACAATCGTATTTATTAGGGTGTTTGCTCAATCATACAGCAGCCAAAGGTGGTCGATCTGGAATAGCGTGCTTGTTCACAGCTTTATGCTACGCCTTGTCGTTCATTATTCCCGTTTTTCCGCTGAAAAAAATGCCCCATAGAAATGAATGGGTAGAACTTTGGAACGACGATATCACCCACTCTAGCTTTTAAGAGTGAGAGCAGCAAAAAACAGTATAAGCTGTGATTTAAAATCCACATTTAAACCATGTAAAACCTCTGAATTATGTTGAAAAAAAAATAGATAAGGGGACATTGTGGTAGTGATATCTGCCTTCAAAATTATGTTTAACACACTTCTTGCATAGATAGAGAGAGAACTATACACCAAAGCCGTTTAAAGTGTTTTACAGTATGTGTGTGGATGGGGCTGGTGATTCGGAGAGACATACTGTGTATGTGGTCGAGATGACAATAAAAACCTTCTTCACTACTTGACTATCTAGTGTTTCTTGCTTATCTGGATTTGCTTACCCTTTAAACTCCAAGTTGTAAATGTCTCGAAGCTCCTTCTTGTCAGTTTTGGATTTCCGTTCCCCCAGGAACTCTAGGAAGTCCAGTCCAACTTCATAAGCTGCTCTGAGTGAAGGCATTGCTCCGAGAAGAAACGAGAGCTCCTGTTATCAAGTGGAGGAGACTATACGACAGTGACCAGCTCACATACTGGGGAAGCCGTGACCGGCCAAGGGACGCTCACCAAGTTACCAACTGTGGGCAAGTGACATTGAAGCAAAAACACAAAAATAAGCTAACGACAGTTCAGAAAACGGAGAAGACCATTTTTCAGAGATATTTACGCGTGTTTGATCGTTTTAGATTCACTTTGTACAGATTCACTTTGTACACATAATGCCTCTAAAGAGTGATTCCCCATTTTTCGCCACATTCTCTGATGAGTTTTTTGAGACACTCTCTGAAGACTGTTGACGTTACATAAGCTCTCAGTCAGTGCATGTCCCCATGTCATGCCTCAATATTTAATAACATGGAAAGACTAGTCTTACTTCTAATTCACCCACAGCTTCAAGGCATACATTCTTTCTGTCTAAAATGTCTAAAAACCCACGCGTAACACAAAGAGAAAACTTTGTATAGAAAAAGATGTATAGACCTGGGCCTGTGGGTGGCGCCCTTATTCTTTCTATCAGGTTTGTTATAAATAAGTTGCTTTTTTCACCACACGTTTCAAAACGAGGACTGACAAAGGCATTTTACAGCCTTCACACAATCAGTGACGGTCACAAGTTGCCCTTTTGTTTGGGGAAACTGTTGACGAGGCTGATGTTTGCTTCTTACAGAACTTTCTTAAATGATGCTGCATTGACACTAGTATTGTGACGCTTGCCCATTACACCAACAGGGCTTTTAATGACATTGCATTCAAATACATAGACCTTAATGTGGATTCGGTCCCTTCATTTGCAGCTATAACAGCTTCCACTCTTCTTGGAAGGCTTTCCAAATGATTTTGGGGTTTCTGTGGAATGTTTTCCCATTTAGAGCATTTATGAGCTCATGCACTGATGTCAGACTAGAAGGACTCGCTCGTAATCTACATTTCAGTTTATATATAAGGTGTTGGATGGGGTTGAGGTCAGAGCTCTGTGCGAGCCAGTCAAGTTCTTCCACACTGAATTCATCCAACCATATCTTTGTAGAACTTGCTTTGTACACTGGGGCACAGAAACAAAATAGAAAAGGGTTCTTCCCCAAACTGTCTCCACAAAGTTGGAAAATGTCTCGGTAGATTGAACTTAACTGGAAGTAAGGATCCACCTGAATTCAGTAATAAAGAGCTGTCCCTATACTTTTGTCCATTTCGTATATTTCAAGGTATAAATAGACTCTAATGACTGACCTTTTTGAGAGAGTATGCAGCTACTGCATGATTAAAACACATCAGTTTCGCTTGCATATTCGATATATATATTTCATATTTATATTTATGATGCCAGTTTTAATGAAAATATATATTAAAAATATTAACATTAATCGTCACTTTCCCGTGATGCAGTTTGACAGGGCTGGTCCAGTGGAGCCAAGATGGCGGACTTTGAGGAACAGATCTCTGATGAGGAGAGGGTATGGGCAAAGATTTACAGATTTTATAACTTATTTTCCTCTTCTCTGACTTCGTAGACAGTTTATTTCGATTGCCTTTTGATGCATTTGTTTACTGTGTTTGTCATGTTTCGGAATGTTTTTCACAGAGCTGTAAAAAAGAGCTTGATAAGCCTGTTAACAGTCGGATGGTAACCTGAGAACAGAGTTTAGCATGTTTACTGCAATATACTCTTTTTTTCAAACCCCACGTCTGTTATTTTTTGTTTAAATGTCGTGTTTTACGAATCAGAACTGATTTAAAGTGGCCCCCAACTGGTTTAGGTATCTAACTGCCTGGGCTGGGGTAAGTTAGGGTGTGTTGGCTGTGTTGTGTTGTGTGGTGGAACAGATTTTGTGTTTATCATATTCTTCAAGCTTTTAAGGTAAGATAAGGTAGACGTTTATTCGTCTTTTGGCATGCTCAGTAGAACTAGAAAAAATTAAACATAATACTATAATTAATTGTTTTATATTCATTGATAATAAACAATAATACAACACAACAAGAACATTATTGTAACATTGTAACATTGCTGTGTGTAGGGATTTAGTATGCTCTCCAGCAGATCAGTCATGCAAATGGTTTATGAAAGTGACTTGGTGTTAATACAATAAAAAATAAATAAATAAATGCCGTAAAATGGCAGCAGATGATTGGGGGAATGCTATTAACTCTTGTGAACATTCTATCAATGTACTTCAATTCAGTGTGTTGCACATTACAGGATACCATGTTTTAATAGCACGCTTCCTATTGCTGTCTTGGGTTGTTGTCCTTGTGATTAGGACTGATTAACTTTGTGGGATTAACAGTTTTGTTGGATGTGAAATGGGAATGCACAGAAGTGGCAACTTTTTTATTGCTGCCATAAAAGGCAACGCATTAGTGTTTTCTGCCTTACGTAGATGGAAAAATTAGCAGTTGACTGAAGTAGGCATTAGAAGAGTGAGAGCATGTATCAGTCCACTGGACTAATTTTGTGCTGTTTTTTAGTACGTCGTCAGAGTGGCTGTTTCTCAGGCGCCTTTGCCTTGTTTGTATTCTCAGCTGGCTCTCATTGACCCAGCCCAGCCCTGACTGGGCGTGCTGGTGCAAGCACTTGGCTCTTCCAGTGATTTCTCCCTCCGCCCTCTGTCTGCACTCTGCTGCAACCGAGCCGCTCTTCCGGGCTTGGACATCCCACATCTCTCTGCACAGCTTGCAAGAGTCATGTGGTTAGAATCATCATGTAGAGACCAGTAGACGGAAGGCAGTGGTATTTCAGATATGCTTTGCCTCTGAGAGCCCTCTGAACTCCACACTACAATTACTCCCTTTTTGAGCATTGCCCCGATTTGCCTAGGCCACAAGGTGTAGTCTTCATTCTCTCTCTCTGATTTTCAGTGTTGATGTAAATACAGTTACTACTTCTTCTAATCTAATCTGTTATAATTGGGAGCAGCTGAAAGTAGAAGAGGATGTAAATACAATTTCATTCAGGTGTAACGCTATAATAAGCAAAAATTACATAGACCATTTCACAAAATAATAGCTTCTATTTACATAGCATCTTTCCAAAATCCAAGGTCACTTTATAGGTATGTCAAACATTTGGTTTAATTGTTTTTTTTCATGCTTCCTGTTGAAGTTGACTGAAATTTAGGAATAAGCTGGTTTCAGGGGAACATACTGAGCAGATGGGAGTGTATAGGTGGGTGTAATTCAGTGAGATAGGGTGGGGTAGAGCTTTAATAGTAATGAGAAACAGCTTGTACTGAACACAGCATTAAATGGGCCAGTGATGATTGTGGAGGCGAGGGGAACTTTAGACATTTTAGTAAAAGTGAGAACCTGAGCTGGTGAGTTTTACACATACTTAAGATGGTTTGGAGGGGGATTTTTAGTTGAAGTAAGTACTTTAGGTGTGCCACGCTACTTGAAACCAGTCTGTTTTACTGCCTCGCGGAAGTAAGTGCCCTTGACTTGTGCTGTGCACTGCTGACTTCCTTCCTCTTCTTCAAAAAAGGGAGTAAACTGATAGAATGAACAGCAAAGAAAGCATTGTTGTTCAGTGTCTGATTAAGTATGAAACAAATTCACAACCATGGTAAATAGGCTAGTAAAATCCAGGCAGTGAGCTTATCTTAATGGACTTTATTGGTTGGTGTAATCTTTTGAAGTTAGAGTCCCTCATGATTTATGTTCATGACTGTCATTCTATCACATTAATTTTATGTAAGTAACCAGACTGCCACACCGTTAGAACAGTGAAACTATGTAGAAGTGCCAGTCACTGTATTATAAAAGCACAGTAGTTTCTCAAAATGTCTGTGGTTTGGAACAACACTATTTTCTCACTTGCATTCACAGAGTATGTTTTGCACTTGCAGGCTGCCAGAGCTGCACAACGTACATGAAAAAACTTTGTCATATATTTCGTGAAAGCAATATACCTTGCAGTACATAGCACATGGTCGTGAACCCTTCATGTGTCCTTTAATTTGTTGCTTGCTTACTTACTGTTTTGTTGTTTTGTCTTACTGTTTGTTGAATGTGTGAAACCAAATTTAACCACATAAAGACATAAAACTTTATTTTGGGTAAGACCATCACTATTACTTTACGTAATTGCATGATCACAATTTTTGAGCTTATTACGGTTATTTGAGCAGAGCACAGTTACTTTACACAGTTGTTGACTTTCATGGTCATTTGTTTTGAGACATGAATCCTATGGAAACACCAAAACTTCATCCTAACTTTTGACTGCTGAGGGCAGCAGTGTATAATGTTTGTTTATTTGTGTAGTTATCTAGTTAAGAGCTACCAAATGTTCACTGGTAATCTACCAATTTGACCAGTTTTAATTCTAAAATGCATTTTTAATTGCAAATGATTGTCACCTAACATTTTACCATGACATGGCTAAAATCTCAAAGACAAGGGAGACAGGACTGCTTCTGCAGACCTTTGGAAAGGAGCCACATTGAGGCCGCTCCCTGTAAGCTGTGCTTTCTCTAGCGTTGGTGCCAGAGGGGAGAGAAGTGTTGTGTTGTGGGCCCCTCATCTCACATGAGCACGGCTAAGAAAAGCCTTCGGCCTTCTAAGGAGTGGGCCATAGAACTGTACACTGTCTATCATGTCTCACTGTCAGACCAGTCAACCTGCGGGGTTTCCAGATTCACCCCACTGTGACCTAGTTTGAACAGGAAATCATGAATGTTTGACTTTTTTTGATGGCTCGAAGTGTTTGAGTAACTTCATTGGACAATAAATTGCACCTCTCTCTCTTTTTCTGTGTCATTCGCACAGGTCCGTATTGGAGCCAATTTTGTCATCCATGCTCCTCCAGGAGAGTTCAACGAAGTATTTAATGGTAAGTACTTTTAACCACATTGGAAAGAATGTGCATGTGATTACCCAAAGCATATGGAACAGTGATTATACCCAACTACCCTATCTCAGCCTACGACTTCCTTGCGTTTTGAGTAAATGGGTATAAGGACCGGAACAGATACTTTTTGAACAATGCATCATTGTTTTTGTGCATCGCTCAAAAAGTATCAGGATCATAGCTGAAACTAAAAATGCTCTTATGTGGTTTCAGATGTGCGGTTACTGCTCAACAATGACAATCTGCTCAGGGAAGGGGCAGCTCAGTGAGTATTTCACTTTATATTATTCAATTACATCCTGAAAGTACCTCTTATCGCCTTAAGTGTATTCTCTGTCATAACCTGCCTGTGCTCCATAACTGCAACTTCTTGCAACAGAGTAGTTGATTCACTGCTGGCACAGGAGTCTCCTTCAAGGTCCATTTAGTGAAATCAGTTGTGCTCTTTGCAGGTCAACCCAGTTAAGGTCCACATGCTGTTATTAGAAGAAAATGTCTCTTCAGTGCTATAATGACAAAGTACATTGTAGTTGTACGCTTTGTTTAGAGACTTTGTCAAAGGTTACTTCTGTTCCCCTGGAGAGCTAAAGTTTACTTGCTTCCTCTTTTATATGGTGATAACATGATATGTTGTGGGAAATGTTCTCATGCATTAACTGCACTCTTTTATTAAAGTCAGGTTTTAAAAGTTTGTGTAATTTGTTTATAGTAATAGATCCTAATGTGTATTCCTCTCTGTGAAATAGTGCCTTTGCCCAGTATAACATGGATCAGTTTACCCCAACCAAGCTAAAAGAAGATCAGGTAATTCACACATTCATACTGGTTTAAAGACAGACTCGATATGATTGCGCGTGCCTGCAAAAATATACGTCATGACTTAATCCAAACTTCCTTTTTCCTTCGTTCTTTATTTAGCCTATTCAAACATGGACTTATTTATAAAATTGGGTTTATTATGAATACACTTGAATTACTACTTAAAATATACATTTTCCTCCCACCCCAAACAGTCCTAATTGGTGGGATAGAAGCTGCCTTTATTCATTGGCTACAATAACATGGTAGCTTCAGTGCAAAACTAAAAAAGAAAACTTTGGATACTATTTTTTTTTTTACCTATCAGCTACATTTAGGGTAGTGGGGAAGTTATTTAAATTTGATATTTTTTTCTGAATTGTTGCTATTGGTAGTGAACTGACAAGTCCCTTCAAAAATGTAGGTGTTGATCACAGAACATGGAGACTTGGGAAATGGCCGTTTCTTTGACCCACGTAACAAGCTGTCATTTAAGTTTGATCATCTGAGGAAAGAAGCAAGCGAGATACAGCCTCATGAGGGTGAGGCAGCTTTAGAGCCTTGGAGGGAGGCATGTGACACAGCACTGAGGGCCTACATTAAGGACCACTACCCCACTGGAGTGTGCACAGTGAGTGAACTTTATTGAACTTTCTTCTCCATCTAAGCTAAATCACTCCCAGATCTTTTTTCACTCCCAGTTCACCCCCCCCCCCCTTTCTGCCTCAGTGTGGTTAACATTTTCATCCTTTTCCTCTGGCTCTTTGAATGTTTCTCATGACCTGTTGAAAGCCACTGCTGGGGTAGGTCATGTCTCTGCATTGTTTCTTGTAGGTTTATGGGAAAACTATTGATGGCCAGCAAACAATCATTGCCTGCATTGAAGGACATCAGTTTCAACCCAAAAACTTCTGGTAAGATCATTTTGGATTTTTGTGTCGCATCTTACGTCTCAGTCTGCGAAACGCATAACCACTTGCCGTCTTTTGTTCTGTTTGTTCTTGCCGTGTTCTGTTTCTGTATATGATACGTTATATTGCTGAATGCAGGGTGATACTTGGATACTAAGAGGGTAAACTTGTTCTGTGCAAAACTTTTGATTAGTGGTGCAACGGATCACTGTTGATCCGTGATCCGAACCGATCCCTCGCCACGGTTCGGCACGCATGTGATCCGAAGATCCGAAAGAAAAATAAAAGCTCCGCGGAATGGTGCGAGTAGTCAGTCTGTCAAGTGATAGTCACGGCCAGCGGCGTTTTTTTTTCAGGCGCGTCCGCGCTGCGTCGAGTTGAAAACCGTGTAGCAGAGTTACAGCAAGGGGTTTTCGTTGGAGGAAATTGAGAGCGAGGCTGATGGTTGCTTAGCAACAACAGACGCTTCCGAAGCGCAAGCGCCTGAGCGCTTTTGGAAAGAAGGAGGGGGAAAAAAATAAGCTCATGTCTGCTTTGCTTTCTTTCTTTCTTTTTTTGATGATGTGGACAGTTTTATTTTATTCTCCATGTTC